>LR812537.1:22018492-22226926 GCA_903798195.1 Danio kyathit | reverse complement strand
TCATCCCCTTCCATCTCCTCACCGCCCGCGTAGTTGCTGGTCGAACAGCGGCTCAAACTCGGGGGATTCTAACTCCATAATATCCCCCCACGAAGCAAGATCCCGCGGAGGAGAGGATTTGGCGCCATTAGCCGACGACGGAGCAGCAGAGAGAACCGGATCGTCCTTGGAAGATGCCGCCACTCGAAGCCTTCTCTCCAAAATCCTCATCGGCATTGCCTGGCAGTGCACGCAGCTTTCGGTGTTCGCCAACGAGGCCTGGGCATGCTTCACACCCATACATGCAATGCACATCGGATGCAAATCCCGGCCCGAGATCATAAATCCGCACGCTGATGGACAGGAGCGCGAAGAGGTCTCCTTCCCCTTCTCCGCCGTGACTTTAGACATGGTGAGTCGAAAATCACAATCTTAGCTCGCCTTAAAGCTATCAGTCGCTGCTAGTAAAAGCAGTAAAAAACACTCAGTAACGAGCAGAGAACCCACGACAGATTCAGTAGACTGAGCTGCGTTCGGCAACGTTAGCCTTGACGGTACGTTTGAGAACAGAGCAGCGCAGCCTGAGTGCTTAAAGGAAAGTCTTCACGAGGAAGAGTGCTAGAATGCCGATTCGGGGAATCACAGCAGATTATAACGGAGAGGGTGGGCTCCTAATCGCGAGCTGTGATTTGTCCGTCCTCGGACGGACGTGGTGTAATTGGTGCTTCCATAGTCTGTCACGCCTGAGGCGTTTCCCATAGTGAGATACCGAGCGAATGTTTGAAGAGAACAGGACAACAGACAACAGACGAGTTGCCTACATGGCAAAAAAACTAAACATCTAGCCTATAGTTTTCATAGGCCTATTTTAAATATAAAAACCTTGTTTTAAAGGTTGAGTTTTTTTTTTACAGTCAAACTTGGTCTTCAACGCGGCTGCTATAACAGCTGTATATCCAGAAACGTTTTCGCTCTCATGGTGTGAAAGCCTGCGTTTTCATTTGATCAAAAAAAAAAATCAGCGCATCTGATCATAACCAACTGTTGCAAGCCGTTGGATTATTGGATAGTTCTACGAATTATACTCATCAAAATGTTTTTGATTTTTTTTAGCAAAACGATTTAAACAGTAAATAATTAGTGTTCTCCGGTTTCCAAATCGCCTTCAGGCTTATTGGTTTTGGCTGAGCGTGGAAAATATTTGTTAAAACGTATATACTTTTCAATAAAAGTAACATTTGAAATATTGGCTACAGGTTGCAGATTAGTCATAAACAATTTCATGTGTTTTATTTGACCAGTTATATTTGAAGAGTTCAAGCCGATAGCTAAACACCACTTCCGCCAAAAATGAAATAATGACATTGAGCAAACGCTTTAGGCACGTAGTACACATTCAACAAATATTTTTGCTTCAAATCATCGAATTCCCAGCGTCAGCCCATTCAGAAATAATATGTTGTTTGCAAAAGCCTCTAAACGCCACTTGCCTTGACAGCAAAAGCCGCTATGTCAAGAACCAATCAGAAGCCGCGAATCGAATCATATGTTTTCAATGTAGCAGCGCGCTGATAGGCTACACGCGTCTCAGCGCGCATTACCACACTCCCTTTTATTTCATGCAGTCGTAATTCATACAATAGAAAGTCTTAAAGAACACAAGCAGTTCAACAGCTCTGAGTAGGATAATCAGGAGATGTATTGGGCCCGCTTAAATATTATAGCATTTTTCTCATGGAAAGAGCGAATATTAAGTTCACTATCTGTAATGACGCACAGAAACGGACAAATCACAGGCAGTTTCAGTAGTGAAGTTCGTGCAAAGTGCAACATACAAAATTCAAACACATGTGCAAAGCACTTTGTTGCAGTTTGTGTCAAAGATATTAATATTTCCATACCACATAATCTTGCTTTCGCTTTGCTCTCTCGCGCGCTTTCTTTTCTTGACGCGCATAACAAAATTGACCTGTATATAAACAATATCGAGATGTTAGTAACTGAACTAATCAATATCAATGATTCGCTAAATTAAATAAGAAAGCCTGTGTGTAAAGTGCTGTCGCTTGACTATTTTTCCATTTAAATCTCTCAAATTATTGTTTGTGATCTCCCTCAGTTATTGGACTTTTTAACTGACAAGGAAAAAACGTCTAAAACATATAAACACTAGATCTTAAACTGTTAGCTACTGTTTACTGTTGTGCTTAACAGTAGTGCAATACAATATTGACAATTCAGGATTCAATAATGAATATTGAATAAATATTGAGAATTCAAGATGTTTCAGCGAGCAGGTCGACGCACACACATTGAGCGCTATGGGAAAGCACGCTAAACACCATGTGCATAGATTAAAACATGTTATATGTTTTATATGCGAAATAAACACTGATTCTTTTTTTTTTTTTTTTAAAAGGCTGTAAATGGTAATTAGCTATCTACCACTAACAAGAATATTAGTTAGTCAAAATACTAATGTCCATATTGGCTCTTGTGCATTAAATAATAATTAATAATAATATTAAGATTTTTTTAAATATCACAAAATATAGAAAATGGCATGGAATGTTGATATTTTTTCAAGGTATGATCTCGAAGTTGGACAATGTCAATGAAACTACTAAAATTATCTATAATATTTATTTTGCTAATTTTAATTTGTGGCCCTTCGCATTTTTATGGTTTTAATGTGGCCCCCCCTTTGACCTCTAAACTTGAAAACTCCTGCCTTACATACTACCTTTCATTAAACCTTTAAAGTCTTAGGGGCACACATAAAGACAACTTTTTCAGAAACTTATCCCTGCAAGACCATCACTAGTTGCCCAATAGGTACAAAGGGCAGTTGAAAAAAAGGATAACAGATTAACTTTTTTGGTGCATATAATAAACAGAAAACCTATATAAATCCATAAGCTCCGTGATTCTTTTTTTTTACAGATATGCAGGCAATGATTACATCTGATACGAACCATACACAGCCTATATTATTATGGACTGATAAAGATTTGTGAGAAGCCTGTAGTTTTTTACCCTGTTATTATGATTCTCTCTTAAATGAGTAGCCTATGATGGCTGTTAACAGTGTTATTATTATTTTATTTATTTATTTTTTTGACTTTTACAAACATAGCCTAATATAGACCAAACTCAGTTCCACTAAACTCTCACAGACTGAGAAATGTCCAATAAACAATAAATAAAATACTAAGTTAAGCCTAAATTAATCTATAATGATAGGGCCTAAAAGGCTATTGATAAACGAATGATAATTCTACCTGATTTAATAAGCATCGCCAGTTAATCCGTCAGTTGCCAGCTACCTTATAAAAGTAAAAAGAAAAGTCCAAACGCAAAAAATTAACAGGTTCGGATCTTGGATTCGAACCCCGGTCAGTAAAGCAATAGAGCGCGCACGTGGATTTACATGAGTCCACTCGCCTACGAGGAACACAGCATATTGAGGCATTCCAGCATATTACATAGATATAAAGATGATCACGGACTACAGTCCACATTATCTATTTGCAGTATGAAAGGAATAATGTGGAAAATATGCACGAGCAGCACTATGGCATACGTAACACACCTTGCCACAATGTTATACATAACGCAGCTCACTACAATGTTTGAATAAGAGGACCCTGAACAGTGGATCCTCATTCGATCGACACTCTACTACACAGGTCTTTCCACCTACTTTATGGGCTGAACTTGAAATAATGGGAGGGGGCTGATTATAATATTACACAAAACGCCGTTTTTTACGCCGTCTTTGACCAAAAAAAAGCGTCGAAAATAACGGCGAAATATGGCAAGCCGACGGCGTCTTAAACGGCGTTCTTGGCTGGATCAAAAAACGCAGTTTTTGCGCCGATTTTGCACTGCAAAACGCCGTACTTGCGGCGTTTGCAATGCAAAACGCCGTCATTTTCGCCGTCTTTTTGTCTTAAACGCTGAAAATACCGGCGTTTTGGGGGTTACACGCGTTTGGTAACAGGTGAAATGTGACCCATTTGGCTTTCCATACCGTCAAGCAGGACAATTTGAGCTCAAAATTGCTGCTGTCATGATGACCGATTACATGGCGTGATCATTTTTTAATTTGTTTATTTATTGCAATAACAACAAAAGATTTACAGTACAAATAAAACAGAATACAGTCTCTACAAACAGTTAATTTTAAACAAGAGAATTATGAATTAAAGTAGCTTATATAACAAACGCATGAGAAATAAGGGGAAAACGAGAGAGCACATAAAAAGGAAATATAGATAGATATAAAACTTTTCAATATATATTATTGTAAAACCCAAAACAAGGTATTTTGATTAAGTCTTAAACAATGATTAAGATTATTTTGGATAATAAAAGCATTTTTAAAAAAAGCACTTTAATCCAAAGAGATTGAACAAAAGGAGCAAAATAAACGAGCTACACTTTAAGAAAAATACCCAGAAAGAGCAGGTACATCAATGACACTTTTAACATTTCTGCATAAATGGCTTAACAGAAAATAAAATATTTTATAATCACATATTTTTATATTTAGTAAATTTTGTTTTACTTAATTTGTTAAGAAATCTTAATAAGGGTGTCAGGATCAATGATGATAATTATTTTATTATAAGTCTGTAAGACTTAATTGAGTTAATATTTGGTTATTCACTAAAATATATAATACAGTAGTCTGTATAAAAAGGCCGAATAAACCTGTTCAAACAATCTAGACATTATGAACAAATTATTTAACAAAAGATGACTACAGTAAAATATTTGTAGTCTTTTAATAAGCATGATGTGTACAAAATAGAGATGGTAAAAAAAGTTAATTGTTTGTTTTGAAATTTGTGAGACGGAAGTTGTCCAATAAACGAGAAACACACGTGGTTGTTGTCATGCGGTGAACTTGGCCAATCGTGTTATATTGGTGTTGTCATCTTAGCTCCAGCAGGCGCTCTTCAGATGCTGCACTGGCTAAATCAGTCGTCTGATCTCGGAGCGCTGTCGCGGTACTTTGATGCCATATGTGATAGTCACATGACGTCAGCAGCGCACTGCTTTAAAGCCGTGGTCACACTGGACTTTACTCCCCATAGACTTCCATTCATACACACGCGAATGCGTCAGACCGGAAACGCAGGGTCATGCATCGAGTTTCGCAGGTTGCTGCAGTGCAAGGTTCAAGCTTGGTGAACTCTGACCTGCGAAATCGCATCACTTGACTGCGTGAGACCAATCCAGGATCAAAACATGACCTCTCTAAACTGAAATTTAAAACATGGAGCAATTGCTCGCTTTTTTTAATGTCTAATCATCTTGTTTAATCCCGCCCCTTTTCGCAGCACCGTACGACAGAATTTTGCAAGCTCAAACTCTAGTGTGACTTTAGGTGCGTTCGACATTAAGCACAGCTGCAGCTGGTGATCAACGAGATTAGCCATGCGTGCAAAAGTATGCATCTTATTAAGTGTTGTTTATTCTACGGAGTTGAAAACGGAGCCATCAAGCCGGACACTTCGGGGCTCAAAGTTGCTGCAGTCAATGATGACCGATCACATGGCGGGATCATTCATTTATTTATTTGTTTATTTATTGCAATAACAACAAAAGATTTACAGTACACATAAAACAGAATACAGTCTCTACAAACTATAGTTCATTTTTAAACAAGGGAATTATGAATTATATTTAAGTAGCTTATATAACAAATGCATGAGAAATAAGGGAAAAACGAGAGAGCACATAAAAGGAAATATCCCAAATAGGCCTATTAAACAAAACAATAAGCACAAATTCTTGGAGTTTAAAGGTGCAGTATGTAAGTTTGACACCCAGTGGTTGAACTAGGTATTGCAGTCCTGAATCATAATAAAGGTACCCCGGGTTGCCAGTTTGAGGGATTTTAAACTGTGTTCTAAATAAAAGCAACGACACGCGATTGAGGGAATATTCTCCATATTAAAAGGAGTTTTGGTTCTAACCAACACCTCGAATTGATTTATTAGAAGCGGCTTCTATTTCTCACAGCTGAACAACAGAAACCTATGACAGATCACCTCAGGTAAGCCTCGTGTGCTTTATTCAGTGCTAAATGCTAACAATGCGAGTTTGAATGCATTTTACATGACGTGTATTACCATATACTGAAAGCAGAAAGTTCAATTCACCTTTAATGATGTTAAAGAGGGTTAACATGTATTAAATAGATTCTAAACCTTACCGTTTTGTGAGTGAGTGCATATTCTGTGCTTCTGAAAGGCTGTATTTAAATTTCTGCCGTGTTTTGTGGTGCAAACAGCCAAATGGCTCATCACTCATAACAATCTCGTCACAGCGTGTTGTTAGGACACGCGATGTAACCTGCTCACGTTCCTAATATTTATGTCATTTGCTAATTAACGTCATGAACTGAATCGTCTCATTTTGACATCTGATACTTTCCACTACACTGTAGCATTTCGCTCATGGACGCATGCTTTCAGAGTCTTTCTGAATGAATGAATGATGAATGAATGATGAAATATGCTGTTTTCCAACAAGGCAACCCGGGGTGCTGAATTATAATTGGTTAAACTGGCATGTGCATGTGAAAATTACCTAAACAAAGACATCGTTCCGGCACGGAAAAAAACATTTTCAAAGCAGAATATCTGACTTCAGCATTGTTTGTCAGTTAAACAATTATGTTCACTTGGGATGTTCTTAAATATCTGCACACATATTATTGTATTTTTATGCTTTAGAAGAGTCAAAACTTACATACAGCACCTTTAAGCATCAGTCTTTGGGCTACCAGATGTTGAATGGTATGACAATACTGCTCAGTGCTTGTTTGAATATGGTAAAAGGGGTTTACATTTATTTACATTTATAGATATAAAACTTTCCAATATATATTAGTGTAAAACCCAAAACAAGGTGTTTTGATTAAGTCTTAAACAATGATTATTTTGGATAATAAAAAACTTTTTTTAAAAAGCACTTTAATCTATAGAGATTGAACAAAAGGACCACAATAAATGAGCTACACTAAATAGAAAATACCCAGAAAGAGCAGGTACATCAATGTCATTTTTAACATTTCTGCATAAATGGATTAACAGGAAATAAAATATTTTAGAATCATATATTTTTATATTTAATAAAATATGTTTTACTTAATTTAGGAAATCTTCATAGGGGTGTGTCAGGATCAATGATGATAATTATTTTATAAGTCTGTAAGACTTATTTGGGTTACAGTAGTCTGTATAAAAAGGCAGAATAAACCTTTTTAAACAATCTAGACATTATGAACAAATTATTTAACAAAAGATGATACTGCAGTAAAATATTTCTAGTCTTTTAATAAGCATGATGTGTACAAGATAGAGATGGTATGAACAGTTAATTGTTTGTTTTGAAATTTGTGAATCGGAATTTGTCCAGTAATAAACCCGCAACACACGTGGTTGTTGTCATGCTGTGAACTTGGCCAATCGTGTAACATCAGTGTCGTCATCTTAGCTTCAGCAGGCGCTCTTCAGGTGCTACTATGGAAAGGTAACAGGTGAAATGTGACCCATTTGGCTTTCCATATGACGGCTCCGTTTTCAACTCCGCCCCCGCCTGCACTCGGCTAATCTCATTGATCACCGGTTGCAGCTGTGCTTCATGTCGAACCCACCTTTTATTATCTTCCAAATTCATCTCTGCTGGAGACAGGTGTAATTAATTAAGTCCTGGTCAACAGTTCAGTGATTTGATTTTTGTATGGCACCTTTTTCCCTTCCTCTATTCAGCTTTTGCTTAGTATTACACACATGGCTTGGAAAGGAGTGAAAATTGTAATTCTTGTTTTGTGCTGCATTTATTTGGTTTTATCACAGAGTCCCAAGACAATATCTACTTCACATTTTTCAAGTGTAGATGATGACTATTCCTTTGGTAACATTGGTAACTCAAATGTTCAAACTCAAAACAATGGACAGGTGATGGAGTCAGAGTTGTTTGTTTACTGTAGTAATGATACAATGAAAGTGATTTTGCCTTCTAGTTCTCTGAGCCAGGTCAAAATTTTGGGTAAGTAAAGCAATTGTTTGTTTTCATACATTCACTTTTAATTGATATTTGAATTTTTGCCATCAACATATTTAATTTTTTTTAATTCAGGTAATGCAGTAACTGAATCTGTGATTAAGGACCAAGCAACCTGTGGGTACTCTCTGACACGAGGCCATGACCATACTATTTTGGTTGTTGATTACACAGACTGTCATGTCACCTTGGAGGTATTTTAGAAGTTTTGAAAGGTGTTTTTTTTTTTTTTTTCACTATAAATAGTTCTGTCATACCTCTGTTGTTCCAAACTTATAAGAACTTCACAATGCTTTGAAACATGGAAGAAATTTTGAAAAGCCTTTTGGAAGTCAGTGTTGTTTGGATCTAATTATACTTCAATGTTTTACTTTACAACATAAACTGCACTAATACTGCAGAAATGTATATCTAATTGCATTTTTTTTGTACATCAAAATGTTTTAAAATTATAGTTTTAAAAATATTTAATCTGCATTGCACAGGAAAGTTATGCTTACCATAGATGCTCTTTTTCTAATATATTAACCTCTTTGTGGAATCCCATAAGAACCTTTTAAGGACCCCCCCCCCAGGGGTGAATTATTATTTTGAGCGCTCATTTAATTCTGCACTTCTTTTGAATTTTAAAGTGTGTGTGTGTGTGTGTGTGTGTGTGTGGGTGTGTGTGTGTGTGTGTGTGTGTGTGTGTGTGTGTGTTTTTGCTTGCAAATATGTTTGGAATGACTTAAGGGTCAATCATGAATTTTTATTGATTTGAGTGACCTGATCTGTTCATTCATTAATTTTCCTTTGGCTTAGTCCATTTATTTATCAGGGGTCACCACAGCGGAATGAACTGCCCTGATCTGTTTAAAGGTGCTGTATGTAAGTTTTTGATTCATCTAAGAATAAAAATACCGTAATATGTTTGCAGATATTTAAAAAACATGCCAAGTAAACTTTTTTTTTTTTTTTTATCTGAAAAACAATGCTTAATTTAGATATACTGCTTTGAAAATGGGCGTTTTGTGCTGAAATGCTGTCTTTTGTTTTGGTTCTTTTTACCCACCCAATGCCAGTTTAGCCAATTATATTCCAGAACCCCTGGTTGCCTTGATGGAAAACCACATATTTCTTTCATTCATTCAGAATGCATGCGTCTGTGACTAAAATGCGACCTCCAATGAACAGTATAGCAGACTCCAAAATGAGATGCAAATTCAGGGTTCCACATGAGGTTATTTATTAGCAAATAATATAAATATTACAAGCGTAAACATTAGGTGAGCAGGCTACATAGTAATCCTGTGTCAAAACGCTACATGATGAGATTTGCAGTGATAAGCAATTTGGATGTTTACACCAGATGAAACATGACAGAAATTGAAATATAGCCATTCAGAAGCACAGAATATGTACTCGCTCATGAAATGGTAAGGTTTATAATCGAATTAATGCATATTAAACTTTTTTTAACATTAAATGTACATGCTGAATCACTAAGTGTTGGTTTTGAGTAATGTTAACAGTTGTAAAGTTCAATGGTTTATTTTATTTTCAAGATCTGAGGTAACTATCTGCTGCTGCTTTCAGTAGTATGGCAATTATCATGTAAAATGGCATTCAAACTCCCATTATTAGCATTTAACACCGAATAAAGCACATGAGGTGTACCTGAGGTGATCATTGTTTTCTGTTGTTCAGCTGTAAGAAATGGAAACCATTTCTAAAATATCAATTCGGGGTGTTGGTTAGAACCAAAATTCCTTTTAATATGGAAAATATTCCTTCTATCATGTTCCGTTGCTTTTATATCGAACACAACTTGAATTAGCGTTGTTTGTCAGACTCACTACTGTTGGTCAATCTGGCAACCTGCGCTTGCATTTGTTTTGATCCAGTAATGTAATGCCTACTTCAACCACTAGGTGTCAAACTTGCATACTGCACCTTTAACACATATTCGTATATATACATATAATTTACATTCATTGTCCTGTTGTTAACTAGTACCTTTATTTTTTTCATATACCCTTTACAGTTCAATCAATTAAAAATATATTATGGTTTACCTAATACATTTGTTGCACTCCACTTTCTCTAACAACTGTTCTGTTTTAAGGATGACCACTACACCCTGAGGGTCCTCTATGCAAATAAAGCTGGAAAGTTGGATGTTGCAAAATTGTCTTGTAGTGCAAACCAAAGTCTTACTGCTTCCCAAAAACAGCTTAATGTGTCATCAGATCGGATGCCAAAGTGTGCAAAAGCAACCCCTACACAATCTTCTCAACCCCTACCCTCATCAAACATGCTGCTAATGAACAACAAACCAGGAGGTGAACATTAAATTGCTCATTATTTGTTTATAAGTTTATAAGTTGGCCTATACGTTTTCTTAAAGTTATCCTGCTTTTTGTGTTTTAAGGCTGCAATATATCTGCTGATCAAAGAGTGTTGTGTAGCATGTCTGGTATAACACAAGACAAGTGTCTGACTAGAGGATGCTGTTTTGATGTGATAACCTCAGTCTGCTATTATCCAATGGATGGTTGGTTTTTTTTTTTTTTTTTTTTTTTAAACCTATATTGGTTTCCTTTATTTACACAACCAGAAATTGTTGTTGTAGTGTTTCTGGAATAGATTCTTTATTTTTATTTATAATATTTAAGTATAAGCAGTTTAAATGGAAAACTTTAAAGTTTAAAGCTAGTTTGATTTGCTTATACCTTTTCCCCCCTAGAATGCACTGCTGATAAGAACTTTGTGTTTGTGGTTCACAATGATTTTGCAAACATCCCTGTGAACCCTATGAACTTGATGGTTGCTGGGAAGACTGGTTGCAAGCCTGTTATCTCCAACAAAGACTTTGCAATTTTTAAATTTTCAGTCACTGACTGTGGGACACATTCTTTTGTAAGTATCCTGATGTCCAGGTGTCCTAGGTCTTGTACATTGATTCAATGGATATGGATATCTGCTGTAATTTTATCAGGCCATAGGTGAGACAATGATTTACCTAGCTGAGGTACAGACTATCATCAAAGTTCGCAACCTGAAGTATGGCATGATCTCCAGAGACAACCCTATCAGGTGTTTAAAACATAATTCTTTAACATGGCTTATATTCTTTTGCTTACTTAATTGGTGTACCTGGTCATATGAATTAATTATCAGTGCACATTATAATTTGCCACAAGAAAATCATAATGCATAATTAATCTTGCATGAAAATTTGTGTGTGTGTGTGTGTGTGTGTGTGCGTGCTCTTAGACTGATGGTTGAATGCCGCTACTCAAAGGTATCAGAAACTGCAGTTTTTGCTAGACCTGTGATTGCCAGTGCAGGATACATGGTTATGACCCCCAGTCTACCTTCATACATGTTGTCTGAAGGATTGTTTGGAGTTCAGCTTTTAATTTCCGAGG
This sequence comes from Danio kyathit, assembly GCA_903798195.1. Lineage (NCBI taxonomy): Eukaryota > Metazoa > Chordata > Actinopteri > Cypriniformes > Danionidae > Danio > Danio kyathit. The sequence goes on along the minus strand of LR812537.1, from coordinate 22,215,455 downwards.
GTAAGGGATAATGGCTGTCACTCCATATTTTTTTTCAGAACTGATTAAAATATTCTTATTGTAATTGGCTCTGCTGTTTAAGCTGCTCAATTGACTTTTCACACTTTTTTGCAGATGAGACTTTCACCAAGTTTTATCCACAATCTCATCAGCCCCTAAATGTTCTTTTGGGTAAGCCTGTATATTTGGAATTGCGTTTGAAATCTCCAAAACCTGCAGCTACTCTTCAAGTTCACTATTGTGTGGCATATCCACACTCTGCTAGGAGTGCCCTGGTCCTGCTTTTTGAGGGGTAGGAGCCTAAATTTAAAGTTTTGATAGAAACGAAAAAGATTCTAATACCATGTTGGTCTGAAGGCTTGTCTATGGTCACTATTAGTTTTTTTTTTTTTTTTTTTTTAAACAAGATGTTCTAAATATTCTTATAAAAATAAATTTGCTGTTGAGTACTGCATTCTTATAGAATTAAAATGTATATTTCTGTTTAACCTGAGTGTTTTTTAAAAAAAAAAAAAATATTTAAACGAACTGTATTTTTGAAGTGCTTACGAACTTTGTATGTTTGAACGTTTAAAAACTAGACCTACATTTTAATATCTTGAAGTTTGAAAGCGGTGTTTATCTGTTAAGTCAATTGCAGCTTTGGATTTGTTTGCACAGTTCTAACCTCTAATTACCTGTTGAACAAATTTTTAGTTCATTTAAATTACTTCTGAAACTAAAAAGGTTGCTAGCAATTGTATATACCTATATTTTAAGCTCAGTGTGTAGCTTTTGTTCATCGTTGATCATAATATTATGCAGATGCCCTAATCCTCTTGATCCTGGCAACACTTCCATACTTCATGTGAATGACCTTCCTCAGAATGTAAACCAGCGTCGTTTTAAAATTGAAGCTTTTCAGTTCATGGATTTGTCCAGCAACAAATATCAAAATGAAGAGGTAACTGGACAAACACCTGACTAGAATTGTTTTGAAAAGACATTCTGATGGTTTCTAATTCCTCACTGTAAACAGATTTACTTCATGTGTTCTACTGAAGTGTGCATGCCCTCTGAGTTGCCCTGTGTGGAGACCTGCTTTGATGGAAAGGTGTGTTGTGCAAACTGTTTTTATATTTACCTAAGTGTTTTATTATAGATATATATATATATATATAATATATAATATTATAAAATATAAATTTTTTTTGTCTTTCAGCTAATACGATTTATCTATTTCTTCTAGTTACAATAATTAAGACCCACGTGAACCACTGGCAACTGGATTTTTTTTTTTCTCTATTATAAAATTGAATAAAATTGTCTCTTTGCAAGATGCACATCTAGCATTTCTTAACTGTTTAGGGATACAAAGGTATCAAGACTTGAGAAAGTTGTGAGTAAAATTTTAACTGTTTAAATAGTAACTTACTGCGTGTTTCCAAGATTTCTAGTATATTAAGAATTTGAGACCCCAAAAGCTGAGAATTAATTGTCAGCCCAAATATTACTCATATTAAAGCCAAAAATGGTCATTTAAAAATGAATAATAGCACATTAAGCTAAATGGAAGCTTCTGCTTCTAAGATAAAATGTAATCAGTACTCAAATTGAAATGGAAATAAAGTAATTCTATTTTATTTATTTGTAGGGGTATTTACAGTTTTAACCCAAAGAATGACCAGTCTGTCAGATGAAGAAGAGCCGGAGTATTCAAATAAATAAATAAAGTTTACTGAAGATAGTTTGCAGTTTCATCAGCAGAAGCCAGCTTCAACACTTTCAATGAGTTCCTAGGCCGCTCTGCCTTACAGTACAACAATGCAGCAATTATGCTCTATACACAATGTCATTAACTGCGTCATACATATAGGTGTTCTATCCTGATTGGTTAAAACACAGATAGATTTTAAAAATTTCCACCTGGGTGTGTTCGTATACTTATGAACAATATCTTAAGCATAAACGTCAGAGATTTACTAGACTGTTTAGAGCTGGCTCCAGACCAGTGAAAAGGATCTACAATCAAATAGAACACACACTTAAAGTACAATCTATTTCTTATCCAGGCTGAGGTACTTCTCAGCCGTCTTTATCAAAACTGGTTAAAAACCGGTATAATCTACATTCAGACAATTAAATTCTCACTACATCAAGTCTATCTTAAATAAAAGTAAAATCACTTTAAAAGAATTAACCGTAAAAAACAGCAAAATCACTGTTCATTTCCACTCAAGGTCTCCGTGACCTCTGACCTAGTCTGGTGGCTCCTGAAAATAGTTTCAAAGAGACGGGCAATGCACTGAACATTCTTACATAAAGCAGTGTTTAACTTATTCATTAGTTGAAATCAATGCAAAGTAAAATACTCATCCAAATAATCATATTTAATAAACATAATGAGAAACAGGATGATGAGAAAAGGATAAACATCCCCGCTGAGACGGATGCGACTGGATGGGATGGTAGAAATCCGAATCCTTCAATTTAATGTAATTAAAGCTTATATTTACTATTTGCTGTAGCATACAGACTGTAGCTGAAGAATGTAACATTCCCCAATACAATATCTTACTGCTCATGATATTTATGAGACTCTGTGGCAAATAGTCTAGAGCCAAAAATCCCTGCATGTGACAGCTTGTTTACCAAGAGGTTTAATCGGCCCCTTTTCAGTTTCAGGATTCTTCTCAATTTTGTGTGGTGCATTATTTAGTCGACTCTGATTTTGTGTGATTTTGTCTTTCTGGTGTTTCCCGCTGTCAATGGAGCAGTCCGGCAAAATGACAAAGAAAGCTGATCCTGATTGGTCCTCGTGCGTGCATTAAAAAAAATGCTGATTGGCTCACAGAAAGAACCTTATAGAGCCAAGCTAGAGTTCAACTTTGTAGATAAACCGTTTTTGTTTTTTAAATAAAAAGTCTTAAAATGTAAACAACTTAAAAAAAAAACATCACATAATGTAAATAACTTGTCATTTAATAAGAATACAGGTATGTGATTAACTCAATTTTGACAATGTCAGATAGAACCTTATAATTCTAAGGTGATGATATGTTGTAGTACAGTGCCATTTCTGCTGTGAGAGTGACAAAAAGAAGAGAGGAGTCCATTAAAGGGAAAGCTGCTCTGTTTGGCTCAACCACGGTCTTGGTGTCCTTCTTATTCATCCTATCACACATACACAATGCAGAGACATTTTGGGGAAGCACACCAACAAAGAGGGTTACACATATAATAACAAGCCATGGATGACCCGTGCTCAAACAAACCTTGTCGTTGTCTTAATGTACAGCCACAAAGCCAAGAAGAACAAAATCTGCCATGTCCTGTTGCTTTACGAGGCCGTCTAAAAGTGTAAGAGGTTTTCACTTTCATCAGGAAGCTCGCACAGCAAATTCGTTAGTGTTAAATTTCGAGTGTTGAGGTAATTCAGAGTAAAGTGTTGAAATTCTAGAGTTAGATAAAGATAAAATAACCCTCTTAGTGTTGGAAGCTGATTTGCCTCCTTGTCGTACAGAGTTATATGTATCTAACGCTAATATAGTGTTGACTACTACATCCGGGAATTTATCCAGCAATATCTCTGAAGGATTTTTCCAGACGCCATTTTCTTCTGCCAGGAGGAGCAATGAGAAGCAGCAACTGGTTTATATGGAGACATTTGACATCAAAATCATTAAATATACGTTAGTTTTAAATATCTCACAACAAATTATAATGTTCCATCTTTATTTTGTTCTTTACTAGCTATGTTACTTTAAAGAAACTAAAGCTGTCTTAAAACTGCTCCTCTTGGTTAAAGTACAAAATACGGTTCGTGACTGTTTTGAATTGTTTTCCTTCAACATTAACCGAATGGTTAATAAAGTGTTGCTGATATTAAACAAGATATATTTTTATTTCCGTGCGCAGGCCCGCGGCGCGGTTCGGCAAACTACCTTCGGTTCCCTCACGCCACACTCAGGCTCTTTTCGCACACTTTTGCTGGTAAGAGCAAAAGAAAAGTCCACGCATGTGAAGGAGCTGCTTTGTTTATTATGTAACCCAGCCATACATCGTGCTTTTTGCTTGCTTGATTCAACATCGAAAGAGGAACACCCGTTGTATAATCAGCACTATCAAGTGCCCTTTCTAGATAATTAAACGCCTGCCATTCGCCATTTTCTTCCATTCCCTTTCATCGCGACGCGACGCGAGCAGGAGTGAGTGATGGATAGTGAGTGATCAGTGCTTTTCTGTGTGCGGCATTTATTCTGACTAAATTCGCATTTAGTCAGTGTTTAATCACATCATGTGACAGAAAGTTTAGTAAATGATCATAATTTACTCAAATTTAGATCGAACGTTATCTTAACACGTCTTTGTGTGTGCTTGAGCGTGTGTAGCTTCGTTAACTAACGTACATCTTTTTTATAGGAATCAACAGCTTCTTGAGGCTCAACGTTCAAATATTTCTCCTTCAGGTAAGTGGGAGTTATCTGTGAAGTTTCAGGAGAAATATATTTGGACTCGAGAGTTATGAATTCTGCCAATGTTGATAGAAAATTCCATTTGCAGATGAATAATAGTTTTCAGAAGTCATGCTAGAAAGTTTGCAAAAACTAATGTTGTAGGTTTAACTAATTACAATTTAACTGTGTTGGGCACCTAAAAAGTACAAATATAATAGTTAATAAAAAGCCATTTATAGTTGACCAGTTATTTTTTTTATTACTGTTTTATCAAGCTTGTCGAATTGTCAGTTTAGCGAAGGTGACAAGTTTATTTTTGCTTTAGTACGTTTGTTAAACAGGTAGTAGAACGATATTGTCGTCATCATGACAAGTGTGAAAGGCAGTATGTACAGTTAGAAGCCTTTCAAGCCATAAAAGAACGTTTGAATACACGACAACTTCAGTTTCAGAAGGTACTTTTTTTATAGAAAAGCATATTTTAGTGTAATATAATCATTCTGAAAGTTATTTTGTATATTAAATTACGTATTTATCATTTGGGTATCTAATAAAAGCTCTACTGTATGTCCTTTTTTTCTCTCAGAAGACACATGCTGTTAGCAATATGATAATTAAAGTGCAGTATGAAAATCGCAAGAAATACATCAAATTACAGGCTGCTGATTTTGAAGAATTCATTTTTGAAGGTAAAATTCACAATTGATATAACAATTTGAGTAACCGATAACATGTACTAGGTGGGGGTAATTTGGTATTTTAAAAAATGTAACATGTTTCTTTTTTATCATCATTTAGTGAGAGAAAAGTTCTCCATCCCTGCTAACAACATTACAGTGGAAGGTGACTCTGGCACTGAGGTGGATGAAACTGTGTTTGCAGAATTGTCTGCAGTGGCAGGGATTTGCTTTTTGTGAAGGACAGTTCAAATCACGGTAAAAAAAAAAAGATAAATAAATAGTAGTGGTCATTTTACATAATTTACACTTCGTATTCATCTTGCCTCCTTTTTAGTGGCATAGTTAACCAAATATTAAAAAAAAAAAACTATGCCAGTAATTCCTCACTCCTGTGTGTGTATAGACTTTTACTTATTTTTGAATATAAGGTCTCATATGTTGGCATTAATATGCAAATAAAAATAAATAGATGTTAATAATTAAAATATTATTGATTTACAATTATTAATCTTTAATATGAAAAAGATTACCAGAGTAGCAAGATACCATATTACAGATATGGTAACAAATGTATTTGTCATTATTAATGTTTGATAATTTAACTAATAAAATTTTCAAAAATTGTTACTGATGGTTGATCTCTGATATATTCATAAGTATACTGCAAATAAGGTTAATTGCTTTTTATATGTTTTGTTTTATTCAGACACATCTCAGTCATCAACTCCATCTGCACCGCTGTCATACAGTGGGAGTTCCCTCTCAGTTTTGAGCAGTAGCAGTGACAGTGACTTGTCAAGACAACCCAAACGAATGAAAAGTGATGAAGGGCCATTACAGAGTGCTGTGGCCAAAGATGTAAGTTCATTATCAAATGTGTGCAATGAGTACTAAGTGAAAAAAACAAACAAAAAACTTATATATATAATAATAATAATTTAGAGATGTGTGTGTGTGTGTATATACACACACACACACACATCTCTAAATTATTTATTAAACTTTATTATACACTGTCAAAGGTTTCAGATGTAATTTACTCGAATGCTGAATTTTTAGCTTTATTACTTCAATATTCAGTTATGTGTGATCATTCAGAAAACAATCAAATATGATGATTTTATCAACAAGCATTACTCATGTTGACTGTAAAAAAAAAAAAAAAAAACAATTAACAGTCTAAATTATTGTTTAGCTCATAAAGCAGATCCTCCAAACAAAGTCAGGGGGGACAAATGTCTTGGAAGAATATGACAAAACTGGGACATTGTGTGACAGTACAAGAAGGCAAATGGTTAACATTTTTGCTGCCCACATGGTTGAAATGGAAGGGTACGTTTGTTATATTAATATTAGGCAGTTATTGCTATTTAGCTTTCTTCCCTTTGTTTTTTTTTTTTACATTTTCATATTGCGCAAGTATTAAATAAATTTGGATTTATTTTTGCAGGAGAATCCCTCGCGTGGCACTAAAGAAAAATATGCACTGGGAATTGTCACCTTGTTCTCTGCATTAAAAGATCCCTTTTCAACAAAAGGATATGTAAGTTATGTATTCATTTTAACATCTCTTGGTTTAAAATGTATTTATCATTAAGAAAAGGTAATGAATTTGCTTGAAACTTTTAAGGACTGCCACAACAATTAGCACACGTGCTGTATTTGTTAAATTATGTTTTCATGGATTAACTAATGAAAAAGACAATGGTAGTAACATTTATTTGAAACATTTTAATAAAATATCATTCTACATAATATTTATACCATGAAAAAGTTATTACAGTGGGATTCCTTCTATTTGCTTATAATAGAATTCAACCAACTTATGTCTTTGTTTTTGGTTAGGAGCATTTTTATGACAGCCAAAGTGGCTCTGGATTTCTTGCGTGGAGGTTAAAGACAATTCAACGAAAGATCAAAATTGAGTGCAAAGAGTCTAAAATACAGAATGCAGGAGCAGGTGGCCCAACCCAGGAAAGGGAGCTGCCTTCGGCTGCTGATCAGTTGGATGAAGAACGTTGTAAAGAGTCCATTTCCTTAATGAACCACACCACTGACCGAGAAACTGTCCTGCAAAAGATGAAGGAGACCTTCTGCTATAGACAGCACCTCATCTACAATCCTGACGAGTCACACAACATCCTCACAGTGTTTCCAAGGCTGCTGGACACGAAAGGGCTGGTAAGTGATGGAAGGATTTTCTTAAACTACAATTCATATCTGTAAAGCATGAGATGGTCAGTAATACCCTTTTATTTTTCTGTTCCTGCAGATAGATCAAGATTTTAGCCTCCTATTTGGTCCAGAAACAGCTGCCAAACTGTTGGAGAAGTGGCCTACCTCCTATAAAGAAAAGATGATCAGAGAAGCAGAGAGCCTTACTACTACCTCAGTGCTCCAGAGCTTGCTAAAATCGGCCAGGAATCTGTACAATGATAAGTCATCAGAGGTTCATCGAGGTATGTTAAAGCAAAATTTAATATCTAACAGAGAGCTCTAATGTGAATTGATGCAAAACAGCTAATAAAGGAAGATGATAAATTGTCAAATTGTTTCTTACAGAGTGGGACAGTGATATGGCATCTTTTTTGCTGCTCCTGCACATTCTACCACCTCAGCCTTCTAAAAAGAAAAAACAGAAGATCAGCGCAGCTCAGGCCATGGAACGTCTAGTTGTGTTTCACAAGGTTTGTGCAGAGCTACAGTTTGTGATTAACTGGGCAGGATAAGCTTAATTAATTCAGTGCACAATCTAAGATTTTCATGATGTAAATTTTGTTTATTTTTTCCTCCAGTCAAACAACAGTTTAGAAGAACAGTTGGGAAAACAGGAGGGACATCGCCAACCATACCTCCTTGCTTCAGGAACACACAAGTGGGCCATCAGCAATTACTTCATTGCAATGGACAAGATGATTATCCCATGCCAGGGAACCACCTCGTTGGCAGCCATTGATGAACTGTTTAAAGCACACTTCGTTTTCAGTGTAAGCTATGATGATGCACTCAGCAACATGTACACATTCCTCCAGACAACAGTCTACAGTGTAGATGTTGACACCACTAAAGAAAGTCCAAAGGTGAAGGAGTTACGAGCAAAGTTCATGAACAGAAACTAAAAAACTATGTTTAAGTGCCACATTTGCAGAACATTGCATGATGCACCCAGTTCATTAATTCAGCACCTTAAATTTTTTCATGGGTTATATCCTGGCAAAAAGTTTGTTCTTGTTTGTGCCCAAGAAGGATGCTCAATGCAGTTTAAAAGTTTTAAGGGTTTTAGAACGCATTTAAATACTGTCATTATACTACAGATCTTGATGCAGGCAGTGATGTATGTTAAGTACCACATCAGTCAGACTTTGGTGAACAGAGCTCACAACACATCTCCTCTGTAATGGACCTAGATGCAATAAACGAACCATCAACATCTCGTATGTCAAAAGACCAAGCAAAAGATATGTGCGCGTCAATTATTGCAAAGTTAAAGGGCAGTGGTGTTGCGAACAGTGTAGTGTTATCTGTTGTCGAAAGTATGGAGGAGTATGTTGATGAAGTTCATGCAAATCTTAAAGAACAAGTGCTCAGTGCTTTACCTGCTGAAAATCAAATAAGAAGTGCAGTGAAAGATGTCTTTAGCAATGCTTTCAATCCATTTAGTGACTTAAACACAAATTCCAAAATGACAAAGTACTTCATTGAAAAATGGGGTGTTGTTGAGCCAATTGAAATTGATTTAGTAGTGAGATTTGATTTACAGTAAAAAGAAACAAAAAATCTGGAGTATATGAACAGGTTCCAGTAAATGACACTTTCATTATGTACCCCTTTTAAAAACGCTAGAATTTATTTTTTAAAATCGAGACGTATGTAGTCATATTAATAAACCTGCTGCTACAGATTGTAACTTATACCAAGACTTCTGTGACGGAAAATACTACAAGCATCACGCAGTGTATTAAGTCACAAAATGCTTTGCAAATTCAAGTTTATTATGGTGACTTTGAAACCGCAAACCCTCTTGGGTCCAAACATGGGGTTCACAAGCTAGGATGTTTATATTTTACAGTCCGAAATTTACCACCACGTTTGAATTAGTCTTTGATGAACATTCACCTCATCTCTTTGTTTCATTCTCAGATTCAAAAAATATGGCATTGACAAAATTCTTTGTCCATTTGTTGAAGATGTAAAAGTGCTAGAACAACATGGAATGAAAGTGTCATTTACTGAACAACCTCTTTATGGTACAATTGCTCAAGTAACGGGACAATTTAGGCCTGAACTCAATCCTTGGTTATGTGGAATCTTTCTCTGGAAACTACTTTTGCAGAATGTGTCTTGCTGACAAAGGATTGGCTCAAACAATGTTTAGTGAAAATGATCCACGTATGGTTTTGCGCAGCAGGTTGACAAATGAAGAGCATTACAATTATCTTCGTGAGAATCCGAGGGAAACGTCATGTTTTGGCTTGAAACGCAACAGTATATTCAATTCTTTGTCATACTTCAGTGTTTCAGATAATTTTGTTTTAGATATCATGCACGATGTCTTAGAGGGTGTGGCACAATATGAGATTAAGTTGTTGTTTGGTTATTTGAATCAGAACTTCATTTCTAATGAAAACATACTCCAGCGTGTATATGCATTCAATTATGGTTTCATGGACAAAAAGAACCGTCCAACACGCATAAACCTGTTTTGTAGTGGCAACAGTATCGGACTTAACGCTAGTCAAACATATTGCCTTATTAGAAACCTCCCACTAATCTTCGGTGATGTGGTCCCAGAAGGTGACAGCCACTGGCATTTACTTCTGCTTTTAATGCACATAGTAAACATAATTTTTTCCCCACGTATTACAGATGGAATGATTGTATTTTTAAAACATCTTATTCGAGAGCATCACCAGTTATTTGGCGAATTGTATCCCCAAAATAATCTGATACCAAAACACCATTTCATGATTCACTACCCTGAGTGTATACGCCAAATTGGTCCTTCAGTTCATGTCTGGAGTATGCGATATGAAGCAAACACAAATTTTTTAAGTCCAGTTTGAAAAATTTCAAGAACATAACTAAGTCCCTTGCAATGAAACACCAGATAGCTGTCGCATACCATTGGGAGTCACTCTTTACAAAAGGGATTGAATCTGGGCCTGTTAAGTCAAAGAAACTGACTGATGTTGACAATGGTAATTTGATTGCAGAACATTTTCAGATTGATATGTTAAGTGAAGTAAATATCACAAGTTGGATTAAAACATGAAGACATTGAGTTTCACACAGGTCTTGTTGTTTGCACAGGTGTTGTTGAAGAATTGCCAGTGTTCAACAAAATTGTTTGTATATTTCTGAGGAATGAAGTTTATTTTTTGGTAACTGAAATGGAGACTGCATTTGTGGAACATTTACATGCATTTGAAGTTACTGAAAACATGCATAATGTTTCAGTTGTTATGGCCTCATGACTTGAGATTCTTTAAGCCTTTTGATGTACAAATGGCTTATGGTGCAGACTCATTGTTTTATGTTGTACAGACTGCTGTATTGTGTAGATTGCAAGACAATGTTTTAGGTTTTGTTTCATTGAGATTTTATTGTACAAGGTCAACAATGTATGTACAAACTGTTTTAAGTGCCATGTTAAACCCTGTTAAAGAAAAATACAAATGTATTCATTGCAGCACATAATTATTGCATGAGTGGTAAAATTGAAATGGTACATTGTAATTATAGAATTAACGGCAGGACATAATGTAAATACAAATGTAAAATATTTCAAATGAACACTGGTGCAGAGTTTGAAAATTTAACCTAGAGTGTTAACACATAACAACCTAGTGGTGTTTCATATGATCCTTTGTGGTGTTAATATTTTACACTATAAAAGTTTGATAATTAACACTCTTGGAGTGTTGATAATGTTAACTCTTTCAAAGAACACCAGTGAACACTGGTGCAGGTGTTGAAAATTGACCTAAGAGTGTTAAAACATAACACTGACTGGTGTTCAATAATCCTTTGTGGTGTTAATATTTTACACTATGAGAGTTTGCTAATTAACACTCTCTGAGTGTTGATAATGTTAACTCTTTCAAAAGTGTTATTTCAACACTTTTATAGTGGTTCCCATATAAACTCTGAGGAAGTGTTAATTTTAACTCTAAGGTAGTTAAATCTAGTATCTAAAATTTGCTGTGCGCGATCGCATCTATATTTGATATAATGAACTTCTTGAGCTGATGATATAACGTGTGTAATTATTGAAGTGTCTTCGACGAGAGTGAAGAAAAAAAAAGAAGCCCTAACAAAACCACAGGAGCAAATTGTTTCAGCAACCTGAATCACGAACACAACTGCCACGTTCATCGCATTTTGAACCATTATGAACTCGGAATGACGGAATTACTCTCTACCAGGGGCTACATGTGCCAGTGGAGATTACAGACACAGATGAGAGGTTTGCTCAGGACTGTGGGCAATGTTGCGTGTTGTTTTTGAACTCAAATAAGGACTAAATGTATGCTGTGTGTAGTTTTGGTAACATATCGGAGACTGTAAGGTCTGTATGTGCTCATATGTTGCATTTATTTTATATAATTGCAGACGTTACGTAGGCCTATCTCGCACTGTCATTGATCTGCAGTGATAATCTAATCATGTTCATAGAAAGGTTAGTAATAAACATTTATTTATATGTTTAAAGCATCTGTTTTGTGAGAAGTGCTTCTCATATGATTTGTAAACAGCCTGTACTGTCACAATCACCAGCGATCTTCTCCCCTTAGATCGCTGGTTTACATGCACATTCACTATTGGACTACATATCCGCCATTCAATGAACTACATTTCCATACATGCACGACCTCCTGACATCACACACAACCGGTTCCAGATCTTCACTGATTACACCCACAGCTGAAGCCACTCAACAACTGATTACACACTACATAAGCAGAACATACACTCACTCCATTGCCGAGTCTTGTCATCTGTTACCAGTGTCAATTCAAAGCAGTTCCGTGTCTTGTTTTTGCCGTGTTTAGACCCTTGCCTTGTTACCTGTTTTCTCCCTGTTTTCTGCCATCCTTGTGACCCTCTGCCTGCTAAATTGACTACGATTCTGGATATCCTCATACATCTGTTTGCTCCTGTACTGATCATTGCTTGCCTGACCATTCCTTTAAATAAACCTGCATTTGGATCCGCATCCTGTTGTCTGCATCCTATCCGTGGTTACAGAAGACTCGGCCCACAACATGGATCCAGCAGTACGTCTCGTCAGGTTAAGGCAAGGTATGAATTCCCTCGAGGACCATATTATTTATTTTCTGGACATTGCCAATGATACCCACTATCCTGGACTGTATACTTATTGATTTTTTCTATAATGAACTAAATGAACCACTGAAATCCACCCTCATCCGTTATGGTCCTCGGGGGTCTTTCCAGCAAGCCCTAGATGTGGCCTTACGAGCCATTGGGTCAACCTTCACCGTAGGCGAGGTGGAGGAGACCCCTAAATGTTTTTTTTGGGGGGGGGGCAATAGACAGCAAGACCCGCCGGCAAGGGGGCTTGATGTTCCCTCCATAAATACTGTTATGCTGGCATCACCCATACTCCTGTCCCCAGTTGATCAGTTTAGTCCTCCAACTCACAAAATGGCCGCTTCAAGTCCTCCAGCTCAAAAGATGGCTGTCTCCAGTTCTCCTGCTCACAAGATGGCCGCCTTCAGTTCTCCAGCTCATAAGATGGATACCTCCAGTCCTCATGTTAACAAGATGGCCACCTCCAGTCCTCATGTTCACAAGATGGCCACCTTCAGTCCTCCAGCTCACAAGATGACCGCCTTCAGTCATCCAACTCACAAGATGGCCGCCTCCAGTCCTCCATCTAACAAAATGGCCACTTCCAGTCCTTATGTTCACAAGATGGCCACTTCCAGTCCTCCAGCTAACAAGATGGCCACCTCCAGTCCTCTAGCTGACAAAATGGCCGCCTTCTGTCATCCAGCTCACAAGATGGCCGCCTCCAGTCCTCCAGCTAACAAAATGACCACTTCCAGTCCTTATGTTCACAAGATGGCCACCTCCAGTCCCCCAGCTCAAAAGATGGCCGCCTTCAGTCCTGCAGTTCACAAGATGGCCGCCTCCAGTCGTCCAGCTCACAAGATGGTCGCCTCCAATCCTCCAACTCACAAGATGGCTGTCTCCAGTCCCTCAGATCACAAAATGGCCGCCTCCAGTTCCCCAGCTCACAAAATGGCCATCCCCAGCCATCCAGCTCATGCATGGGTAAGCGTCAATCTGCCACCAGCTCACAAGATGGCTTCATATTCTGATTCTGTTCCTGCTATAAGTCCAGTCCAAGTTCTTGTTCTTGAAATGCCATCACCTGAGCCACCAGAATGGACACCACCACCCGAGTTTCCAGAGCTACTGCCACCACCAGAGCTGTTCCTACCAGAGTTGCCACCGCCACCTCCTGAGCTGCCAGACCCTCAGTCGCCGCCAGAGCTGCCAGAGTCGCCGCCGCCAGAGCTGCCAGAGTCGCCGCCGCCAGAGCTGCCAGAGTCGCCGCCGCCAGAGCTGCCAGAGTCGCCGCCGCCAGAGCTGCCAGAGTCGCCGCCGCCAGAGCTGCCGCCGCCAGAGCTGCCAGAGTCGCCGCCGCCGCCAGAGCCATTGATGCCGCCAGATACCTCTGAATCCCTTGAATGGCGGGCGCCAGAAACCTCTGAATCCCTCGAATGGCGGGCGCCAAAAACCTCTAAACCCCTCGAATGGCGGGCGCCAGAACCCTCTGAATCCTTCGAATGGCGGGCACCAGAACCCTCTGAATCCCTCGAATGGCGGGCGCCAGAAACCTCTGAATCTCTTGAATGGCGAGCATCAGATGACCCTGAATCCCCCGAATGGCGGACGCCAGACCCACTTGAATTCCCCGAAGGGCGGGCGCCAGATTCTCCTGAATTCCCCGAAGGGCGGGCGCCAGATCCTCCTGAATTCCTTGAAGGGCCAGGGGTACGAGACCCACCTGAGTCCCACGAAAGGCCAGAGCAGTCACCTGAGTCCCACGAAAGGTCCGAGCTGTCACCTGAGTCCCACGAAAGGCCAGAGCAGTCACCTGAGTCCCACGAAAGGCCAGAGCAGTCACCTGAGTCCCACGAAAGGCCAGAGCTGTCACCTGAGTCCCACGAATGGTCAGAGCCGCCACCTGAGTTCCACGAATGGCCAGAGCCGCCACCTGAGTTCCATGACTGGTCAGAGCCACCACCTCAGTCCCACGAAGGACTGCCAAAGCCGTATAATTTCCAAGAGTCACCAGAGCCGTGTGACTTGCCAAAACCTAAGCCTCCTGACCCACTGGGGTTATATGAACTGCCAGTGCTCCTTGAACCTAAGCCTCCTGACCCACTGGGGTTATATGAACTGCCAGTGCTCCTTGAACCTAAGCCTCCTGACCCACTGGGGTTATATGAACTGCCAGTGCTACTTGAACCCAAGCCTCCTGACCCACGGGGGTTATATGAACTGCCAGTGCTCCTTGAACCTAAGCCTCCTGACCCACTGGGGTTATACAAACTGCCAGTGCTCCTTGAACCTAAGCCTCCTGACCCACTGGGGTTATATGAACTGCCAGTGCTCCTTGAACCTAAGCCTCCTGACCCACTGGGGTTATATGAACTGCCAGTGCTCCTTGAACCTAAGCCTCCTGACCCACTGGGGTTATATGAACTGCCAGTGCTCCTTGAACCTAAGCCTCCTTACCCACTGGGGTTATATGAACTGCCAGTGCTCCTTGAACCTAAGCCTCCTGACCCACTGGGGTTATATGAACTGCCAGTGCTCCTTGAACCCAAGCCTCCTGACCCACTGGGGTTATATGAACTGCCAGTGCTCCTTGAACCTAAGCCTCCTGACCCACTGGGGTTATACAAACTGCCAGTGCTCCTTGAACCTAAGCCTCCTGACCCACTGGGGTTATATGAACTGCCAGTGCTCCTTGAACCTAAGCCTCCTGACCCACTGGGGTTATATGAACTGCCAGTGCTCCTTGAACCTAAGCCTCCTGACCCACTGGGGTTATACGAACTGCCAGTGCTCCTTGAACCCAAGCCTCCTGACCCACTGGGGTTATATGAACTGCCAGTGCTCCTTGAACCCAAGCCTCCTGACCCACTGGGGTTAAATGAACCGCCTATGCCTCCTGAACCCAAGCCTCCAGACCCACTGGGTTAACGAACTGCCAGTGTCTCCTGAACCCAAGCCTCCAGACCCATGGGGGTTATATGAACTGCCTGTGCCTGCTGAACCTAAGCCCCTGACCAACTTCAGCTCCATGCTCCAGGCCTTTTGCAACTCCACACTCCAGGCCTTCAGCAGCTTCACTCTTCAGGCCTTACGCAGCTCCAGCTCCATTCTCCGGGCCTTCCACACTCCAGGCCCTCAGCAGCTTCACTCTTCAGGCCTTACGCAGCTCCAACTCCACGCTCCAGGCCCTCTGCAGCTCCATACTCCAGGCCTTGTACAGCTCCATGCTCCAGGCCCTCCACAGCTCCACTCTCCAGACCTTCTGCAGCTCCACGCTCCGGGCCTTCCGCAGCTCCACGCTCCAGGCCCTCCGCAGTTCCACTCTCCGGGCCTTCCGCAGCCCCACGCTCCAGGCCCTCCGCAACTCCATTCTCCGGGCCTTCCGCAGCTCCACGCTCCAGGCCCTCCGCAGTTCCACTCTCCGGGCCCTCCGCAGCCCCACGCTCCAGGCCCTCCACAGCTCCATTCTCGGGCCTTCCACAGCTCCACGCTCCAGGCCCTCCGCAGTTCCACTCTCCGGGCCTTCCGCAGCTCCACGCTCCAGGCCCTCCGCAGCTCCACTCTCTGGGCCTACTGCTGCTTCATGCTTCAGACACTCCTCAGCTGCATGGTCCTGGCCCTCCATCCCTCCCCCTGTTCCGCCTCCGCTCCACCTCCCGCCTGAACTATGATAGGAGTGTCTGGAAGCCACTCCTTAAAGGGGGGGCTCTGTCACAATCACCAGCGATCTTCTCCCCTTAGATCGCTGGTTTACATGCACATTCACTATTGGACTACATATCCACCATTCAATGAACTACATTTCCATACATGCACGACTCTGACATCACACACAACCGGTTCCAGATCTTCACTGATTACACCCACAGCTGAAGCCACTCAACAACTGATTACACACTACATAAGCAGAACATACACTCACTCCATTGCCGAGTCTTGTCATCTGTTACCAGTGTCAATTCAAAGCAGTTCCGTGTCTTGTTTTTGCCGTGTTTAGACCCTTGCCTTGTTTACCTGTTTCTCCCTGTTTTCTGCCATCCTTGTGACCCTCTGCCTGCTAAATTGACTACGATTCTGGATTATCCTCATACATCTGTTTGCTCCTGTACTGATCATTGCTTGCCTGACCATTCCTTTAAATAAACCTGCATTTGGATCCGCATCCTGTTGTCTGCATCCTATCCGTGGTTACATGTACGGCTTTACTGTGGACATTTATTCAAGCGAGAATGACATCGACTGAAACTCTCTGTCATACACCAAGCCCACCAAAAGGGTACCCTTTGTAGTGGTAACGCAAGCCTGATAAAAGGTGACCTGTACCATACTAGTCAGTGGAAATGATTTTTTTTTTACTTTATTTATACCACAATCACAGTGTGCCATCATGTCGCAGAGCTTCATCGGGCCACATCACCCTATTCACAGCGCAGGCTATATTGTCTCTTGTCAGGCACTGGGGGAAAAATGCCCTGGAATGGCGAATCCCCAGTGGAGGTCTTCCAAGGATGACGTCAACACAGGCCAGCTCCTTTGCCCTTAGGAGGTTCTCTCTAATGTATGGTTGTCTGCAGAGATGGCAAAAGTACACACATCCTTTACTTAAGTAGAAGTACAGATACTCATGTTTAATACAAATCTGGTAAAAGTAGAAGTACTGACTACACTTTTGTACTTAAGTAAAAGTACAGAAGTACCGCCTGAAAAATGTACAAAAGTAAAAAGTACTCATTTCAACCAAAGTCCCAAAGACATGCGGTATAGGCGAATAATAATTCAACCACATTTGCAGTAGTTTATAAGTGTGTGTGTGTGTGAATGTGAGTGAGTATGGGTGTTTCCCAGTACTGGGATGCAGCTGTAAGGGTATCCGCTGCGTAAAACAAATGCTGGAATAATTGGCGGTTCATTCTGCTGTGGCGACCCCTGATAATTCAGGGACGAAGCTGAAGGATAACAAGTGAGATACTGTAGGTAGGTAATCATCCTGACACAAACTCACAGTGTTCAGCATGTAGTTTTGCCGCTGTTAGATCAAAAATAACAGCTGCCATTCATGTTGATTTTGTCTTTTGCTAAAATAAATACTTATCAGATATGACTGTAAACAATTTTTTTTGCATTAGGCTAAAGCTTCTTATTCTCTTCAGAGAGTAGCTCTCATATATAACCTGCTATTCAGTGTTTTTTTTTTTCAGGTATTGTCGTTATTTTATTTAATGAATAAACATTCATTCTGTTACAGTTTTTCTCAGTCACTTTGGTCTATTTCTCAGATCAGAATTGAAATTCTCAAAACTCCCTGTTCAATCTTCAGATCATCATTGTGTCACTTGTGCACATCAGAAAGCAGTTTCTCATTATGAACAAGTTGCAAATGCTTTTGTTCATCCATGCAAATGATTATGTGCAATTCTCTGATGTTTCCTATATTATCAGTTGCTTATGTCATGTTGATCAACATGTATTATTTTATCTCTGTTGAATAGTCTCACCCCCACAACATTTAATCGTTCAAATGCCCGAACAAGTTGTCTTAATATTTAGTCATAATCCATTTTTTACATTTCTCCCAGGTGAATCTTGACTTTTTCTAATAAAGGTCTAAAAGGAGGTTGTCCTATGTTCACATTTTTACTTTTGTTTTTTCTTTGTGCTATGCCGTGCTCTCTTTACCTTTCTGTATCAGAATGACATGATCTGGCAACAAATTACAGTACAAACAGCAAAAATATTGCCATAGTTTACACCAGAACAGCCCTCCAGAGTGCACCGTTATTGACAACATGACTACTAAGTAATTTGAGTCTTATTCTTATACAATGACACAAGGACATGTCATTCTGACGCCACTGACATGTTGACTGTCACAGAAATTTAGTTTTGAGGGATGAACTGAAGGATTTTGAGCAGGAGACTGGCTTTTGCAGGTAATCCATGGTGTTTTGCTATTTATACGTGTTTTTTTGAGAAATGCACTTTGTCCTACTGTTTTACAAATTTCAGTTCTGATCTGAGAAATGTGCCAAAGTGACTGAGAAAAACTGCAATACATTTATTCTATGCTAAAAGCAACATACACAGGTAAGACAGGTAACATACACATAAATTGCCCAGGGGTGCGTTTCCCAAACAATGACCTAACTTGCTGCTGAACTATCATAGTACCATGCATCGTTTGTGAAAAGAACGATGTGGTGACGAGTGTTTCCCAAAACCCTTAGTTTCTCTGTCGCAGATCCATGGTTTGAACCACGTTAGTTATAACGTAAAACGTCCATAATGATGCTCTAAACGGGGTGGAGTAACTTCTTTAGAGAACAACCCCATCATTTCTTTGTGCAAATTATATTGTTTTACACAAAAACGCGTTTAAAATAAAATCCAATATTAGTTTTGTCATATATAATATCATATAAATCATATAAATAAACAAATAATGAGGCAAATATCATATAAATCATATAAATAAACAAATAATGAGGCTATTTATTAAGAAATGAAATGTAATATTTATTAGAAAATGAAAAAAAATCCTATTTTAATAATAATATTAATGATGATGATGATTATTATTAAGTAGGATATTGTTTATTTATTTTTTGAAAAGTCTGAAAGTCTTGAAAAGTTTTAATTTGAGCACGTGCAAACCACTGCAGATATGCTCTAACCAGCAGGCCCATGTCATATACAGTACAGATACTTAATAAATAACCTACTATAAATTAAAAGAATTAACGTATGCTATGTTTTTTTGTTTTCACAAGCTTTGGAGATGTAACAAATTCCGCTTTTAAAAAATAGTCACCTATAGCTTTTGTCATGAGGCTGTGTTCAAAATGACATCAAAGTTTTCAAAGTGCACTGCAAAGGGAGCGCAAATGTTAACATAAGGATCGCTAAAACTGAACTGTAAAAATACTTTGAAAGCAAATTACACCTAAGAGAGATGACCTTAATGCTTTTTTATTTTTAATAATTCAAACTTTGAATGTTAGAATGTTCTAAATGAATAGGGCATAGGGGGGATAAGTGGGAATAGGACACAGCCATTACAAATTCTGTATTAGAAAATATAAACTCATCAGAAATAAAGGAAATAAACCGCAATGCATACATTTTTTATAAAGTATTTGATTGTTTTAGTCCTAAATGTACAAATTTTTACAAAAAGCACTATTTTCGCGGTATTAGAATGAAAGACCAGAGAAAGCCTGTGCTGTCACGGTTGGGTGTAGGGGAAAGGAGCGAGGACTCAGATGCAGTAAATTAGGGTATTTATTGATAATAAAATAAAACAAACAGCAAAATAAACAACCCCGAGGGGGAAAAACACTAATGAATAAAAGTAAACAAACAACACAAACTGGACAGGGCAGGCTGGCAGGGATCTGGACTGGAGGACAGGACAAGGCAGGATACAACGATAAACGATGACGAACTGGCACAGGACAGCAGACATGAGGAGATTTTAAGCTGAAGTAAATTAACACAAACAGGTGAACATGATAAACTAATAATGGGTTAACAAGGAGGGTAGGGCAATACAAGACTAGAACACATGACACAGACACACAAGCACGCGGCGCATGTAAACATGAGTCACATGCTAAACACAACACCAACAGAAGACTGAACGCGAGACACGAGCACACGATAGATGTAAACATCTTACCGTGCGCTCACACATAAGCAGAGCGCATGCTTCATCTCAGCGCCAACCGAAACCAAAACCAACCAGACTGAGACGCTGAGAATGAAACAGCGCGATGCCGACAGAACAAAACAAACACGAGAGCGCGTGCGTCACAAGCGTGCACGCAGGCCGTACATGCTCGCATCAAGCGGGAGCGTGCATGGCCCGCACACACTCATGACAGCACGCACCCAGAGACACACACACACAATGACAGTAAACTAGTGCCCGACCCGAGAAAACTCGAGCCGAGCACAACAGGGCATGGACAAGACAGAGCTAGTGTCCGGACTCTGCCACCAAATAAGAATTTACAAGACCAAAGTGGCAGAACCCTGACACGTGCAGTATGATCGGAAGTGGACAAAAGGCTTAAGCATTTAAACAGCATGTTTTTGACTGGAATGTGTCTTGTTTACCTGTGATCCGAACGAGCAAAAGTTGTCTTATTACCGTGCAAACAGGGCAGCATCAGTCATGTTAAATTTGCCGACTCCCTCTGTCACTGTGTAGTAATCCTAGCCTTTCTCATAGTAATCTTCATGAACTAGGGCTAGGCCATGTACGGTGCGCGATAGGCTTGAAGAAGCCGTGCGCTGCAGCACGCAGGCGCGCAATGAGGAAAAACAGACTGACTGCATCAAAAATTCGCTCATATTATTGCGCAATGATAAGAAATAATATAGATCGCGCCCCCAAACACATAAAAACGAAAGTAACGACTGTGGTTTAAAAAATGTAAGAAGTAGAAAGTACAGATATTTGTGTAAAAATGTAAGAAGTAAAAGTAAAAAGTAGTCAAAAAAATAAGTAGTAAAGTAAAGTACTGATACCCGAAAAAACTACTTAAGTACAGTAACAAAGTATTTGTACTTCGTTACTTCCCATCTCTGGTTATAACCAAGGCAAAATTTGATATTTTGAATGACATTTATAGGTACTGATGTGCTGTGTTTATTCCAACCAACCAGGTTCATAATGTGTGGTTTTTTCCCCTAAAACAGGCTAAAATGATCTGTATGTGTCTGAAATGCTTCATGTTTGTATTTAAACAAAACCTCTCTTAATTTGCAATACATTGGTGAAAAGGAGCATTTTGTAATACGAACCCTATTCCTCTTGTAACATTTTATGTCAGATAGTTACAATCTTACCAGAGATTTTACTACGTGAAGTCTCTTGCAGTTGGTTAATGATTAAGGTAAAGATGAGTCAATTCTCTGCTTTTGTGGTTTCTCAGGTGATTCTAAGATCCAGTACGAAATACTAGATGGTCTGGGACTGTTTGTCAACTCATTTTGCATCCTTTGAACTGCCTGTGTGTGTGTGTGTGTGTGTGTGTGTGTGTGTGTGTGTGTGTGTGTGTGTGTGTGTGTGTGTGTGTGTGTGTGTGTGTGTGTGTGTGTGTGTGTGTGTGTGTGTTTTGGTGGATTACAAGGTCAGTTTACCAGTTTACATACCGACATTGCAGGGACATTTTGAATTGTAAGGACATAGGACATGTCCTTGTAATTCAAACGACGTATATTCATATATTTAAGCCTCATGAACAATCTCTCTCTTTTTTTTTGAATGTCCTTTTAAATATGTAAACCAGATTTCTGGTGTTTCTGAGTGTATTCCTTAACGCCTCCTAAAGGCAGCATTTGTAACTGCTGATTTTTACACAATGCGACCTAAATGGGGTGTGACAGTTGAAAAAATGCGGGCTGCCATTTGATTGGGCAATAATATGCTCACGCTGTGGACGCGCCCCTCTGGGAGGAGTTTGCCAGCTCATTCGGAGAGGAGACAGAGAGAGAACAACGTCAAGGTAAGGAGATTAAGTAAGTTATTAAGCTTTATATGTTTAATCATAACAGTTATTAAAGTTTAGTCGCTCATAGATAATGACTCAGTCATAATACGAGTGCAGTATACGGTTATATACCTTAGCGACTGCATGACGTGAACTAAGATGTAACATTAGCTTAATGCTAACGAAAGGTTAATAATTATATGGATCACTGTTAAATTTTGGAAGTACTGTCTCATTAGTTAGAAAATATACTTTTTATAGAGCTCATTAAAGCCTTGAATTCGCGTATGGTATAACTGAATAGTTGTAAATGGTTTGCTAATATGCTAACATGGTAACGGACGCACTGATATTGAGGTAAAGTTTGTTTTATATTCACACATTTGTTCAGTGACAACTTGTGACACGCTTCCTATATTGTTTACCACGGCACTTTGAATATTCGGTCTGAAATAACCTGTAAGTGTGACTTGAAAACAACATTACCACTGTTTATTTGACTGTGAACAATGTTGTACTTTCATAGTCATTGGCTGCTAATATGATTTCGCTATTAGAGTTTGCAAATAATAATTTTATGAAATTATATTATTAAGGGGAAAGTCAAATGTGTGAATATAAAACCAACTTTAAATTCATGCGGCTGATGGCATTTAGAAGCGCTAAAGCTTGTTTACTGTAGCATTAACATCACGTTATATATCAAAAATGAATATAAATATCTATTTAACCTTGTGCTGCGTTGTAAATATTTAATTTGCAGTATATAACATTAGGTAAAATACTTGGTGTGTTAAAGTGACAATGCACAATTCCCTGAATGCATCATATGTCATGTTATATTCATCATATTATTGTCAAGTTTTAAATTAATTTAAATAATTTTTGCTACTTTACTGTCAATAAACGGGAGCTCATTCAGCTCTACTATTATTAATATTTAGAAATAATATTGTTTTATTTATATTGATAATTTACAGAGAATTGTTATATTAAATATACAAGTGCAAGGCAGTGTAAACTGTCATATTTTATCAAAATGTTTTGATATCTGAACAGCAGAATAAAACAAAGAATTAAAAACGTCTTTTCTTTATCTTCAGCATAGTTAACACACACACACACACACAGTGCTAAGCATTAATGTGTAGACCCTTTTTTTAAATTTTATTTCTTAATGGATATAAACAGGATTGTTTGGTACATTTTAAACAAAACTATTTTATTAAACAGTTAAAATAATGGTTTGGTCATCGAACATCTTTAAGATAAAAAAAATAATAAATTTAATTTCAAAACATTTCAACTAAATTAGAATTTTTTTTTCTTCTATTTATTAAAATATTATTTAATATTTTCCCCCATATTTTTTGGGGTTAACGCATTTTTGGCTGTCATAAGTTTTTTTTTTTAAATTAGTTAATCAATTTTGTACATCACTGTAATTTTATTCTTCATTTTAAAAGCAACTGCTAAATGAAAATGTTTTAAAGTACTATTTTGTCATTTCTGCAGTTAGATGAAATGGAGACCGGTTCCAAGTGACGCAGACTTGAGCCTGTGCTTGATGCAGAGTGCCACATAATCATGGATGGACAAGCCATACCTTGGTCAGCGGTTCATTAACAGATTCAAAGGTACAGTACTCTATTCCCTTAACTAGCTATCACACTTGGTATCCTAATGCTGCATTATTAGATGCTGTATTCAGATGTTTTCCTGCCTTTGACTGGTGCTCAGCCAAAGATGAACATGCACAATATTTTACACAAATCACATCTGTTCTTTTCAACAACATGTTTTTTTTTTTTTCTGTTTTGTTTAAGTAACCATATTATGTTGTAACCAAAATATTTAAACGTGCCAGTAATAATCAAAACAACCTTTCAAACACTATTTAATTTATCTCCACTTACAGAAACACGAATACACACTCCCTAACTGTGTTAGAGCAGAAACAAACATGGTGGCATCTATAGTTCACATATAGATGAAAAGTGAAAATCAGAGACTGATTTGAAATTGTTGAAATCAATGCAGCTTAGTGAAAGCGTTGTAGAAAATCAATACCATCTTCAGTACTTTTCCCCCAGTACAAATAGCTAAGTGCAATGAGATGTAACATGAATAAAAAAGGTGGGTTTATGCTTAAAGCA
The DNA here is from genome assembly GCA_903798195.1 of Danio kyathit. Classification (NCBI taxonomy): domain Eukaryota; kingdom Metazoa; phylum Chordata; class Actinopteri; order Cypriniformes; family Danionidae; genus Danio; species Danio kyathit. Next base: position 22,191,372 of record LR812537.1, on the reverse strand, counting down.
AGAATAAATATCTTAAAATAGGGGTATGATGTTTTTAGGGCAAATGTAAAAAAAAGTTATTGTCAATGTTTTCTAGTAAACCTAATTTTTTACTTAAAAAAATATGCATTTACTTACTGCAAAAAATAATCTGTTTGATACTATGACTAAAGCAAAAACTGATGTTTTAAAACATTTTAAATGTAGAGGGAGTGTTTGAGTTAGTACTTCACTGTACAGTAAAATCCACTATATTGATTTATGGAGTTTGCATGTTCTCCCCGTGTTGTCGTGGGTTTCCTCTGGGTGCTCCGGCTTTCCCCACAGGTCCAAAAACGTGGTATAGGTGAATTGGGTAAGCTAAATGGTCCGTAGTGTATGAGTGTGTATCAATGTTTCCCAGTAATGGGTTGCAGCTGGAAGGGGATCAGCTGCGTAAAACAAATGCTGGATAAGTTGGTGGTTCATTCCGCTTTGGCGACCCCAGATTAATAAAGGGACTAAGCCGAAAATAAAATGAATGAATGACTATTGATTCATTTCAGTATGTCCAGACTTAGTTTCTTTAGCTCAAGCAAGTGTTTTGCATTAGTATTGATGTGCATTCTTTTTCTCTTTTACAGATGAATACTGATGTTGCTGCTACTGATATTTTAAGACCTTGTCTGGCAGAAGCAGGTTCAGAGCAGGTACTGTCACTTCAATGTAGTTAATACTGTAAATCTGCAGCACAGAAAGTTGATGTGAATATTGTTGATAGAGATTCACACTGTGAACCAGAAAACACACTGCTTTATGGGGACACCATGAAATGTTAGGACACTGTAGTTAAACCATCTGCTACTCTATGGGCTCTATGTTAACGATCTAAGCACAAAGTCTGAAGCGCATGGCACAAAAGCATTAATGACCTGTCCGAATCCACTTTTGATATTTTAAGGATGGTAAAATACGGTGTGCACCCCAGGGCATGGTCTAACAGGGTTGTTCTTATTTTCTTAGTGTGTTTGAGCATAACATGCATTAAACCAATCAGCGTCTTGTCTCCCACTTCCTTTAAGAGTCAGTTGGATTGTGCCATGGTGCATTGGCTATTTACATTGCAGATTTTGTAAGTAAAAACTTCACTAGCGAGAAAGCGGTTAAACAGAGCATCTGCAGCGTGAGGATAAAGAATAAGCCTCCTCCATTCGGCCTCTTTACTTTCTAAACTTGTCAAAACTATTTCTAAATTCAGTTCTAATTTCCAGCAAAGGAATAAATGAACAATAATAATGACGTGTGGTCAAAGTTATATCCAAACACGCGTCCTGTTCTTATGCCCTATATGGTAATGCAGACATCTCCAAAACCCCACAGGTGGACAAATCTACACTTGTTTTTATTAAAACAAATATTAATATGCACATAATAAATACTATTACTAATAATAACATTAGGCAATTTGTCATGAGTAAACTGCCTACAACAGAGCTGGATTACAAAGCCCCCGACATGAAGACATTAAGGCAGTGGTTTATATATTTATGTAGAAAATAATTATTTTTTATCATTTTAATCCTTTAATTGTTTTCATATGTAAAGATATTTGTGTATTGCTGTACATCCTGTGTGTATTAAGCAATGTGTCAGCGTTTAGACCTGCATAGGCGCATAAGTAACAAGCTCTTTAAATTACAAATCTCTGCGTCATTGACTTTAGAGCAGCTTTTAGTTGGTCAATTGTGCGGCCTATTTCAGTTGCCTCAAAATAGCCTTAACACACCTCCTTTATAGACCAGCACACCTATGAGGCAACAGAGTGGTGCAAATGGTTTTGCTATTTAAACAACGTGAAAATGAAACCTGCACTCGTATGAAAATAGCAAGAAATCACGCCTTACAAACCTTGTGCCTTTATTGCACATGGTGTGTGATAGGGTCCTAAATAAATCAGAAAACACACTACATTATGAGGACACTGTGGTTTGTCAGGACATTGTAATGTGTAAAATAGTGAACAGCAGTAAAACTGTCATAATGTCCTTTCAAACCACCCTGTCCCTTTAATGCAGTGTGTTGTCAGTGACGCCATGCCCACTTTAAACAAACAGGAACACGGGCTGCAAAGAAGAGAAAACATAAGCTTAGTTTATTCGCCGATGGATGAGTTTAGACAGAGACTACAGTATAGGGACTTTGGTTTAGAATAGGTTTGACGCAGATACATTAAAACTTGAAAAGACTGGCTGAGTAAAAGAATTTCACTCTCTGTGTCTTAACAGTGCAGATAGAGAGGATGCGCCACGAATCTGACGCTTCGTAAACTCTTTTATGTCCGACTGAGCTCTGTGTATTACTGAGATATTCAAACTAGGATTAGGCAAAGACAAACTGGAACTAATCTAATAAAATAACTTAAGATCATGGTGTAAAATTTAATACACCCCAATGAATATAATAAAGAGAAATGTTAAAGACAATTTTAATAAAGATGAAAAATCAAGAGAACCATAAAAAAATAAAACCATAAAAATGTAGTTGAAATGTTGTAGTTTGCAAGACCTCAATTGAATGTTAAATGTATTATCTTTCTTTTCCTAGGTGAGCTTGTGCTCAGTCTTGATGAAGTAAGCACGTTTACTGTAGCATTAACATCACGTTATATATCAAAAAGGAATATAAATATCTATTTAACCTTGTGCTGCGTTGTAAATATTTAACATTAGGTAAAATACTTGGTATGTTGAAGTGACAATGCACAATTCCCTGAATGCATCATATGTCATGTTATATTCATCATATTATTGTCAAGTTTTAAATTAATTAAAATAATTTTTGCTACTTTACTGTCAATAAACGGGAGCTCATTCAGCTCTACTAACTGTAAAAAATGAGGAGTAGGGTTTACTTGAAAAAAGCTTGGAATATTTTTCACTCAGAAAAGGTTAGTAAATCTTCAAAGCTTTGCCAAGTAAAAGACTAACCATAATTATTAGTACATTTAATTAGAAATGTTAAGTTAAGTTTACTTGGGAAATTCTAAGTAGATTTTATTGACTTTTTGTTTGTAAAATTTACTTAAGTTGTACATTTAAATATATTACTATTTTTAGATTTATTTTTATCAAATATTCTCAGTTATCTTTTTTAGTTATCCTGAGTAAACTTTACTTCAAACTTTTGAATGAAATTTCATCACCATATTTAATTTAACATTTTAAAGTAAAGTTCACTCAGGATAACTAAAAAAGATAACTGAGAATATTGGATAAAAATAAATCTAAAAATAGCAATATATTTAAATGTATATTTAAACTGTTTCTTAATTAAAAACACTGCCAGACATTTTCATTGAGTACTTTAATTTGAATTAAACTTCTCAATAAACAAATTTAAAAAGTCCCTTCAGAGAGAATGATGGGGTCATCTATGTTGGCATCTTCCTCTTCTGTAGTACTGCCCAGTACAATGATCTTCACAACGATTGGTTAAGCAGTCTTTAAGCAGGTATCTTGGCATCCTGTCAAATCCACAAATAAGTGCAAAGTGATTAAAATTACTGTAAAGTTAGTTGCAATGTTATCAGTGTTACCTCTTGCTTTATGATATAATAGACTGTATTGATGTTAGAGACCTGTGCTCTGTTGCATAAAGTGATTAAAGTTTTTAAAAGTTAACCAAAAGTAAAAAATTTGGGGGATAAAAATTCTAACATGTCTTTAACACTTTAAGAACCTTACATATCCAAAGTAAAATGAGCTCCTGAGATGATTCTCCCAGGTAGGAAAGCAGGCAGTGGATCACAGCATCTCGCTTGTCTTCAACTTGCTGATTAAAGCAAAAGTAAACTGGTCATTAACCAGTAACAGTGTAAATCTCCATCTACATTTAACTGCATATCTAATAAGTCAGGAAGCAGCTGGAAATTGGATGTGCAATAAATATATTTACCTGGTAAATGTAGTCCAGTTTTTGCAGAAAGGCTGGCTATAGGGAGGTTGTGGTTATGCTTTTGTTCTCATTACTGATCAAAGATAAATGAAATAAAATGTAACACATTTACCATTTAGTAGTCAAATCAACTATTTTTGCCAACCACTCACTCACTCACACACACACACACACACACACACACACACACACACACACACACACACACACACACACACACACACACATACACACACGTTGAATACGTTGGTATATCTATAAATGTGCTATCCAACTTACCTTGCATGAGCTTGAATGGTGAAAGAAATCTGTTGAACATATTAGAAATGTTAATGTCAGAAAATTAAATGAACATACAATGATATTACTGATTTAAAATTTGATCATGTAATTTATTTTGGACTCTTTAATTATCAGCAATAAATGTTCACAAGTATAGAGGCTGCCTGAACATACTTAGTAATGTTACTAAAATATATATCACTATAGTTTAATAAGAAGTATATTTGCATATGTTAATGTGGATGGATTAATAAATATGTCTTTCTACATCATGTTTTGGCCTCTCAGGGCTCAGGTAACTTATCATTCTGGGCTCAAATGAGTTCTGAGGCTGTCCAATCTAAGATAACTCGAATTTATAGTGCAGACAGCAGGTAGGGTAACGTTAATGTTCAATTAATTATGTCCTTATTGCAATTTACCGATATGCTTGGACACTCGTATTAGTAAAAAATCATCTCAAAGTTCACTGTAGATTATAATTCTCTGTAGATTATATTTAGAATGCAGCTCAGTTGTTTTAGACACAGATGTTTTTTGCTAATATGCTTATGATAATCGGAGCTTTAGCTAACTCACTCAAATAACACTTCATGCATTCTCTTTAACCACGAAAACTGCAGACAGGAGCTCTAGACCTTTCTGCAAACGAATCCAAATTGATCAATAAACAAATAATGTAACTTACCTTGTAAATATCACATTAGTCTGTGTGAGGAAATGTTCGGTTGCTCTCATCTGCTCCACCAGCCAAGTTTGAATCAGAGAGCATGCGCATAGACTTACTGACTTTGTGAAGTAAATTTGACTCGCGTATGTCTTTTTTTGCATTATTACGAAACACTAAGTAAATATTACTTGGGTTTATCCATTTGAATATACTATTGTTTTTTAAGCACAATAAATTAAAAAGAAATATTTAGTAGCTTATTGAATTAAACGTGACATTTTGAAGTAAAAAAACAAAATATGATTTATTTGTAAAATGTACTTGGATTATGCTCTCTTTATTTACAAGCCCCAAAAATCATTTTTTTACAGCGTATTTAGAAATAATATTGTTTTGTTATATATGTTCTGTGCATCACTGTAATTTTATTCTTAATTTTAAAAGCGACTGCTAAATGAAAATGTTTTAAAGTACTATGTTGTCATTTCTGCAGATAGATGAAATGAAGAACAGTTCCAAGAACAGTTCCAAGTGATATGTATGACCAAGATGACCAAGATGGCGGCGCGTACACAACGCGAGGCTCAGCGTCTCTCCAGTTTCTGCAGTTTTGCAGTGTTTTTCCTGCTCATTTCGGGTCTGTTCGTGCAGAACAGTAATGCCTTTACATCATACACCCGACAGGAGATTTTGGATATTGGTTTGTGCATTTCGGACAGTTTTATCAGCAATCTACGACTCATTCCGGACATCGCCAGAACACCCGAGGCCGAGAGCCCTGCCCGGCCGGGCGGAAGTGCTCGAAGGCGGCGGCGCGATCGTAAACAAAGACGGGGGAAGCGCGGCGGGCTAAGAGCTAAGCTAAAGCTAACACCACACAGGCTGTCTTTACCCAGCATCTTCCTCGCCAATGTACGGTCCCTGGTGAACAAAATGGACGAGATTCGACTGCGCATCAACCACAGCAAAAGATTATGGAACTGTAATGTCATGATTTTCACAGAAACATGGCTAAACAGCGGGATACCAGACAACGCTGTATCTTTAACTGAGCATCACACATTCCGAGCAGACAGAACGGCGGATGACTCCGGTAAGACCCGAGGCAGAGGATTATGCATTTATATTAACAAAGCTTGGTGCACAAACTCTGTCATCGTTGGGAGACATTGCTCTGTTAACCTGGAATTTCTGATGGTCAAATGCAGACCCTTTTATCTGCCACGTGAGTTCACCTCAACTATGATTACTGCCGCTTATATTCCTCCCGATGCTGATGCCAAGTTGGCAATGAAAGAACTTCATGCAGCCATCAGCAAACAACAGACTCCTCACCCGGAGGCTGCTTTTATTGTTGCGGGGGATTTTAATCACTCAAACTTAAAGACAGTGCTCCCCAAATTCCATCAAAACATTTTCTGTCACACACGGGGAAACAAAACGTTGGACCATGTATACACAAACATGGCTGAAGCCTACGCTGTGACCCCCCTCCCCCACCTGGGTCAATCAGATCATCTTTCTTTGTTCCTCAGCCCCAAATACTCACCCCTCATCAACTGTGTGAAGCCATCAGTGAGGACCATCAAAGTGTGGCCAGCGGGGGTAGACTCCACACTCCAGGACAGGTTTCAACACACTGACTGGAGTATGTTTGCTTCCCAGGCCACATGTGGCTCTAGCACAGACATTGACAGTTACACTTCCTCTGTTCTGGAATACATCAACAGCACCATAGACAGTGTTACAACCCAGAAACAGATCACCACATACCCAAATCAAAAGCCATGGATGAACAAGGAGGTGCGCCTCCTGCTGAAGGCACGCAACACTGCCTTCAGATCAGGGGATGCACAGGCCTACAGCACTTCCAGGGCTAATTTGAAGAGGGGCATCAAAAAGGCCAAGCACTGTTACAAGCTAAAGCTAGAGGAGCACTTTTCCAACTCTGATCCTCGGCGCATGTGGCAGGGCATCCAGGCCATCAGCAACTACAAACCCAGCCATTCCACACCCACAGCCACAAACGTCTCCTTCCTGAACGAGCTTAATGACTTTTATGCCCGCTTTGAAAGAGACAATAAAGAACCCTACAACAGGATCACTTCCTCAACCGACCGCTCACCTATCACACTCACCTCCTCAGAAGTCTACACCGCACTGAGTCGGATAAATGTGCGTAAGGCTGCTGGACCAGACGGTATTCCTGGGCGCGTCCTCAAAGCATGTCCAGAACAGCTCGCTGGGGTATTCACAGACATTTTCAACCTGTCCCTTAACCTAGCAGCTGTGCCAACATGCTTTAAAACCACCTCTATTGTGCCAGTGCCGAAACACTCCAGCCCAACATGCCTGAATGACTACCGCCCTGTAGCACTCACACCCATCATCATGAAGTGCTTCGAGCGGTTGGTCCTGGCACATCTGAAAGACTCTCTGCCATCCACACTGGACCCACATCAGTTTGCCTACCGTGGCAACAGGAGCACAGAAGATGCAGTCTCCATAGCACTGCACTCTTTACTCACACACCTGGACAATAAAAACACTTATGCACGAATGCTGTTTGTTGACTTCAGCTCAGCATTCAACACTGTCATATCCTCTAAGTTAATGATCAAACTTAGAGACCTGGATATCGACACGTCTCTCTGCAACTGGGTTATGGACTTTCTGACTAACAGACCTCAGAATGTTAGATCAGACCACATCTGCTCCACCACCGTCACACTCAACACTGGTGTACCACAGTGCTGTGTGCTGAGCCCCTTCCTCTACTCCCTTTTTACCATCGACTGTAGGCCTGTGAACAGTTCTAACACCATCATCAAATTTGCAGATGACACCACAGTGATTGGTCTAATCAGCAACAATGATGAGACTGCCTACAGGGAGGAGATACAGCATCTGGCCACTTGGTGCACCGACAATAATCTGCTCCTTAACACTGACAAGACCAAGGAGCTCATTGTGGACTTCAGGAAGGGACGAACAGGCTCACATGATCCCATCCACATCAATGGGATGGCCGTCGAGCCCGTCTCATCCTTCAAGTTCCTGGGGACCCACATCTCAAAGGACCTTTCCTGGACCACCAACACCTCCAGCCTGGTCAAGAAGGCTCACCAGCGCCTATTTTTCTTAAGACAACTTAAGAAGAACCAGCTGTCATCAGCCGTGTTGGTGAACTTCTACCGCTGCACAATAGAGAGCATCCTGACGAACTGTGTCACAGTCTGGTATGGAAGCTGCTCTGTTACGGAGCGTAAGGGACTGCAGCGGGTGGTGAAAACTGCCTAACGCATCACAGGGACCACACTGCCAACCATAGAGGACATCCAGAGGAAACACTGTCTGCCCCGAGCACGCAGTATTCTTAAAGATTCCTCTCACCCTGCTCACAGACTGTTTTCTCTCCTGCCTTCTGGCAGGCGCTTCAGGCTCCCCCGGACAAAAACCAGTAGACTAAGAACAGCTTTTTTCCCAGAGCTGTCTCCCTTTTGAACTCTGCCCCCCACTGACTCTTTGCCCCCCTGATACACCCCTACTCTCCTCATAACTCAGACCTCTCATAATCACTGCACTATTTAACATTTGCACATTTAAAAATTGCACATATTCATTGCACTGATTCATTTATTTGAACTGTACATACCCATGTACATTTGTAATTATGTACACACCCACTGTACATATACATTTGTAATTATGTTTATATATCTGCACACTTCTGATTATTAATAGCAACCTGTACATATATCCATCTATTGTAAATCTCTGATCATAGCTAACACAACCTGTATATAATGTTCATAGTACATCCATTTGTAAATATCACCATAGTTTTTCTATAGCTGCACTTTATAACTTATACCTGTATCCTGCACTTGCTGCTATTGCACTCCTGGTTAGACCTAAACTGCATTTCGTTTCCTTGTACTTGTACATGTGTAATGACAATAAAGTTGAATCTAATCTAATCTAATCTAAAAGTGATGCAGACTTGAGCCTGTGCGTGATGCAGAGTGCCACATAATCAAGGATGGACAAGCCATATCTTGGTCAGCGGTTCATTAACAGATTCAAAGGTACAGTACTCTATTCCCTTAACTAGCTATCACACTTGGTATCCTCATGCTGCATTATTAGATGCTGTATTCAGATGTTTTCCTGCCTTTGACTGGTGCTCAGCCAAAGATGAACATGCACAATATTTTACACAAATCACATCTGTTCATTTCAACAACATGTTTTTTTTTCTGTTTTGTTTAAGTAACCATATTATGTTGTAACCAAAATATTTAAACGTGCCAGTAATAATCAAAACAACCTTTCAAACACTATTTAATTTCTCTCCACTTACAGAAACACGAATACACACTCCCTAACTGTGTTAGAGCAGAAACAAACATGGTGGCATCTATAGTTCACATACAGTTGAAGTCAGAATTATTAGCCCCCCTTTGAATTTTTTTTCTTTTTTAAATATTTCCCAAATGATTTTTAACAGATCAAGGAAATTTGCACAGTATGTCTGATAATATTTTTTCTTCTGGAGAAAGTCTTATTTGTTTTATTTCAGCTAGAATAAAAGCAGATTTAAATTTTTCAAAAACCATTTTAAGGTCAATATTATTAGCCCCTTTAAGCAAATTTTTTGCGATTGTCTACAGAACAAACCATCATTATACAATAACTTGCCTAATTACACTAACCTGCCTAGTTCACCTAATTAACCCATTTAAGTCTTTAAATGTCAATTTAAGCTGTATAGAAGTGTCTTGAAGAATATCTAGTCAAATATTATTTACTGTCATCATGGCAAAGATAAAAGAAATCAGTTATTAGAAATGAGTTATTAAAACTATTATGATTAAAAATGTGTTGAAAAAAAAACTGCTGTCCGTTAAACAGAAATTGGGGAAAAAAATAAATAGGGGGGCTAATACAGAGGGGCTAATAATTCTGACTTCAACTGCATAGATGAAAAGTGAAAATCAGAAACTGATTTGAAATTGTTGAAATCAATGCAGCTTAGTGAAAGCGTTGTAGAAAATCAATACCATCTTCAGTACTTTTTCCCCAGTACAAATAGCTAAGTGCAATGAGATGTAACATGAATAAAAAAGGTGGGTTTATGCTTAAAGCAAGAATAAATATCTTAAAATGGGGTATGATGTTTTTAGGGTAATTGTAGATATTTGTTTTAACCGTAGGCTTGCTTAATTTCAACCAGGTTCATGAAAAGCTATATAAAATGTTATTTGGGTGTAAATACAATACAATACAATTGTAAAAAAAAAAGTAATTTTTTTCTAGTAAACCTAATTTTTTACTTAAAAAATATGCATTTACTTACTGCAAAAAATAATCTGTTTGATACTATGACTAAAGCAAAAACTGATGTTTTTAAACATTTTAAATGTAGAGGGAGTGTTTGAGTTAGTACTTCACTGTACAGTAAAATCCACTATATTGATTCATGGATAGGGATGTACTGATACCATTTTCTTTGGAACCGATCCGATCTGGATACCAAAATTCTGAGTATCAATTGATTCCGATCCCGATACTGTGCCGTTTTTTGTTTTTTTTCAGTACGGTTATTAATAGTTCTTATATAATATACATTTTTAAATAGCCTACTCTACCATCTAGATCCAGCGATCTATTTGAGGTAGCCTGATTTTTTTATTTGATGGAAGAAAAAACATGATTGGGCAAACAATCTATGCCTGTTCTTAAAAAGGATTCAGTCAGTGTTTTCGTTTATAATTTGTAATTTAAGTGAAAGATCTAGAGTAGGATTTATTTTAATATTTTTGTTTAGTTTATTCTGTTTTTCTATGCTGCTGAAAACACTGCAGGTGCGTGAAGATGCTCTATTATGTTCTGTATGCTGTTCGCATGTTAAAATAAATCAGTATTTTAAAATGCAATATTTAATGTGTCACACAAAATAGGCACTTCATTTTTTTTTATTAAATAATGTGTTAATATTAATCTGTTAATGGTTAACATTCGGTTAATGAGCAGCGGTTGTGGGTTGGCAAAATTAACCGAAATGAGCAGTTTCTATAGCTCTGGTGCTAAACTCAAATAATATATCTTCTTTAAAAAATTAAAAATAACAGACCTATAGTTATACATGACAGACGGCACAATCTAACTAAAAACATGCTTGCTTTAAAACTAGGCTACATTGAGCATTTGTTGTGATATTGTGCTTTCCTTTTTAATATTAAGATTTTTCTTTGAAATCTGCAATAGGCTACTATTGGCATAGTTGATAAAATAGTCTGCCTTTTATTAAATTTATTAATTTTATTAAATTAAAGCCTGATATTTTCTTGCAGGTTTGATGCAGATTAAATTAAACCGTCTGATGCCAGTTTTACTTAATAATCCCTCTCCAAATCTCGTTGTGAGTGAGACAGAGAATGTTCAAAATAAGGTCTGCTTATATGCTTCAGCGCCAAAACACAAACTGGTCTGTTAAATAAAATATTAATACATAAAATTACAGTGAAATATTCAGTTTCAGAGTAGCCTATATTAGGCTAAATAATTTTCTATTAGGCTAATTATAACCCATATTGCGCCCGTCAGTTTCACTTTTATTAATTTAATAAACTACTTTGACCACAATGGGCCAGGCTTTTAAACTATTCGCAGCACTTAAAATATTCCTCTTGGAAGATTAAACTCAGTCTGAAGCATGGGAGAACAAACTTATTGTGAGAATAATCTTAAGTAGCAGCACACATCGCCTCTGCGCATGCAGCCGGCACGTGAATGAAAGCGCTTGATGCATCAGTGACAAAGCGCGCAGCGCTCCGGTATCTGCAGACATTTGCAAAACAGCAGCTCAAATGGAAGAAATAAATGCGTTTAGGGTCTGTCCAATGTATTATTGAGGCTTTTCTAATTAAACATTTCAGGTAGGCCTACTTTGTGTTTGAAGAGCAGGTAATAACCCTCTCCACTCCAGTATTGCGAATGCGATCTGATCTAACAGACACAGCAGCGCAAACATGATGTAGAAACAGCAATGAAATGAACTCCTGCTGCAGGTCAAAAAAAACCAATTTAATGCAAAACTAAATGCATTTCTCCACTAATTATTTAAACTAACAGGAACAAATAGTCTTGGAGAAAGTTTTTCCTGTTGTCATATGTGACAAGCAGATTGAATTGTGAATGAATGAAGAATGATTGACAGGCGCAGCGGCGGGAAGCGCTGAAGTGAACATGAATTTAAGCACTTGAATATTCATCTGTACTTCACATTAAACTGTAGAATGGCTTCAGAACATTTGGGATATAGTAGGCCTACATGGTGAGTTTCTAGTACCTTATAATAGGCTACCTTCATGGCTTAGTTGGCTTATAAACACAGAAAATAGCGCGCACGCACAAGATCGGATTTGGATCGATACCAACTGGCCGATACCCAATCCAGCAAAAATTTGCGGTTTCGAACCGATATCCAATCCAAGTATCGAGATCGGTGCATCCCTATTCATGGAGTTTGCATGTTCTCCCCGTGTTGGCGTGGGCTTTCTCTGGGTGCTCCGGTTTTCCCCACAGGTCCAAAAACATGTGGTATAGGTGAATTAGGTAAGTTAAATTGGCTGTAGTGTATGAGTGTAAATGAGTGTGCATAGATGTTTCCCAGTGATGGGTTGCAGCTGGAAGGGCATCAGCTGCGTAAAACAAATGCTGGATAAGTTGGCAGTTCATTCTGCTGTGGTGACCCCAGATTAATAAAGAGACTAAGCCGAAAATAAAAATTAATGAATGACTATTGATTCATTTCAGTATGTCCAGACTTAGTTTCTTTAGCTCAAGCAAGTGTTTTGCATTAGTATTGATGTGCATTCTTTCTCTCCTTTACAGATGAATACTGATGTTGCTGCTACTGATAGTTCAAGACCTTGTCTGCCAGAAGCAAGTTCAGAGAAGGTACTGTCACTTCAATGTAGTTAGCTACTGTAAATCTGCAACACAGAAAGTTGATGTGAATATTGTTGATAGAGATTCACACTGTGAACCAGAAAACACACTGCTTATGAGGACACCATGATTTGTTAGGACACTGTAGTGAAACCATCTGCTATTCTATGGGCTCTTTTAATAAAGGTATCTGTTTGATAAAAATGTTTTCTTTAAATACATCCCAAATATATTGTCTGTATTAAAAATGAAAGGGTTTGTCATCTTAGTTAACACCCCTGCTCTTGTTAATGCAGAGACACAGTTAATGTTGTTGTTAACGCATTACAAAAGCAATGTGATTACAGAAGTAAATTAGTTTTTGCCGTAACACAGTAATATAACACATTACTGACAATTTTTTTGTAATATTGTTACTCATTATAATCTCAGTAACGCAAGTTGGTTTAATTCAGCGTCAACAGCTCCTTTAGAAATATTATTCCCAGAAAAAACATGTCTGGTTTATTGCTTATTTCACCCGCTGTATATGTGAAGTCTTTAAAGATTTGAAAGATGTATTATAATTAGTGTATTTGTATTTCTGTAGCTCAAGCAAGTGTTTTGCATTAGTATTGATGTGCATTCTTTCTTTCCTTTACAGATGAATACTGATGTTGCTGCTACTGATATTTCAAGACCTTGTCTGCAGTTTACTCATTTTGTCCTCTGTGTGTGTTATAAGCAGTTTCAAAGCAGGTACTGTCACTTCAATATAGCTGACTTACTGTAAAACTGCAGCACAGAAAGTTGATGTGAATATTGTTTATAAAGATTCACACTGTTAACCAGAAAACACACTGCTTTATGAGGACACCGTTATTTGTCAGGTCATTTTAGTCTGTAAATTACTAGTGAACAGTAGTAAAACTGTCATAATGTCCTGTCAAACCACTCTGTCCTTTTAATGCAGTGTGTTGTCAGTGACATTCTGTGCATCACTAAGACACAAATATATGTAAAGTCTTTAAAGATTTGAAAGAGTGGTCGTATAAAGTTGAAGTTTGAGGTTGATAAATGATGGGTGAGTATTTGTTAATGGTCTGTCCATCACAGACAAGGTCCCTCAAACAAACCTATGACAGAAAATTGGGCAAAACTTGGTATTCATTAATATGGTTGTGATCGGTAGCTATGATCAAATCTCAATCTTTCAGTTAGTGTGAAGATCTGCTTACCTGTTTGGGTGTCTAAAAGACAGTAAGATTAGATGTAAGATCTGAGATTGTGTTTTCTTTTATTTGATCTGTATTGTAATTTGTCACATTTCATTACATTACATATTCATAACATTGAAAATTAGACATCACAAACCTTAAAAAGTGCCTGAAATAATTGACATTATGGGAAGGGACGGGTCAGTTAGGTGCCTTTCTGTACAGTGCGCATTAGCTTTAACTTTAAGTCAGGCTATCTGCTATCAAGATTATGGAAGTTTTTTCCTAACAAAATTCAAATGAAAATTCAAATGCTTAAAAGTTCAAATGATAAATCAAATGCTCAAATTATAAATCAAATCCTCAAACCGACATCGCAAATTGTGAATCAAATCCTCAAACCAACATCGCAAATGGTGAATGAAATCCTCAAACCGACATCGCAAATGATGAATCAAAACCTAAAACTGACTCCACAAATGATGAATAAATCCTCAAACTGACATCGCAAATGATGAATCAAATCCTCAAACCGACATCGCAAATGGTGAATCAAATTCTCAAACCGACTCCACAAATAATGAATCAAATTCTCAAACCGACTCCGCAAATAATGAATCAAATACTCAAACCGACATCGCAAATGGTGAATCAAATTCTCAAACCGACTCCGCAAATAATGAATCAAATTCTCAAACCGACTCCGCAAATAATGAATCAAATACTCAAACCGACTCCGCAAATGGTGAATCAAATCCTCAAACCGACATCGCAAATGATGAATCAAAACCTAAAACTGACTCCACAAATGATGAATAAATCCTCAAACTGACATCGCAAATGATGAATCAAAACCTAAAATCGACTCCACAAATGATGAATCAAATCCTCAAAACGACTCCGCAAACGGTGAATCAAATCCTCAAAACGACTCTGCAAATGGTAAATCAAATCCTCAAACCGACATCGCAAATGATAAATCAAATGCAAATGAGGTGTCAATCAAGTAGCCTGGGCGGAGCTTTAAGGCGGAAGAGTTTGGTGACCATATGTATGGGTGACAACTAGCTACCCGTAGCGCTATGACTGCGTTCGAAACCACATACTCAAAACAGACACCGGAAGCGCCGCGCCATTCATTTTAGAATTCTAAACATACATTTCTATCGGTCTACGCACACCGGCACCGCAAGTCTGCGGCTGTCCGCGTCGCCCAGCTTGAAGAGTAGGTACAGTAGCCAAATCTTATGTATGAACGCGATCGTAGGCTACGTCATCGGCCAAGTTTACTTTATTATGTGACTGACGTTACAAGCGCAACTTTAAATAAATGGCAGGTTTAATTCATCTTAATTTAAATTAATATTTTTATTACAAAAGATATCCTTGTTAAACTTCACCTATTTTGTTGTTACCTTTATTGTAACATTTTTCATCCACAAGTAGAACATGCTTAAATCTTGTTTTCCTGACCTGTTTGATAATATAATCATATATTCTCATATCAAAAGAAAATCCATGTTCTCTTTTTGCCGTTTTTGTTAATTGTTAAAGATACAGCAATGTTTTCCTAAGCCTGTATGAAGTTATTATTTCTGCATAATGATTAATAATAATTGTTATTAAAAACAATCCCATAATAATACAAATAAAATAGCAAGGACAGAAGCAATAACACCTTATAGCATCAGTAACTTGATTACCCTACCTAATAGTTTTTAACAGCCTTCCCAATGTTGGCACATTGGTACATCTGCACAAAGACGTCGGACAGCTGCTTGAAGATATTCCTTTGGAAAAATGTTACACTCGAAACATGTAAGTATTTACTTAAAGGTGCAGTATGTAAGTTTGACACCCAGTGGTTGAACTAGGTATCGCACTCCTAGATCAAAATAAACGCGTGGGATGCCAGATTGAGTACAGGAGCGAGTGATTTAAACCGTGTTCTAAAGCAACGACACGCGATAGAAGGAACATTTTTCATATTAAAAGGAGCTTTAGTTCTAACCATCACCTCGAATTGAGATATTAGAAACGGCTTCTATTTCTCACAGCTGAACATGTGAAACCTATGACAGTGCACCTCAGGTAAGCCTCGTGTGTTTTATTCAGTGCTAAATGCTAACATTGTGAGTTTGAATGGATTCTAAACCTTACAGTTTCGTGAGTGAGTGCATGTTCTGTGCTTCTGAAAGGCTGTATTTAAATTTCTGTCGTGTTTCGTCTGGTGCAAACAGCCAAACTGCTGTTTGTGTGTTGTTAGGACACGAGATTACAATGTAATCTGCTCACCTTATGTTTACGTTCGCAATATTTATATCATTTGCTAATTAATAACCTCATGTGGAACTGAATCTGTCTCATTTCGACGTCTGATACTGTCCATTTCGGTCACGGACGCATGCTTTCAGAGCCTTTCTGAATGAATGAAATACGCTGTTTTCCAACAAGGCAACCCGGAGTGCTGAAATATAATTGGCTAAACTGGCATTCTGCAGGTTAACTTTACCTAAACAAAGACATCGTTCCGGCACGGAAAAACCATTTTTAAAGCAGAATATCTGACTTCAGCATTGTTTTTCAGTTAAACAAGTATGTTCACTTGGGATGTTTTATAAATATCTGCAAACATATTATGGTATTTTTATGCTTTAGAAGAGTCAAAAACTTACATACAGCACCTTTAAAGGCCCACCCCAACACCTACAAAAATAATAAATGCTGTTCACACACACACACACACACACACACACACACACACACACACACACACACACACACACACACACATATATATATATATATATATATATATATATATATATATATATATATATATATATATATATATATATATATATATATATATGCCACAGCTATGCATGAATAGTCACTAGACAAATGTAGCTAAGGTGAGTACATCTTAATTTTCAGTCAAAATATGAAATAATGTATACATTATTGAAATTATTAATTTATTCATCAACAATTAAAGACAATATTAATGGATGATTAAAATATTTAATAATAGCAACTATGATAAATAAATACAAGTCAACAAGACATGAAACTAAGCTTTATTCAAACAATCATGTATTTCAGACAAAGCCCCATGTTCTGCTGCATCTCCACACAGTTGGGCCAGTTCTGCAGGACTTCACTTGTTTTTTCCATTACATCCCTCAGTGCTGCAGTCAGACTGGAACAGAGTTGTGACATGAGGCTGTCCATGCATGAGAAACCGATTCATACTAAAGATGAAGTGACCACACCAGCATCTGGCTCAAATGAGGACACACAGGCAGGTGGAGCGATGCAGGGTCTTGTCCACGGCACTACAGCATCTTCAACATCTCCTTCATCATTTTCAGCACACTACAGTTCTCCATCATCCTCACTGCACACACCAGTCTGAGGACATTATAGATTATACAAAGCACATAATAAAGAAGTCATTTTAACAGCACACTGTCATTGAGTTCTATTGTAAATTGGAAGTAATAATATGATCTTACTTCATGTTTTGGATTTAGGTTTTCCCTTTTTTCTGCAAATGCCCGTTTCCTTGCCTTGCAGGTCCTGCTCCAGCCCAGAAAAGGCACACAAATCAACATTAAGGAAATTGTTGTAATAGCTGTTTGAAATTACAATATTTTGTTAAAAAATATATGATGGCCATGCTACCGGTAGCATTTGTTCAGTCACTCTGCACCAGCTAACACACAAACACATGTGCTTCCTTCTCTATAACAACCAGACAAGAATCACGTTACCTCTGTGATTTGTGTGCTCAAAATTACATTTTCATAAATTTATCACCAAATGAACAGAAGAAAACATTAGATGTATTAATATTACATGTACTGTATCTAATCTAAGCAGTATTGACAACAGTGAATTCTACATCAGCACAACACATCACTCAGACGTCTGTTTAATATAATATGCTGATATGCAATACCTCATATTTTTCTGTCAGACATTTATTAATCGTTTTTATGTAAATTCACGTTTGAAACGTAACGTCATGTGCTTACAGAAGTTCCTACATGATGTTTTGCAGCAAAATAAATACACCATAAAGCATCTTTACACTTTCAGTAATTCTACAGTTCACTGTACATTAGCTCAACTATTGCGATTTTACTGTAACTCAGGGAACCGTCTTTCTGGATTTAATTACTTACATGTCAAGATGTCTGCATCCAATTTTTCCACAATGTGACGTATCATCTTCTTGCCGTATGCTTTTTCGTGGCCTGATGGGATAGATGTATCCATCTGATGAACACTTCAGAATGTGGACAGAAGCAGTAGGGGATTTCTCGCTTTCTCTTTTACGACTAAAAACTACTTTCTTATACGGACACGTCTTGTAATTGTCACGGTTGCAGGTTATGCGCTCTTCCTGGCGTGTCTCTGTTATTGTCACGTGGTTCGGTGTTGTCATTTTGTGCGCTGTAGTAGCGTTGTGTTTTGATCACGTGTTGTCGATCAGCTGTTCTGTTCATTTGTGTCAGCTGTATCTAATTATCCCTTCTATATATGTGCTTGGCGTTCTTTGTTCCTTGTCAGTTCGTTATTACTCATTTTGTCCTCTGTGTGTGTTATTAGGAAGCTCAGTATTATTTTGGATCTGCCTGTCATTCCGAGGACTTTTCCGATTTGGACTCGTTGGACTCATTCTGTCGGCTCTGCACCATTTTTCTGTTCTTTTGTTTTGACCCTTTGTTCCCCGGTCATTAAAAGACCTTGCAATTGGATCCTATTTGTATTGTATTCTTTATATACTCGTGACAGAACGAACTGACCAGTATGGATCCAGCAAGCGTCGCTCAGATCACGGAATTTGTTAATCAGAGCAGTGCTCGGATCGATCAACATGACGAATTAATGACAGCCACTCGTCAGGCCATACAGAACCTAGCCACACAGGTATCAGCACTTACCACACAGGTCCAGCAGCTCACAGGAATCGCCACACAGGCAGAGCAGTCCAGTCCACCTTCTGTTCCAGCAGCAGAAACAGTGAGTCACCGATCTGAGCCCCGTCTTCCTCCTCCGGAATTTTATTCAGGGGAACCCCAGTTGTGCCGATCTTTTCTGGCAAAGTGTTCCTTGTATATGACTTTGCAGCCATCTTCTTTTCCCACAGAGCAGGCGAAGGTGGCGTTTGTCATCACCCTCCTTTCAGGAAAAGCTGCTCTGTGGGGAACCACTGTATGGGAACAGAAACTTCCCTGTTGCACCTCTTTTAAATCCTTTTCGGAGGAACTTAAAAAAGTCTTCGACCGTGCAGCTTCGGGGAGAGAGGCGGCACGGGTTCTAGCGGAGCTTCGGCAGGGAGGCCGTAGCGTGGCGGATTATTCTGTGGAGTTCCGCACATTAGCCGCTGAGTGCGGTTGGAACGCGGAGGCCCAGTGGGACATGTTCCTCCATGGGCTTGCGGATCATATCCAGGAGGAGATTTATGCGCTAGATCTCCCCAAGACTTTGGACGGTCTTATTGATTTGGCGGTCCGGGTGGACGCCAGATTGTTTCGGAGGGAGACACGCAGCAGACGGACGCCATTTTCCGATCCTGGATCATTTCCGGTTTCTCTTCCGGCGACCGCGGATGGCGTCACTTCCGGGCCGGAACCCATGCAGATGGGTAGATCTCGGCTCTCTCTGGAGGAGAGGCGACGCCGGCGGGCTGAAGGATTGTGCCTGTATTGCGGAGGACCGGGGCACATTGTGTCATCTTGTCCGGTAAAAGCCAGCACCCGTCAGTAGGTAAGAGGTTACTGACGGGTGAAATTAATTTGGAAAAACCCTCCATTACTGCTACCCTACTCTCAGTTACTTTGGGTTGGAGTTCTCAAACACAAAACTGTTTAGCTCTTATTGATTCTGGTGCGGAGGGAAATTTTGTGGACACTAATTTTGCTTTTAGGTTAAGACTTCCCATTGTTCCTCTGACCCAGCCTATTGCTGTTCACGCCCTTTGCGGGCCTATAAGGTTGTTAACTTCCGGTAATCACTCCGAACTTATTTCATTTTTTCTAACAGACACCACCAATACACCAGTGGTTCTTGGGCATCCATGGCTGGTCAAGCATAAGCCTCAGATGTGTTGGGGAGAGAATTCGGTGATCTCTTGGAGTGAAAATTGTCATGTATCCTGTCTTTCGTCTGCTCGTACTGTTGTGTCTTGTTCTGTGTTCCAGGAGGAGTGCATGGACCTGTCAAACGTGCCCAGTGAGTAGCTCGACCTGAAGAGAGTGTTCAGTAAGTCGCGAGCTGCTTCTCTACCTCCTCACCGTCCCTATGACTGTGCTATAGATTTACTGCCAGGTACGTCTCCGCCCAAAGGCAAGTTATACTCTCTTTCTGTTCCTGAGAGGGAGGCCATGGAGAAATATATTTCTGATTCTCTAGCGGCCAAGATCATTCGCCCCTCTTCTTCACCGGCGGGGGCGGGATTCTTTTTTGTGAAAAAGAAGGATGGTTCCCTTCGTCCATGTATTGACTATCGAGGGCTGAACAACATTACGGTGAAGAATACTTATCCTTTGCCGTTGATGTCTTCTGCCTTCGAGCGTCTGCAGGGGGCGAACTTTTTCACAAAACTGGATCTCTGCAACGCTTATCATTTGGTTCGCATAAGGGAGGGGCATGAGTGGAAAACTGCGTTTAATACCCCCAGGGGGCACTTTGAATATTGTGTTCTTCCGTTCGGGCTTTCCAACGCCCCCGCAGTTTTCCAAGCACTCGTTAATGATGTGTTGCGAGATATGATAGATCAGTTCATTTATGTCTACCTGGATGACATTCTGATATTTTCTCATTCTCTCCAGGATCATGTGCAACACGTCAGGAGAGTGCTTCAGAGGCTGCTAGAGAATGGGCTTTATGTCAAGGCGGAGAAATGCGTTTTCCACGCACAGTCTGTTCCTTTTTTGGGTCACATCGTGTCAGTCGAGGGGGTGCGAATGGATCCAGAGAAGATTCAGGCTGTGGTAAATTAGCCAATTCCAGATTCCCGCAAGGCCCTACAGAGGTTTCTGGGTTTTGCCAATTTTTACCGGCGTTTCATTCGCAATTTCAGCCAGCTCGCCGCGCCTCTGACTTCCTTAACCTCCTCCAAGACTCCGTTCAGGTGGTCGAGCGCGGCTCAGGCTGCGTTCACAAAATTAAAGGGCTGCTTTGTTTCAGCCCCAATTCTGGTGGCACCTGATCCTTCTCGGCAGTTCGTGGTGGGGGTCGGGGCCATCCTGTCCCAACGCTCCTCATCGGATGACAAGATGCACCCTTGCACTTTTTTTTCCCATAGATTATCCTCGGCTGAACGCAATTACGACATTGGTAACAGAGAGTTGCTGGCTGTCAAGCTTGCTTTGGAGGAGTGGCGTCATTGGCTGGAAGGATCGGGGGTTCCTTTTATCGTTTGGACCGATCATAAAAACCTTGAATACATCAAATCCGCCAAACGATTAAGCCCTAGGCAGGCTCGGTGGGCGTTGTTTTTCGGACGGTTCGATTTTACTATTTCCTATCGACCGGGTTCTAAGAACATCAAACCCGACGCGTTATCCCGTCTTTTTGATTTTTCCGACCGTGTTTCGTCCCTCGAACCCATTGTTCCACAGAAGATTTTTATTTCTGCAGTGACATGGGAGATCGAGTCTAGGGTTCGCACTGCCTTGGATGGGGTAACGCCCCCGGCCGGATGCCCACCGAATCGGTTGTTTGTGCCAGGGGAGATTCGGTCTGACGTCATTCGATGGGGACACTCTTTCAAGGTGGCTTGTCATCCAGGGGTGAGTCGCACCTTATTTCTTGTTAAGCAGCGATTCTGGTGGCCAGCTATGGCTCGGGATATACGTGAGTTTGTTTTGGCTTGTTCTGTTTGTGCTGTTTCTAAGACTTCCAATCGCCCCCCTGCTGGGTTTCTTCAGCCGCTGTCAGTTCCTTCGAGACCCTGGTCCCACATCTCGCTAGATTTTGTCACAGGTCTCCCGCCATCCTGTGGCAATACGGTCATTTTGACCGCTGTGGACCGGTTCTCGAAGGCTGCTCATTTTATTCCTCTGCCCAAATTACCCTCAGCCAGAGAGACAGCGGTTGCTGTCATTGATCACATTTTTCGCATACATGGCCTCCCGGCAAATGTGGTTTCTGACAGGGGGCCTCAGTTTGTCTCTAAATTTTGGAGAGAGTTCTGCCGGTTATTGGGGGCCAATGTTAGCCTTTCTTCTGGTTTCCATCCTCAGAGTAACGGTCAAACAGAAAGAGCCAACCAAGATCTCGAACGTATGTTGCGATGTTTGGTGTCCCAGAATCCTGCCTCCTGGAGCCAGCAGCTCTCATGGGTGGAGTACGCACACAACTCTTTACCAGTGTCAGGTACGGGCCTATCTCCGTTTGAATGTAGTTTAGGTTACCAGCCACCTGTTTTTCCCAGTTTGGAATCCGAAATCGCGGTCCTCTCCGCTCACACCTTTGTTCAGAGGTGTCGACGCACTTGGAATAGGGCCAGACAGACCCTCCTCCAAGTGGGTGCGCGCACTAAGGCTAAGGCCGATCGCCACCGGTCAAAGCCTCCCGTTTACGTAGTCGGTCAAAAAGTGTGGCTTTCATCTAAGAATATTCCTTTGCGTACCGTTTGTAATAAACTAGCTCCTAAATTTATCGGCCCATTCACTGTCACTAAAATCATTAGTCCGGTGGCAGTCCGCCTCAAACTTCCTTCCGCGTACAGGAGAATTCATCCGGCGTTCCATGTTTCTAAATTAAAGCCCGTTTTTCATACGGCCATAAATCCGCCTACTCCGGTCAGTATTATTTTGGATCTGCCTGTCATTCCGAGGACTTTTCCGATTTGGACTCGTTGGACTCATTCTGTCGGCTCTGCACCATTTTTCTGTTCTTTTGTTTTGACCCTTTGTTCCCCGGTCATTAAAAGACCTTGCAATTGGATCCTATTTGTATTGTATTCTTTATATACTCGTGACAGAACGAACTGACCAGTATGGATCCAGCAAGCGTCGCTCAGATCACGGAATTTGTTAATCAGAGCAGTGCTCGGATCGATCAACATGACGAATTAATGACAGCCACTCGTCAGGCCATACAGAACCTAGCCACACAGGTATCAGCACTTACCACACAGGTCCAGCAGCTCACAGGAATCGCCACACAGGCAGAGCAGTCCAGTCCACCTTCTGTTCCAGCAGCAGAAACAGTGAGTCACCGATCTGAGCCCCGTCTTCCGGTTCCCTCGTCCCAAAGTCAATAAGTTTTTTGAATGGGATTTCAGTTAAATCGCTTAAATAAGGTTCGTGGCAAACACAAACTCAAAATATTTTCACGTTTTATTCTAAGACATAAAACACATCAGTTACACCACACTCTTGATTTTTTAAATCGGTTACGCTTCTTTAAAAAGACGGTTGCTATCAAGTTGCTAAACGGGACTACAGCAGGTGTCGGAGACATTATACGTCATCGAGCTGAACTGGTCTGGAGCGCAGCTCGCTGCTTGCATTGGGCATTGGATTTGTCTGTGATTAAAGTATTTTTATGAATAGTATTTTATTGTTTGTAATATTTTTATAAATGGGAATTGATATTGTGTAGATAATGCCTTCACTTGTAAAGACTGTCAAGACAGATTCATTTGTTGATCATTTATTTTAATTAAACGATATTATGAAGATATTGCTTACCAGTGCAGCCTGTCTCTCTCCTGCTCTCAGTAATGCAAACGTATGAATAAATGTGTAAAAATACATACATGTTAACTGTCATTTTAACGTGGTCAATATATTTCTCGTCGTTTTTTCTTCATCTGAACACATTTAACTCTGTCATTACTGCAATATTTACACTCCTCCTTAAAACGTATAGCATATGTGGCTGTATGGGCTGCTTTTCGCTGTACTCGGTGACAAAAAAAGAGTATTGAATGTTGTTCTGTGTCCATGATGGAATTTGCAGGCATAGTACATTAGACTTGTCCCTCACGCCTCATCTCCTCATTTCTGTCGTCTGTTAAGGTATGCGGGCTGTATAATACTATGTAGGCACATGTACACATACAGTTTTAAAACGTTTACAACAACCGTAAAGCAAAACAAAATGTATTTTCCCCGTAAAAACTATCCAAAAGGTACATAGGTCTAGGTGGTTTTGCGTATTTATTTGTTTATAATATGTAGCGTGGATTATAATATAATAAACCGAGAGAGTAAATCTTTGTCATGGACTATTTTAAAAAAAATAAGCTTGAAGAGTTGTCTGTAGCAGGGTGGTGCTGACGTCACCGGCGAGCGCCCCGAAGGCTGTAGTCCGTTTATAGCCTAATGTTAGCTTTTCAGTTCTTGCATTTACATTTGAGATTCAAAAGTGCTAAAAGTTGTATTTTCGTGTGAGGATTATCCGGCTGGACAAAACGTGTAAGTGGAATGAACAGTGTTTAAACAAAGAGCTTATTATTTGCAATCTTCGAAAAGCCTATGGGAAAATCCTATAGAGATTTTATCGAGGGAACCAGTTTTATGCTAGCAGCCGATTCGCCTACAAGGTGACGTCATAGTTCCTCCACTCTATAGGGCACGCAAATCTGAACGCCATGAAAAAGTCATAGAGCTAACGGTAGATGTCAACAAACTCTTCCGCCTTAAAGCTCCGCCTAGGCTAGTTAATTGACACCTCATTTGCATTTGATTTATCATTTGCGATGTCGGTTTGAGGATTTAATTTATCATTTGCGATGTCAGTTTGAGTATTTGATTCACCATTTGCAGAGTCGTTTTGAAGATTTGATTCACCATTTGCGGAGTCGTTTTGAAGATTTGATTCATCATTTGCGGAGTCGGTTTGAGGATTTGATTTATCATTTGCGGAGTCGGTTTGAGGATTTAATTCCTTAATTGCGATGTCAGTTTGAGGATTTGATTCATCATTTGCGGAGTCGGTTTGAGGATTTAATTCACCATTTGTGATGTCAGTTTGAGGATTTGATTCATCGTTTGCGGAGTCGGTTTGAGGATTTGATTCACCATTTGCAGAGTCGGTGTCATGAGAAATCGGGTCCCCCCTGCAATCGAGTCCGCTTAGGACCCCGCTTAGGTCGTCTGCATTTCATGCCTGATCAAAAGTGCTTTTTATAGTCTATTCTCAGTCTTGAGATTTTAACAACACTTATCATATTAGCAACATTATTTTAACAAGACTTATCATATTATAAGTAACATTATTTTAACAACACTTATCATATTAATAACATTATTTTGGGTAAGTACAAGTTAAAAGACATGCATTAAAAGAATAGAAACGGTTCTAAACATTTAATGATGCCTTTTTGATGTTTTTATGTATTTATATGTAACAATTAGGGGTGTAACGGTTCACAAAAATCACGGTTCGGTTCGATACGACACAGTGGTGTCACGGTTCGGTATGTTTTCGATACAGCAAAAAAAAAAAAAAAAAAAAAGAAAAAAGCCAGAGGATTTCTCTGATTGAAATCTTTTTATTGTATGAAAACTAACATAATAAAAGCATGATCTCTCTTTTTTTTTTTTACTTTGAACTAGGGATGTCAGTTTCTACAAAATCCTGTGATCAATGATCATTTAAATTAACGATCAATTAATCTATTAATCGCTCATTCTTATAAAAGATCCATTTAAGTCTAGGCTACCAGCCTGTGTTGAGGCTATGCTTTATGATTCTTGCTTAATCGTCACAACGAAAAAATCCCAAACTAGGCTACAGGCTGAGTAACCTATACATCAGAGGTGAATGCGGCACACGCTTCTGTTACAGCTTCCGTGAAGAACGAAAGCGAAAGCAACTAAACACTGTTATGCCATAAAATTATTTCATTTTTAACAATCAATTAAATTACACAGCGGTTTTATATCAAAAGTTGATAATAATATAAAATATACTACATTTTAATGGTAAAATAATGATTTAAACGACGGCTGTTATTTCTTTCAGCATTCAAACATTAACTAATGCAGCAAGTGAAATAAAAACGAATATGAAACAACACATAGCAGGATTTAAAGCTTATAAAGGACTAGTATATTTAGCAAAATGCTGCTCTTTTTATCTTTGTATTTTTTATCATTTTATTTTTGTTATTTTAAAGATTTTTTTGTCTTCATAATTAAAGCTATTGACAAATTCCTGCTTGACATTTTAGAAAATATTTTGCGTAGCTACCCAGTATATATTAAAGATCACCGAGAACAAAAAAACAAACACAAAAACATGTTACATGGCCCCATAAATGTCCAACTTATATTTAACTGAATCGTATAAATGATGAAAATTGCTCGTTCATTTTTAATAAAACATTTGTTATTTTTTTGAGTAAAAACAATATCGACATTTAAGAATCATTTTATTAATTCACTCATTCCTTTGACTTGTATATTGGCGCATATATAGGCTATAATTTAAATCAAACAACAGTAAATTGGACCTCTACAATGCCACTAAGCTTTCAAACAAAAGTCCAAAAAATTAAAGAAAGATTGGACTTTATCCGGTGACGGCCGACACTGAGCTCAGTAAATGTTTTTTGATAAGTTATTAATAATCTGTTCAATAATTCGTTAAAGCCAAAATGAATGGTAAATTAATATAGGCTATTTAAAACAAATTATAGCCTATATAATAAATATAGGCCTAACATACTTTTAAATAAAATAAAATAGGCTATTTTCTGAAAAATGCGCCTGTCTGTGTTTATCATTCCGTCGAATTAATTTGATCGCAACACCTGTTATTCCAGAACAGAACATTTGAGCTGGTTTCAGTTCTTTTCATTTTCTTTTTTCTGTAGTTTAATTTTTACAAATAATTTATTTAATTTGTTTGTTAATTAAATTTTGTTATTTAGCCTATTTTTTATGCAACAAAGTTGCAAATTAATGTGCTACGAGATGTGGCTGCCAGCGCGCGTGAACTGCTGCTGAGAGAGAGAGAGAGAGAGAGAGAGAGAGCGCAATAGAAACAATTAAATTTTCGCATGCTGATTTATGTGAAATTGCGAATACATGACTATAATCGCATTGCAATTTTAAAAATTATTGTATTTTTTCCTTTAGGAGGGAAAGTCTATTTCAATTCATGCTAAAGACACGTGGTGCTGAAGTCCGAAAGTGCCGGTGATGTGAACAGCTGAAGCTGTCAAATTATTTTTAGTTTAGCCTATTTATTATTAATGATGATGATTAAAAATAATAATGCTATTTATTTTACTCAATAATGTAATTAAAACATGTAATATATCTACATTAATGCGAAAAAAGCTAAATATCATCTTTAAAGTCGTCATATGTCTCAGCTCTCTGCAATATCTTTGCCTATATCCTCCTCAATACATGATATCCTCTATTAAATCAAATAATTTGACCACAATGTTGCAGAACAGGCTTAACAAAATTCGCAGCACTGAACATGTTCCCAGACTGAAAGTGATTGATGATGAGAAAACTGAGAAACCTGTGAGAACGGAGATGTTCCCCGCATATAGCCGTGAGGAGCGATTTTTTAAATGAAAGCATATTTGTGCCAGTCTGTTAAGATTGCTTAAAACACCTTAATATTTTAGAGTATATAGTTAAAGTTTGCATCACCAATAATTGATCTTACCCACGCGTGACCCACTTATACTTAAATATCATGCGAACTATTTTTTGATTACCTGACTCGCGGATTAACGGCAGCACATGTATATAACCGAGATCTGCTTGATTTGACCGTCAACTGGGCAATGGGCTTATGAAGGAATAATGAAACGAGGCTCTATTACATTTAACATTTTCTTAAAACCCGAAATTTCCACTACCGATTAAGCATTAAGGTCTACAGGGAAACCAAAGTGCTCCCAAACGCCAGACCCGCTGTTTGTTATAGGAGGATTACATTAATGTTACTAGCCCTTTAGCTGTAGTGCAGTCAGTCCGCGGCGCGTTTCCACCCTTTCGTCCGCAACAAACCCTGCATCATCTCAGCGCCCCTCGGCCTTCGCTTTTGTCCGCGACAAACCCCGCATCATCTCAACACTCAGCTCCGCCGGCTTTTTTGGATTGAAAGCGGCATAACTTTCGGTTTGAGCGCCAGTAGCTTACTCCGACACTGAGTGCAGTGTGTGCCTGACTAAAGTAGTGTTTGGAGGTGGGCGGGGAAGGCAGATGTTGCCTGTCACGTCATTTGGGACTTATTCTCTTTTATCTTTTTAGATATTAGTCTGAATCGTTCGGTTCGTATGCGTACCGAACCGAAAGCCTCGTACCGAACGGTTCGATACGAATACGCGTATCGTTACACCCTTAGTAACAATATATGTTTATCTAACATAAAAGACAAATTATCCATGCCACAACACATGCCACATTATATATATATATATATATATATATATATATATATATATATATATATATATATATATATATATATATATATATATATATATATATATATATATTAATCAGGCGCTACAAACTATACCTAATACAACTCCAGTGAACCAATAGGATCACCCAGGACCCAATTGTCAGGGGGGACCCGATTTCTCATGACATCGGTTTGAGGATTTGATTCATCATTTGTGGAGTCGGTTTGAGGATTTGATTCACCATTTGCGGAGTCGGTTTGAGGATTTGATTAATCATTTGTGGAGTCGGTTTGAGGATTTGATTCACCATTTGCGATGTCAGTTTGAGGATTTGATTTATAATTTGAGCATTTGATTTATCATTTGATCTTTTAAGCATTTGAATTTTCATTTGGATTTTGCTAGGAAAAAACTTCCATACCAAGATGAAGCACGATTCAACAACATGTAAAAGAATGCAAATTTCCGTGTTTGACTGACACTTGATGGTGAAAAATAGTGAATACATGTGTAGATAAATATAAGAAAGATAATAAAGCTAAAACTGCTTTTTTCTTTTCCACTGAGTGCATTCACAGATTGCATTAATGTGGAAGTGTCTTATGTGTTAGTTTGCATTGAAAGTTATATTATTAATAATGAAGGCATATGGTATGTTTAATATATCAGAAAAAAATGTAAGTATCCCCTTTTTTGAAATTTTTAGATGTACAGTACAAAAAATCATAAGTTGTCTGAATTAGCATGTTAAAATGCCTTATGTGTTTATTGTTTTCACGTTACTGCCACTCTGTTGGACGATGAAGTTCCGATGAAGTTCAGCCATGTTATGTTTATCCATGTTGAAAAGACGTGATGTGAATGTTTAAGGCCATGCTAATCAAATTATGATCTTTTTTAGTCACCACATTTATCAACATGATCGCTCTTATGATGAGATAAATCACACATAAACCTTGCCTTAATTTTTGCAGTCTGAGCTGTGCTTTCAATTGATAAATTAGGCCCAATGTGATTCACTTCACACTCTCCTGTGATTTTTATTTATATATTTTTTATTTTATTAATTTTTTTTAAATGAATAAATCTGCAACTAATAAAATTACGGTCAATGGTTAGTTGACCAACTACAGGTTAGTGGCTTATTAGGGTCAGTCATATCATACTTAACAAATTAAAATAACAGATTTGATTTCTTGTTTTTAAAAGAGAGGTTAACACCAAGACTCAGTTTGAACTCTGAATAACTCGTTTGTTCAGTTTTTCAGTCTTGGTTAAGTCTTGCAGTTTCTTTAGCTCAAGCAAGTGTTTTGCATTAGTATTGATGTGCATTTTTTTTCTCCTTTACAGATGAATACTGATGTTGCTACTGATATCTCAAGACCTTGTCTGCCAGAAGCAGTTTCAGAGCAGGTACTGTGATTTCAATGTAGTTAGCTACTGTAAATCTGCAACACAGAAAGTTGATGTGAATATTGTTGATAGAGATTCACACTGTGTACCAGAAAACACACTGCTTTATGATGACACCATCATTTGTTAGGACACTGTGGTGAAACCATCTGCTACTCTAAGGCTACATTCAGACTGCGAGGCTTAGTGCTCAAATCTGATTTTTTTTCTCAGATCTGATTTTTTTTTTTTGCATAGCTGTTCACATTGCTGTTATAAATGTGGCCAATATCAACTTTCCAGTGTAAACAAATCATGGTCCTAAACTGACCCACATGCGCAAAAGTACAACTCACAAAATGTCTAATTATGCTCTATTTAAATTTGCAATTATAGTGGTATTTTAAATCTAACTGAGCATTCCTTTTGTTGTTACAGTTTAATGGTTCATGTTTGGTTAATGAGAATCAGTTGTCATTCAAAAAATATTCAAAATAAACATCCTTAATTTTTGGTAAAGTATTTGCCTGATTAGATTAGATTAGATTAGATTAGATTCAACTTTATTGTCATTACACATGTACAAGTACAAGGAAACGAAATGCAGTTTAGGTCTAACCAGGAGTGCAATAGCAGCAAGTGCAGGATACAGGTATAAGTTATAAAGTGCAGTATAGAAAAACTATGGTGATATTTACAGATGGATGTACTATGAACATTATATACAGGTTGTGTTAGCTATGAACAGAGATTTACAATAGATGGATAGATGTACAGGTTGCTATTAATAATCAGAAGTGTGCAGATATATAAACATAATTACAAATGTGTATGTACAGTGGGTGTGTACATAATTACAAATGTACATGGGTATGTACAGTTAGAATAAATGAATCAGTGCAATGAATATGTGCAATTTTTAAATGTGCAAATGTTAAATAGTGCAGTGATTATGAGGAGTCTGAGTTATGAGGATAGTGGGGGTGTATCAGGGGGGCAAAGAGTCAGTGGGGGGCAGAGTTCAAAAGGGAGACAGCTCTGGGAAAAAAGCTGTTCCTTAGTCTGCTGGTTTTTGTCCGGGGGAGCCTGAAGCGCCTGCCAGAAGGCAGGAGAGAAAACAGTCTGTGAGCAGGATGAGAGGAATCCTTAAGAATACTGCGTGCTCGGGGCAGACAGTGTTTCCTCTGGATGTCCTCTATGGTTGGCAGTGTGGTCCCTGTGATGCGTTGGGCAGTTTTCACCACCCGCTGCAGTGCCTTACGCTCCGCAACAGAGCAGCTTCCATACCAGACTGTGACACAGTTCGTCAGGATGCTCTCTATTGTGCAGCGGTAAAAGTTCACCAAGACGGCTGATGACAGCTGGTTCTTCTTAAGTTGCCTTAAGAAAAATAGGCGCTGGTGAGCCTTCTTGACCAGGCTGGAGGTGTTGGTGGTCCAGGAAAAGTCCTTTGAGATGTGGGTCCCCAGGAACTTGAAGGATGAGACAGGCTCGACGGCCATCCCATTGATGTGGATGGGATCATGTGAGCCTGTTCGTCCCTTCCTGAAGTCCACAATGAGCTCCTTGGTCTTGTCGGTGTTAAGGAGCAGATTATTGTCGGTGCACCAGGTGGCCAGATGCTGTATCTCCTCCCTGTAGGCAGTCTCATCATTGTTGCTGATTAGACCAATCACTGTGGTGTCATCTGCAAATTTGATGATGGTGTTAGAACTGTTCACAGGCCTACAGTCGATGGTAAAAAGGGAGTAGTTATTGATGTGTTATTGTCCTATACTGCTGAGGAGTAGAGGATGTATGATGTGTTATTGTCCTATACTGCTGAGGAGTAGAGGATGTTTGCAGCACGAACCAGTACAGAATAATGATGTGTATCAATTAAAAATTATGTAAAAGTCACATGAATTCCTACATAACCGTTTACACTCCGGTCAGATTGCAAAACATCAGATCTGTATCAAATTTAATACCACATATGAAAGTGGCACAAATTGGAATTGAAAAAATCTGATTTCATGCGGTTTGTGCTGTTCACACTGTCATTGTCACTGTCAAAAACAGATCTGAGTCACATGTGGGCAAAAAAAATCAGATTCGGGCCACATTTGCAGGCAAATGTGACCTGAATCTGACGTCATTCGCTACAATTTTTAATGATGTGCGACTTGCATTGACAGGTAAAAATCCGATCTACCTTTTTACACTGCAGACACAAGGGTACGGGTCTGATTCATAGCAGATAAATTTCTACAAGACCTGAATCTGATTTGACTAAATCAGAATCTATGTGATATTTTCCTGCTTACACGTACAGTACATGGGCAAATCCGATCTGTGCCACATGAGAGAAAAAATCTGAATTGAGTCACTTGAACCATGCAGTGTAAATGCAGCCTTTCATATGCAGTGTAAACATAGCCTCTATGAACCAGAAAACACACTGCTTTATGAGGACACTGTGATTTGTTAGGACACTTTGGTGTGTAAATGATTAGTGAACAGTAGTCAAACTGTCATAATGTCTTGTCAAACCACTCTGTCCCTTTAATGCAGTGTGTTGTCAGTGACATCAGTAATGCCCTATTCACAGTGGGTGTCTGCGTTTACATTTGATGGAGTGTGTGTCAGAACCTTTACGTCATCAAAGTGACAGCAGCCAACCACATCCTGCTTGAACTGCAATGCAATAAAGGCACGTCGTGGTAGTAAATAATGATGTATATACAGATTATTCATACCAGGGCAATTGCCAACATTGATAATAACCTTTTCCTCTATTTTGACATATGGCTAATAAGAGCTGCACGAAGGCAACCCAGTGGCGCAGTAGGTAGTGCTGTTGCCTCACAGCAAGACCGTCGCTGGGTCGTAGGTTCGAACCTCGGCTGGGCTGGGTCAGTTGGCGTTTCTGTGTGGAGTTTGCATGTTCTCCCTGGGTTCGCGTGGGTTTCCTCCGGGTGCTCCGGTTTCCCCCACAGTCCAAAGACATGCAGTACAGGTGAATTGGGTAGGCTAAATTGTCCGTAGTGTATGAGTGTGAATGTGTGTGTGGAAGTTCCCAGAGATGGGTTGCGGCTGGAAGGGCATCCGCTGCGTAAAATCATGCTGGATAAGTTGGCGGTTCATTCCGCTGTGGCGACCCCGCAAGGGACAAAGCCGACAAGAAAATGAATGAATGAATGAGCTGCACGATTGTAAATAAATGAGAATCATGATGTTTTTTTGCTTAGAATAAATATGATTCTCCTATGAGTCTGTAGAACTTTTTTATTTGAAAGATTTACCTCTGAAAATTGAATTTTCAAACATGGCAATAAAATAAGTCATAATACTCTAAAATCATATACAATGTAATAAAAAATATCATGTGTAAGAAATTAAGCTACTAAAATTAAGATACTATTTGTATTATTATTATTGTTGTTGTTGTTGTTGTTGTTGTTCCAACATATAGTAAAAAAAAGTAAAAGTAAAAAGTAAGTACAAATACAAGTTTGTGTAGACTTACTGTTGGCTAAAATGCAAAATTTTGAATAGATTTGGGTTGCTGGACTTTAATAGGTTTTTCATTTGTCCTGGTTTTAATGCACAGGACAGGAATGACATCTGAAATCAAGTATTCATAATACTTAAGTTTAATTGTTATAATAAACACAAATGCTTGCACTTTGACATTGACTACATAAAAAAATAAACATATTTTTCACTGGTAAAATCAGACATTGCAGGCAAATGTGACCTGAATCTGATGTCATTCGCTAGTTTTTAATGATGTGTTGACAGGTAAAAATCCGATCTACCTTTTTACACTGCAGACACGAGGGTACGGGTCCGATTTATAGGGGATACATTTCCACAAGGCCTAAAGGGACTAAATCAGAATCTGTGTGATATTTTCCTGCTTACACATACAGTACATGGGCAAATCCGATCTGTGCCACATGAGAGAAAAAAATCTGAATTGAGTCACTTGAACCATGCAGTGTAAATGCAGCCTTTCATATGCAGTGTAAACATAGCCTCTATGAACCAGAAAACACACTGCTTTATGAGGACACTGTGATTTGTTAGGACACTTTGGTGTGTAAATGATTAGTGAACAGTAGTTAAACTGTCATAATGTTCTGTCAAACTACTCTGGACATTTAATGCAGTGTGTTGTCAGTGACATCAGTAATGTCCTATTCACACCTGTCCTTAAATGTAATTGCAGAATCTTTCTGGTTTAAGATCATGTGGGGGTTGATGAAAGATTGCGATCGTTTTTTTAAGCAATTTATCAAGCCGCTCTAACGCTGTGCTCTGTTAGGGAGGTATAAACTAATGATCTTCAATGTAATTTAGGGAAAGTCACTTGATGACATTCAAATTGATGGTCAGAGAAAATGTCCAAATACCATGTCTAAAATGACCTCAAAAGAGTACTGCTACTAAATACATATAAACATGGTATGATTTCAGCTCAGATCCAGTGAACTGATATTGAAGATGACGAGAATAAGAAATCTGCAGGTGACGCATCTTTAAGCAAAGCAAAAGAGATTTCAGCATCAATGGAGCCTGCCTAAATGGAAGTAATTATAATGTATTTTATCATCAGCCTAAAGACATTATTGGTGGTAGTCAGATAAGAGCAATTCAACTCCACACACTGTGTTATACACATTTATACATCTTGTTTTTCAGGCATAGGAAACATTCATGGATGGCCTCTTTCGTTGAGTTCAGGATCTGAGTGAATATGGACGGGTGTGTTGCTGATGGGACACCTGTTACACATCACTTCTATCTATCCATCCATCCTTCTGTCTACTTTTTTCTTTTTCTTTTTTTACTTCTACCTGCCAAGATGACTACAGATTGAAACAAAATTCATACACACACAACTTTTAATGATACTTGTTTAATGTTGTATTTTTACAGATCACTGTAAGGGAAATGTTTAACATTAATGAGTCAAATTATTTATATTTACATAACTGCAGTGCAAATGTCTGAAGTTATTTACCTTTTTAACTACTGCAGTGCAAATGTGTAGTTACTTATATTCACATAGTTCAGGGTTTTCTTTGCTGAAAATGAGTTGGAGGTGGTATCCCATTTATTACATTTTAGCTACTTGAACCAAACGCATTTTGCATTATTCTTGTAATGTTATATAAAAAGATTAACATTAAATGTAATTAATTAAAAAAAAGTGTTTGAGCATCACTGGGGGTCAGACTGTAGTCGATTGGTTCGTACAACATTTGATGGAGGTGGACACCCTAATAATTCTCTATGCACAAAAAAAAAAACTGCATATTGACATTAGTGCAGTGCAAGCATCTAAAGTTATATGTACATTAGTGCAGAACAAATGTTCACTCAAATTGTTCTGTTATTTATGTTTAAATGTTTAGATTAATACATTGAAAATGAACGTTTATTATAATAACCTTATATCCCTGCAGTGCAAGCTAGGCATGGGCCGGTATAAGATTCTGACGGTATGATAACCTTGGATAAAAATATCACGGTTTCACGGTATCACGGTATTGTGATTACTGCTTTAAAATATATTCTTTTTAAATGTCTGGGTAAAAAACTGAAAGGTTTTTTCCCCTTTGAACACAATATATTTTATTTTGAGAAACATTTATAATATTTTGGAGCAGTAAACGTGCCAGGCTAAATAATGAAAATGAATCATTGACCCCTGCTGTCTTCATTAGTTTCAAAAACACAAATTTAAAATGGCATCTTTGGATATCTTTTCTGCTGGAGATGCTGTTGTTAAAAAAGATGTAAAAAAAAAAAAAATCTTACACATACCTTAGAAACGGTATTAGAGAAAATTTTGGCGGTATGATAACCTTGACTTTTCCAAACCGCGGTATACCTTGAAAACGGTTATCGTCCCATGCCTAGTGCAAGCAACCCTAAAAATTATGTACAGTATACTTGTTTATATTTGTTAAAAGAATAAATTCAAGTTCATCATTCCACATCAAATGTTATCTTCTCTTTAATCTTTTGCTCAAGCTTTTACTAATGGGCAGAAGGCAAGTCATTGTGTAAATCTGGTTGATGCTCGCTAATAGAGAGAGATGATGACTGTCCAGCTTGTGTCGCTTCACCCTGCAGATGAGACCCTCAGCCAAACGATGGAAACTGTCTCCCTCACCTAGTTTCATGTAGGATGCAAGTTGTGAACCTAAATCAGATGTAATACATGTAGAAGTATAAATCAGGAAGAAATTAATCTGCTTTAAAAGTGTATTAGGTTTTGTTTTGCATATAAATACTTTTTTTGCATATAAAAAACATTTGTTTCAGTTTGTTACTTGCCTAATAAATGACATTAGAATGTTTAGTTTTAGACAGATGGCTATATTTCTGTTCTATCAAGTTTAGCTATATATAATTTTTTTTTATTAAGTCCATGATAATATCGATTAAAGTCCTTTATGGTAATCCAAGGAAACACTTATAAACAGCGAGTGTAAGCTGTATCATCCTCTCTTGCACCATCTGCATACAGTGATTGCACTAGGAGTAAGCATGCAGGCTGAGCACAAACACAGAAAAGCGATCGTGCAGTCAATTAATCAGTCAACCTCTTTGCGGTTGGGTGTGACAGCTGTCTGTTTAATTAATGATTCGATTAAAGTCATTCACTGTATTCCTAGGAAACATTTATAAACAGACGAGGTTGAATCAAGCTTCTTATTCGCAGCTTCTTATTGACGCTATACGGTCCACCTTAAAAACCTATCCGGTCCACCTTAAAACCCGCGACCGGATAGCGTCAATAAGAAGCTGGATTCAGCCTCGTCCGTGCGGGCTGGGCACAAACACAGAAAAGCCATCGTGCAGTCAATTAATCAGTCTCTTGAAAAAGCAAGGACAGCTCCATATTATTACAGCAATGCGTCCATTTTGAAGAGACTGGTTCATTACGGCTGGCTTGGTCCCGCTCTGATTGTAAGGCTAAGCGTGATTGGTTGGAGCCAGAACGAGCAGCGATTGGTCAGCATCACGGTGCCGGTATCTGATTGGTTTAAGCAGAAGGTGGGTGGAGTCCATCTATTTGTGGATCAGTGTTCGTCTTGCAGTGTTGCCAACTTAGCGACTTTGTCGCTAGATTTAGCGACTTTTCAGACCCCCCTAGCGACAAATTTTCAAAAAAGCGACTAGCGACAAATCTAGCGACTTTTTTGTTTGTTACTGGAGATTTTTATAGACTGTTATTTGTCCATTACTGTACCGTCCCTACTCTTCTCAACGAGCTGCGGGTGATGCCCCTCCCCTGCCTCAGAGCACTGACAGGCGACCCAGTTCTAGTAAAGCAGTCTCTCTCCCACCTGCAGCCTGACAGCAGATCACTCTTCTGCGTACCGACGCCAAATGAATTAGCACCGGCAGTTTGAAGGTATTTCCCTTGTACAGTCAAACCGATCTGCTTCTCCTTTAATTTAACAATTTATTTTGACCGTTTATTCTTTTCTTGTTCACAATCACAGATATTTTAAGTGAGTTTCAGAACTTGTCTGAGTTTATTACGTCTGAGAGATTACTGCAAATTCACTACACATCTATAATGATATACTGTATTCAAACAGCAATAAATTTAGTGAGGTTGACATGCATAACGTTACATAAAGCGTAGTCTAAATATAAATACCCCTTTATTGACCATAGGCTGTTAAATAAATAGAAACGGTAGAACGTGATGACGTCAGTAATATGCAAATTAGCGTATGACGTAATCTAGCGACTTTTAGCGACATTTCGGGCAGAGCTTAGCGCCTTTTCGTTGAAAAAAGTTGGCAACAGTGTCGTCTTGACGTTAGAACTGTTTCAAAATCCACAAATGCACAGCCCGATCCACAAATGGGCAGAGAGGTACCCACAAACACCACAGTGATCCACGAATGCTTAGAGAGCAACCCACAAATACCACAGTGATCTACAAATGCACAGGACGCAATTCACATATAAATGTCAGGCAAATTTGTGTTTGTAGAATAAAAAAAAATATGTGTGAGTATGTTTTTTATTTGCAAGTCTAATTTTACTTATTTGTGAATGTAATTAATGTTTGTGGAACTCTAAGATTATTTTGTGGATCTCATTGTATTTATTTGTGAATATGCTTGGTATTTGTCAAACGCTTCACATTTATTTGTGGATTGTATTATATTTGTTTGGAAATATGAAACAATTCTGGCTCCATAAATTTCTCTCTGTTCATGCACAAAACTTCTTGCACACCCCCTCTAATATACACTGTTCAAGCACAGATTTTCTTGTGTACTCTCAAATAAACACTGCTGAAGTGTGATTTATTGCGTTTATGTATTGAGTATGTCTCCAACATTTATTAGATTTGCTAGGAATATTTTTTAATGTCTCCAATAGACCTACAGAACGGCATTGATGCATCCTGAAGTAAAGTGAAATGGCTATAAACTCCAGCAAGATAAAGTCATTGTATACAGGACCATAGACCTTTATCTATAGAGTATAATTATGCAACCTGTTCATCATAACTGAAAGCTACGTCGTGTTTGCTGGCCTCATGCCTCACGCACCTGTCAGTCGATCAGCACGTCACCTTGAAGTGTTAAACAAATAATGCACAGCACAACTATACGATTACAGAAAAGTTTGCTCTGTTATAATTCACTTACCTTTTAATTCATATTGGTGCGATTATAACCCTCAAATAAAAAAAGCAAGTAGCATACAAGTAATGTGGATTTAATCTAAAATTTGTAATTGCTTCCTCTAGGGCTGCAGCTACCGATTGTTTTACTAATCGATTTACCACAGGGCTCTAGAGTGCGACCAGCATTCGAAAAAAAAAAAAAAACTGTCTCCGCGACTGTGAGAGACACACATTAGGCCCATGTTCAACAGACACACATTAGGTCCATGTCATTGTTTAAATTAGGGATGGTCTTTTGGTTAATTTTTCAGACTGACAACCGCCGCTCGGACAAACGAGTCTTCGCTGAGGTCCAGCTTCCTGCGCCTAGACTGCAGCTCTGCACAAGACGTTTGGCCATAGGGGAAATGGTCGTGCCCAACTGAGCCAGGTTTCTCTCGAGGTTTTTTTTTTAAATCTTCGCTTTCGCCAATTGGTGAAGTTTTTTCCTCGCCGCTGTCGCCACTGGCTTGCATGGTTCGGGATCTGTAGAGCTGCGCATCGATGGATTTGCTCTTCAGTGTTTGGACTCTCAGTAGTGATTATTAACCCACACTGAACTGAGCTAAACTGAACTGAACTTAATCTCTGAAAACTGAACTGACTTTGTTTCAATTCACTATAATCTTCCATGTGAAGCTGCTTTGACACAATCTACATTGTATAAGCGCTATACAAATAAAGATGAATTGAATTGAATTGAATCATTATCCAAATATTAACCGGTAACTGATCAGGGGTGCGTTTCCTAAAACCATTGTTAGCCAACTAAGGTCGCAAGTTCCATCGATAGTTGGTTCCAAGATAGTTTGTTGATTTGGTGTTTCCCAAATCCATCGTTCCAATGAACATTCGCAAACTTGTGCACTTGCAACTACACCACTGGAGCTGTTGTTAGAAACATAGTTCCTGGCTGTGTTCTATTCCCAGTTATCCCCCCCTATGCCCTATTCGTTTAGAACATTCTAACATTTAAATTTTGAATTATTGAAAAAAAAAAGCATTAAATACATCACTCTTAGGTGTAATTTGCTTTCAAAGTATTTTACAGTTCAGTTTTTGCGATTTTCATGTTTACAATTGCGTTCCCTTCACAGTGCACTTTAAAAACATTGATATCATTTTAAACATAGCGTCATGACGAAAGCTATAGGGGACCTATTATTTAAAAGCAGACTTTTCAAAAATTTAAAAATAAATAAACAATATCCTACTTAATAATAATAATCATCATCATCATTAATATTATTAATATTATTATTAAAGTATTTTTTTTAATTTCCTTATAAATAATAAATATTAAATTTCATTTCTTAATAAATAGCCTCATTATTTATATGATTTATATATGAGATTAGAATAGTGTTAGCTTTTGTAAGTGATTTTATGTTTTAGAATAGAATATGTAATGTTTTCAATATTTGTAAAGGAAACAGGCCCTATATGTGCCGTTTACATATATTTAAATGAATATGGAAAGCGAGTGCATGTTTTTACCAAAACTAATATTGGATTTTATTTTAAATGCGTGTGAGTGTAAAACAATATAATTTGCACAAAGAAATGATGGGGTTCTTCTCTATAGAAGTAGTTACTCCACCCCGTTTAGAGCATCATTATGGGCGTTTTATGCTATAACTAATGTGGTTCAAACGATGGATCTGCGACAAAGAAACTAGGGGTTTTGGGAAACACTCGTCACTACATTGTTCTTTTCCCAAATGATGGATCGTACTAGTTCAGTCGCGAGTTACATCGTTGTTTGGGAAACACACCCCAGATTAATATTAAACTGTAATTTAATAATAAAAAAAATGTGTGTCTGACACATTAAATATTGCATTTTAAATATTGATTTATTTTAAAATGTGCAAACAACAGCATACAGAACATTAACAACAGAACCTGGATATATCATCAAATCAGACCAGCATTTCCAACAACTTTAAAAACAGAATATATGTATATGAATGAATAGAATATCTAGTCAAATATTATTTACTGTCATCATGGCAAAGATAAAATAAGTCAGTTATTAGAAATGAGTTATTAACACTATTATGTTTAGAAATGTGTTGAAAAATGATTCTCTCTGCTAAACAAAAATTGGGGGAAAAAAAAGCAGGGGGGCTAATAATTCTGACTTCAGCTGTATGTATATTGCAATGAACTTTATTGAATTCAACTCAATTTGCAGCTACTGCACTATATTCTGACTTCAAACAATGAAAACTTTTTTTATTCCAATAGCATTAACTAATAATATAATTGCAGGATAAAATAAAATAAACTGCAAATTGCTTAATTTAAATAAATATAATGAGCATAGTAAAAATAGTAAACGTTTAGTGTGATTTACCATCAGACATTTTTTTTTTAAATGGTTATGTTCCTTTTTTTAAGAGTCTATGTAAACTTCTGGTTTCAACTGTATATAGTATTTGTATAACAACAAAAAACTTGCCGGTAGCACTTTATAATACACACTATGAACCATTTATTAAGCATTAACTAATAGTTAATTCATCATTTGTTAAGCATTAACTCTACATTACTAAACATTAGTAAGCAGTTTATAAATGCAGCTACAACTGCTGTATTCTTGACTTATAAGCACATATATAATGTGTTAACAAATGTGTTAATAATTGCATTTTCATACTTTATTAATGATCAGTTTTTCATTACTTAATGAAGTAGTGCTTTATTTACAAACCATTTATTTAATAGTAATTGGTTGCTTTTAAGCTCATTTATAACGCATAATTAAATGATTAACTAATCATTTAAATTACCATTTTTAGATTTTATTTTTAAGGCATATAGTAATAGTTACTCTGTATGTTAATAAGCGCTTTATTAACACAAATTCATGATGAAATTCATTATTAGTTACAGTACTTACTAAGCATTTATTAATTCTTAGTTATCTGATTTTGTGACCTAATCTAAAGTGAGGACTATTTATGCTTAGTTAAACAATGTCAAATTGTGTGTGTTATAGAAATTGCATTGGCCATTTAGAAACTTGATGTAATGTCTATATAAATACTACAGTTATTTATTGAACAAAAATGTTCAACAAATAAAAGTAAAAATAATAATAAGGGGGGTTCTAACATGGCGAGCTAGACAGACGTACAACTCAACGCTCCTACCACAGACGGCCAGATTTTGAACTTTAGGACAACTTGAAATATTAAACTGACGAAAAATAGCTTCCGAGTTCAACCGTGGTCACAAAGAATATTGCTTCGCCATGGCAAATCGAAGAATTACAAGGAAGAATCTAGATACAACTGGGGAAAATCCTGACGGCGATGAAGCTAACGTTAGCACCAAGCTAACAGGTGATGCTACAACGAACAACGAGGAGAACGAGGTGATGAGATGAAGGCTCTCACAGATATGAAACACTTTTTCACATCTCAATTTGAAGGCGTTCTGAATGCTATTCAAGGAAAAAAAAATGAAATCTCCGAATTTGGAGGTAGATTAGCAGAGGCTGAACATCGAATTAGCGAAACCGAGGATAATGTGGATAAGTTACAGAAAACAGTGAAAGTTCTGGAAAGCCGAGTTGTAACACTCAGCGCGGACCTGGATGACTTAGAAAACCGCAATCGCCGTTGCAACCTTCGCCTAGTCAACCTACCTGAAAAAGCGGAAGGGACGGACACGGCAAACTTTCTTGAAAAATGGCTTACCGATGTGTTTGGAGCATCTACTTTTCCGAGTCCAGTGATTATTGAAAGAGCGCACAGAATCGGCAGGCTCCAGGCAAAGCCTCAGCAATACCCGCGAATACTGATCATGAAATTCCTTAACTTTCGCGACCAGCAGAGAGTGATACAGGCTGCCGTGAAATTTCAGGAACACAAGGCGATGTTTTTCCCAGACTTCTCAGTAGCGGTGAGGAAACAACGGAAGCAATTCGATGATGTGAAGAAACGACTCCAGGTACTGAACATTCCTTACAGATTTGTGTATCCTGCCAAACTGAGCTTCATGCGTAAGGGCCAGTGGAGGACCTGTGCAATAATATCCAGCTGCAGGCCCGCAGAACCACACACGTTTCAGGCACACACAATCTAGGACACACAATCTAGGCAAACCACCATATATGGTAATTTACTAACTCCTTAGGAGCGTTATCGCCACCTAGTGTATTTCACAAATATGGCGATCGAGAACGGCCGTGCTACGATTGCCATTCATTAGACTGTGAACAGTTTAGGGTTTCCTATTTCAGTCATTATTTCATTATTATATCGTAACGATCATTTTAACATCTCTGCAGTTTCTGAACTCAAATTATGTAAATAAAAATAATTTGTTAAGCACTTCTGACTTTATTCACGTATCCACATACACCAAGAAAACATAACAGACCGTCTAATTGTATTAAGTGTAATAAATTAATTCAGGATCTTAATGTTGTCATACTTGGATAAAATCGTTTTGTTGTAAAATAAAAAAACAAACAATAATGTGTCACATTATGATAATAATATAATCTATAACTATAATCTATATAATAATAATATAGATAATAATTTAAAATAATAATATTAATTTAAAATTAATATAGTTATAAACTGATTTAAACTACTATATATATTGAATATATATATATATATATATATATATATATATATATATATTATATATATATATATATTATATTTTATATCGGTTAAAATAAATTATATATATAATTTATTTATTTTAATTAATTATTAACAGTTAATTTGTTTGTATTGCTAAATTTGTTGCAACTATAATTACCACAAATTACCAGTACTTTATGGTTTAAAAACAATATATTACTTACTATAAACTACTATAGTATTTAATGTGGGAAATCATTAATAAAAAAGTTATTAGAAAATTAAGCAAATAAATACTATTAAATCGCTTGAGTAAAATATAGTGTTCACATTTATTAAACGTAAAGATTTTTATTACATATAAAGAGGTATTATTGCCTATGCATATTAACTTGCTATTATTTCCTTCATTATAAATTAATCCATTATATAAATTAAAACTGTCCAATTAAGATTGTCAGCAAGGCCAGCAAACGAGTATCTGCTATAATGATCATCTATGATGACTGATAGAAAACTATTCAGTCTATTATATTGAACGGCGATCGGAAACATTGTTCCCCATTCGCCTGCCTCGATCGCAATGTTTGTGAAACAGTAAACACTATTGTTTATTGTGTACAATAATTATCAACAATATATATAAAAATATATTGATGACGATGTCCGAGAAGACGTTAGAACGTGTGTGCTGGATTGTGTGTGCCTGAAACGTGTGTGGTTCTGCGGGCCTGCAGCTGGATATATCTCGATCTGTGAGACGCCAGGGGATGTACAGAAGTGTATCGAAGAATTCGGAGAAACATCAGGAGAGTAATGGCAAATTTAAAATAGTTGACAGAATGTTCAGCAGTTTTATTTCTCAAAGCTATTATCATAAATCAAGGTAATTAACCGCGAACATGTAATGTGACAGTTATTCACCTACTGTATATTAAAACAAATAGGCCTCTATTTAAATGAGTCAGTTCAATGACTGTTTGAGGAAAATGTTTGATTATTCTTAATGTTTTTAGTTCATTAGGTTGTCCAATGGCTCTTTTATTGTTAGCCAAGGATGTGTTCCTAGTAGTACGACCAACCAGGCCTGTTGAAGAATCTTTGCAACATGGTGGGAAAGGGATAAATGCCAGCTCGTTCTGTTCAAAGGGGGTAAACGCCGGTTTGATAAGGGTCTTTTTTTCCTTTTTCATTTTTTTTCTTTTCTTTTTCCCCCTTTCTTTTATGGGCAATTTTTTCTCTTTTTTTGTTTTTATTTATTTTATTTTATTTCTGCATCATGATTATAGACATATGGAAATGTAATATTCCAAAATGACAAGTGATTCTCA
This sequence comes from Danio kyathit, assembly GCA_903798195.1. Lineage (NCBI taxonomy): Eukaryota > Metazoa > Chordata > Actinopteri > Cypriniformes > Danionidae > Danio > Danio kyathit. The sequence goes on along the minus strand of LR812537.1, from coordinate 22,146,924 downwards.
ATTAACATTTATATCCTGGAATCTTAGGGGGTTAGGTAAACTTTTAAAGTTAAAACAAGTCATGACTAGACTTAAAACATTTAAAGCATCTATTGTATTTTTACAAGAAACCCATCTTCTGTCTAACGAATTACTAAAAGTACGTAGAAGATGGCCAGGTGAAGTGATCTCTGCTTCATATGCATCCAACTCTAGGGGTGTATTAATTCTGATACACAAAGCCATTCCATTTAAAGTGTTAAAGGTGATTGCAGATAAATTTGGCAGATATTTAATTGTTCAAGGCTTTCTTATAGATAATATTATTGTAACATCCCCAGCTCGTTCCCACTCACCCAATCCAATCTCACCATCTCACACCAGTCCCATCCAATCACGAGAACCTTCCCCTGATTACTAACCCTCTGCACCTGTTCCTAATCAACCAGGACACTATAAGCACTCACCTTCTCCGTTCACTCTTCGTCCGGGATTGAAGTCTCATGGTTATCTTCATCCAAGCTCCCTCGTCTTCTCTTCTTCCATGGATGGTCCTTCTGAGTCTTCGTAACCATCGCACTGATAAAGGGAAGTGTCTTGATTATCCTACTATCCGAAGATCTGTATTCACCTACATGCACTTTGTGCCCACTACCACCAACGGAGGTTTTGGGTTGTTAACCCATGCTCAACTCTCACCAGGTTTACCAGGCGAAGACTTGTGAGGTGTTCCTCGGATGATCTTCCATTGCCCTGCACTGTGTGATATCCCCTTGTCACTTACGTTGAATAAACCTAATGAAAAGATAACCATTTCTGTCTTCCTTGTATACCAGCGTGACAATTATTACCCTTGTAAATGTGTATGGACCCAACTCTTATCTAAATTCTCTCCCATTTGGGGTAATGCATTATTCGTACCAGGGAAATCAGACATGGGTTTTAAGCTGTGGTTCCAGAAAGGTTTACGGAAGATATCGGATCTTTATGAAGATAATATACTGATGACATTTGAAACCTTAAAGGAAAGATATAAAATTCCTCAATCTCATTTTTTTAAGTATCTTAAGATTCGTAACTTTATAAGATCTAAAACTCATTCATATCAGTGCCCGACCCTAAGTAGTTTAGAAGAAATTGCTGTTAAAGATCCCAGTGCCAAATACAAAATTTCTACACTATATAGCAAATTCGTTAATGCTTCCAAAAAATCTACAAATCATAAAAGACTGGCTTGGATTGATGACTTTCAGATGGAGGTTACAGAAAATGAATGGGAAGAAAGTTGTGTTCAAGCGCAAACATTATCAATCAATACCCGTTTTAAACTAATCCAATATAATTGGATAATGAGAACATATATAACACCGGAAATGTTAAATAAATTTAATAGAAATATTTTGGATATTTGTGGAAAATGTTTGACTTATAAGGGCACACTGTTCCATTGTGTTTGGCAATGTGAGCACTTGCAATCCTTTTGATGGAATTAATAGGTGTAATCTCTAAAACTATTGGTAAAGAAATCCCTGTTTGCCCTAAAATTTGTATTCTTGGTCTTTTTCCACCTGCCTTATCGCTGAAGTCATATGAACAAAAGTTTATAAATTTGTGTCTATTGCATGCGAAGCGCCTGATTGCCATTCACTGGAAAAGTACTCAGGGTCCATCTCTGTCACTCTGGATTAAGGAAATGTCTTTGTGTATAGCAATGGAAAGATTGACTTACTCAATCAAACAAAAAATGCACATATTTTACAAGATTTGGGACTTTTTTCTTCATTTTTTAAATAAGAATGGACTGACCGTTTAGTAACCCCAAACAATGTGACTGTGTTAATGTGCACTGTGTTTGTAATGACTAACTTTAATATATTTTTCACTTCCATTGTAATGTATGTGTTGAAATGTCAATGTCTTAATGGTATATTTTTAATAAATTTTTTACAAAATTGCCCGTTTTATTTTATTTAATAATTTTTTTTATTATTATTATTATTTTTTTTTTTCATTTATTTGTTTATTATTTTTTGCATGTGAATACAAAATTTATTTATTTATATTTTTTATGGCTCTGTTGGGATGGGGTGGGTGTTCTTTGATTGGTATTTGGTTACTAATACAGTATGTATGTATCACATTTTTTTTTCTGAAACAATAAAAGTATATTAAAAAAAAATAATAATAATAATAAAAGTAAATTAGAAAAAAAAGTTTTCATATAATTTTATATATGAAGCTGCAACATTTTCATACTGCATTGAAATCTATTTGCTTTGATAGAAATATTCAAGGTTCATACGGTCATGGAAAACCTGGAAAAGTCATTGAATTTTGACATGACATTTTCCAGGCCTGGAAACGTTTTGGAAAAACAAAAACCCACAAGGATTTGGACAAGTCATGGAAATTAGTTTAGCAAATATATGTAAACTTGAATATCAGTTTGTTGCCTTTACTTCTTTTCTGTCTTTGGCCAAAAACATGGTCTCAAATTATGAATGCTGTGTAAGCATTCATTTATTCATTCATTTTCCTTAGTCTCAATTTCAGAGGTGGCACAGCGGGAAAGAACCGCCATGTGTAAGCATTATCTTAATAAATCTTACATACAATAGGTATAAAAAATAAATTCAAACTAAATAGATTGTTGTGTGTTTTATGATATGCTATAATACATTTAAACATGCATTTTTTAAATTATTATTTACCATGTATACACAGACATTACATTAAACATTAGGTCATGAAAATTTACATGAATGTCCTGGACAAGTCAGGGCAAAATCATTGAATTTTAGTAGTAAAAATGTGCATGAACCCTGAATATTGGATGATTGACTTAATATTGCAATTGAATCATATTGCACTTATAACAAATACAGACATACATTAGATTCCAGACAAAGTGTACATTAGAAATGTGATCTAAACATGGAATTAGAGGCTGAGCAGCTGCTGATATGCTTTCCAAAATCACTGTTATATTTTTCTGAATAGGTCCTATCTTTATAAATAAACAGCATGTTTGAAATGTAAACAAATAAATTATTGCCTAAAAAAGTCTTCTATATGAGACTGGTCTGATTGTCTGGGTGTAACAGGACATCTGTATTGAATTGTGTGCAATATATCATAGGGTTGATTGAATTATAGTACAAATCAATAATGAGTGTGTGCAAGAGAGAATAAAAATACTAACGCTTTTTGTGTTTTTGAATTACAGCCCAAACACCACTGCAGGTGGTTGCCCGATATAAAAGAATTCTCCGGCACTTCGGTAGAGGAGGGACTATGTCATCTGCTTTCAAGCATGTTGGGGTGGACCGGAACACAGTTGTGGCCAATGCTCCAATTGCTGAGCTTTTACATCGCTGCGCCTAACAAGTTTAAGGAACTTGTTAAAAACCATAGAAGCTGTGATAAACTTAGTGCTTTTGCCACACAATGTGCTGCTGAAATTCATAACAATCAATTCATTGAAGAGACTGTCAGTGCCTTGAAAAGTTCCAATAAGTTGCTGCCCATACAAAGAAAGTGAATTTAGATTTCACACAGTGAAAAGTGTTAATTAAAGTGTAGTTCACCAACAAAAAAAAATGTTAATAAATGTTAATAAGTGTTAATAAATGAACACTTCAACCACCCGTTTTTATTTACTTATTTGCAAATGGTTCCAAACCTGTTTGAGTTTCTTCTGTTGAACATAAAAAAATGTATTTTGAAAAAAAAAAAAAAACTGAAAACTTGTAACCACTGATGTCTGTAGTAATTATTTTTTTGTACCATGGACGTCAAGGGTTACAGGTTTTTAGCATTCTTCAGAACATCTCCTTTGTGTTCAACAGAAGAACTTAGACAGGTTTGGAACCACTTGAGGGAGAGTAAATAGTGAGTAGTTTTTTTTCTATTTTTTTTTGGTGAACTATGCCTTTAATTACTCACCCTTATTTTAATCTCCTGAAACCGTCATTTATCTTCAGAACACAAATTTAAATTATTTAGATCAAATCTGAGGCTCTCTCATCCTTCTTAGACCGCAATGGCCCAAGACTCTCAAAGTCCAGAAAAGGAAACAAAAAACTTTGTCAAAACATTGCACGTGACTTCAGTTGTTCAACTGTAATTGCACATGGAATGTTTTGACAGTATTTTTGGTCTCGTTTGTGGATGTCTCGGGACCATTGCTCTTTATGGAGAATAAGAGAGCTGTCAGATTTTATCCAAAATGTTTTGTTCTGAAGATTAATTAAAGGTCTCAGGGGAGTAGAAAAAGATGAGGGTGAGTAATTATAACAAAATTTACATTTAAGTGAACCATGCAAAATAGTTAATTCACAACATGCACGTTAAAGGTTAAAGACACAGAAATGTTTTATTGTTAAATGATGTTGTTGTTTTTCTAAAATTGTATATATTGTATTTTGACACTCCTTTAATCCAGTGTTCCACTAAATCTGCTATTTTCCTGAAACTGAGATTCAGCAATATTTACATTATTTACATGTGTATTTATTTTTATATAAGATTGCAATGGTTTATGTTTTCGTTTGAAACGATTGTATGAAATTTCTAGAATGTACAAGTAGTTATGTCACTTATTTGGTTGACATCTTGATGTTTTAATGCACATTCATGTTCTTTGTTATTTTGTTCGTTTTGCTGCTTGTATACAGTAGTTTAGTTTTTTATGTTTTTGACATTGCTGAAGTTTTATTTTTTTCTATTGACATGGCTGTACAACTTATTTTGGTATCTTGCAATAAACATTTCTGAATCACTCGTTCATTTCTTTTTTCTCATAATGTAACTGAGCATTTACTTGTCATTTATAAAGCATTAACTAAGCATAAATAGTCCTCACTTTAGATTAGGTCACAAAATCAGTTAACTAAGAATTAATAAATGCTTAGTAAGTACTGTAATTAATAATGAATTTCATCATGAATTTGTGTTAATAAAGCGCTTATTAACATACAGAGTAACTATTACTATATGCCTGAAAAATAAGATCTATAAATGGTAATTTAAATGATTAGTTAATAATTTAATTATGCGTTATAAATGAGCTTAAAAGCAACCAATTACTATTAAATAAATGGTTTGTAAATAATGCACTACTTCATTAAGTAATGAAAAACTGATCATTAATAAAGTATGAAAATGCAATTATTAACACATTTGTTAAAACATTATATATGTGCTTATAAGTCAAGAACACAGCAGTTGTAGCTGCATTTATAAACTGCTTACTAATGTTTAGTAATGTAGAGTTAATGCTTAACAAATGATGAATTAACTATTAGTTAATGCTTAGTAAATGATTCATAGTGTGTAGTTATTATAAAGTGTTACCCACTTTTTTTTTTTTGCAAAACGCTATATATCCACCTTATGCTATATTCTACTACTGTAATACCATTAAGAAAAGCTAGTAAATCAATGTTTTGTTTGATAAGTAAGATTAAGTTAGTTAGATAAACAACTTGTAGCTTGTTACAGAAAGAGTGGAGGCTCCTTCCACACCGTTCCTGAAAATCAAACCTGTAAGATCAGAGCGGGGGCGGAGCAGCGGTGTCACAGTTCTTGTCTCTGTTGCACCGAGTTCGCGACACAAGCTCACCTCAAAGAATGGTCAAAGCGAAAGCAACCGGTGCTGGAGCTCTTGAAAGCATTTTGCGTTTCCAGGCTCAGCTTCGCGCAAGGAAACGGGAGCGCGCACACGTTTTAAACAGTTGCGCGCTTCACATCAGCTTTTGGCGCGAGTAATCATCCTCTCATTCGGTATTCACCTGCTCACGCTAACACAGTTATTTTTGTCAGTCGTGCTGCTTCTAGATTCTAAGATCGCATTTGCCATCCTTATTGTCGAACCCTGCTTTTAAGAAAACTACATCGAAATCCTTGACGTTAGCTTGACTCTGAAACTTTGATTCTCTGACTGAAAGACAGCAGCTGTTCAGTGACAGCCTACGTGACTGACAGCTCGCCTACAGTATAAACAATTAAATAGTAAACGTTTTTAGTTAGCCTATATTAAATCCTCTTTTTAAAAATATATATTTTTTGTTTTGATATTATCGTCAAATCAATGAGCAAACTCGGAGCACTTCACCGGCAGTGACTCTCTTCCCAGGGGATGCTGAGCTCGCGCAGCATCCTGAACATTCTATATCCGTTATATTATACGCACTTTGTAAAGAAACTGGTCTGGCGGATATCGCGTTTTGTGAAAAATACATTTTGTAGTAGCCCTAAAATGTACATTCTTAAATGTTATTAATGGCAGCAATTCACACATAGATTAAGGTACATCTGAACAATGATTTCTAATGATAAAATCCAAATGACAAAAAATGGCGTTTATCACGTTTTGCAACTAAACTCTTCAAATTTACTGATACACATTTGCAAATTTGCTCTGTGAGTACATATTTAATGATACACATTTGTGGCTATACTTTACATCTACAAATTACACTTTCACAGCTGCTTGGGAGTTTCGCACAAAATATACCTTCATACTGATCTCTTCTGTCACTCCACTCTTACAGGAAACTGAGAAAAAGCCTACAGTTAGTAACGTTCATAGTTATGGATATTAAGGACACAATGTACACAAACATGCAAGTATAGATGGATGGATAGATAGAAATGATGCAGGTAATTAAAACATAATAAAAAAACAGGGTATGAACTGTGAAAAACACGGCTATCGTTTAATTGCTATTCTTTTATATAGCATGATAAATCTCTATGGAATAAAATCACTGTCATAAATATTTAGTGTGTAAATAAAATTCACGCATCTGTAATTATCAAAATGTAAAGGAAATCGGAACGTACTCATAAGCGCAAATGTGGAAGCTGTCATGCATACAGTCAAAATGGACCGCCAGATCAGTTCAAGACAGATCAGTGACATAGAAATGTTTCAAAATCCACAAATACACAGCAATCTACAAATGCACAGAGAGCTACCCACAAATGTACAGGACATAATTCACATATAAATGTCAGGCAAAATTGGGTTTGTAGAATCTAATTTCGCCACACACATGGATCGCATTCTATTGATTTTGTGAATATTCTTGGCTTTTGACAATCGTTTTACATTTATTTGTGGATCATAATATATTTATTTGGAATTACGAAACAATTATGAATTATACTTGTAAATGAAATGAAATTTTTTTTTTGAGACTGATTTGGCTCCATACATTTCACGGGAGGGGTACGTTTCTCGGCACAACACCGGACCCATTCTTCCATCATAGTAGGTGGCGGTATGCATCTTATAGCTGGTTTGTAACCCACCAAGAGAAGAAGAAGCAGAACGCCAAAATCCTCGATCCGCCAAAAACACAAGAAGAAGCAGAAGTAGCGCTGTGTGTCTACACAGGAGGTTTTTTCTTATTATTCAAACGTAAGCAGGTGAGTGATGAAATCAGATTGCATAAAAAACTTTTCTGCATGTTTTTGCGGTGTAATTGTCTTGAAAAAAGACTAACGTTAGCAGATCTGACCCGTTTATTCGAGTGTTATTTTAGCAAGTCATAACTGGGGTATTTAACGTTATTAATAAACAATCATGGGTCATCGGAAACTAACGTTGCTAAAAACAAAATTATTGCTATTAAACATTGAACTAGTACTTATAACGTTGCAAGTTTTGGTTTGTGTCAACCTAGTATACCTTCGATTGGTCTGATCTGTCTGTCTATCTATCTATCTATCTATCTATCTATCTATCTATCTATCTATCTCTCTCTCTCTCTCTCTCTCTCTCTCTCTCTCTCTCTCTCTCTCTCTCTCTCTCTCTCTCTCTCTCTCTCTCTCTCTCTCTCATATATATATATATGTATGTATGTATGTATGTATGTATGTAAGCCCATAAAGACCAGAGATTATCGTCCTGTGCTATTAAACTGAAAATTATTTGTTTACTATATTATTATTTTCTGCAGGTTGTAATGAGTGCTGAGGCTGCAGACAGGGAGGCAGTGAGTGGCAGTCGACCCTGCACCCCACCACAGACCTCCTGGTTTGAGTTTCTGTTAAATCCATCATTACTGGAACAGCACCTACATAGCCCTTATCCAGGTATTTTATGCACTTAACTTACCGCATGTTGGACTCCTAAATGAACACTCTACTTTAAAAAAAGTCAATTTACAACTCTCCTAGAGTTAAACAATTGAGTTTAATAATTTAAAAAATCTATTCAGCTAATCTTGGGGTCTGGTGGGAATACTTGTAGCTTCAGCTTAACACAGATCGTTGAATCAAATTAGGTTCTCTTGCTCAAAAATGACCAAAATGTTTTGGTTGTTATTGTAGTTATTATGCAAAGTTCTAAAAGTGTTAAAAGCCGATAAATCAATTTAGAGAAATTTTGAGAAAGGCCCATAATAAGTCTTAAATGGTATTTTACAAGGTATTAAGTTTTGTATAATTTTGTATTATTAAATGTATAGTTGTATGCTAATAAGGTTGATTTTACATGATCTCATTGATGACCCGCAAAATTTAGATGGAGGGCAGGAAATGATTCTTCTACATAGGAATCACTATCAGAACATCAAAATGTTTATGTTTTGTGTTGTTTATAATTGTTTAAATTGGCCAAAATGAAAAATGCCAAACAGCTTTTACAGCTTTTAAAGCTATAGGGGGAAAAAAGTTCAAGAAACTGGCTGAAAAATAAAAAAAAAGGTGGCATGTGATAAATATTTTTTCAATACATCCATGTGTACAAACTTTTGAATGCCATAATTCGTTTGACAGCACTAATAAAGACTATATACAGACATAGCTATGAAGACATAACAAACAAAGATTTTATCTTGCTGGAGTTTATAGCCGTTTCACTTTACCTCAGGACGCATTAATGCCGCTCTGTAGGTCTATTGGAGACATTCATAAATATTCCTAGCAAATCTAATAAAGGTTGGAGACAACTTCACTACGTAAACGCACTAAATTGCACTTGAGCAGCGTTTATTTAAGGGCGTGCAAGAAGTTTTGTGCACGAACAGAGGAAATCCTTGCGCAAGCAAAAAGATCTGCATGCTCATATTACACAAATCCAATCTCGACTTGTAGTACTGCGTCACGACATTTGTCATTGAAATAACGCCACAGCGTGAAAAAATCCTAGAGGAAACACTGTATATACACACACTGTTTCCTCTACCATTATATTAGGGGGGCGCCCTGCCCTCCCAACTTCTTTCCCCGTCCCCCTTGAAATCAAGTTAATTGCATTTTATATATAGCGCCAGATCACATCTTTTAATAAACAAGCTAAATAGCTAAATAATATCTTATTTACACAATGGCATGTGATTTCTGTCTCTACATGGTTGCGCGATTACAAATTTCTGCTCTCTGAATCGTGTACGGTGGAGTTCCACAAAGCCACTCTGTGCTGTATGGGAATGAGCATCTAACAGCACCAAAGACAGACGTGCACTCCCGTATATTATGCATAGCCTACAACAGCCAGAGCACAGGTAAATGATGCCTGGGGGCGTGATCGATCAGCAGCAGCTAAAATATATACAAATGCAGTGCAACCTCGGTTTACAGTTTATTGGCGAGACTTGCACAAGTTATGCACTCTTTGTTGCAAATGCAGCCTTTGTATTTCCAGTGTTTGAGCTGCTGTGACACGAGTGGAGCTATCGCCTCACCTAGTGTCTCATCCAACCTTATGACCTCTCCCGGAAGCTCCGCGAGTCTCTGCAAATTTATAACGGCTCTGAAAAATCCCCAAAAATGAGTTAAAATAGCCGGAAATCATGGCGATGAGAGTGAATGAGCAAGAGAACAGATCACGAGAGGCACAGTGATGGTCTAAGTATTACATTTGTTAGGTTAAATGAATAGAGCTGTAAAGATATCCCGAGTGCAAATCCCTCTCTCTCACATTGAGAGATATGCTGTCAATAGTTGGAGACGAGCAATATATTTGAATGGTCTTGCAAGTATTTAGGCCTTTTTTTTTCTCTTTTCTTTTTTTACATATAACAGATGAAATTTCTGTGTTTTTGACAATATTGCAAGTTCACTAAAAGCTGGCTGGAATTATTAGATAAATAAAACTTAATTTATTCTTAACATGAATATTTAATAATATAACCTGTAATATACTTATTGCAGTAAACAGAAGTTTATAGGCCTGTTTCCTTTCATTAAAGGAGTATTAGATTTATAGGTGAGCATTTTAACTTCTTATGCATCAAATGTGAGCTCCAAACTTTTTCTTGAGACATGTTGAATTCTTCTTTCATCATTTGCAATGTTTCCAAATTGCATTGTAATTTTTCATAACAATTTTTATATCTGTGTTATAAATTTTATTTAAATAAGGGACTAAGCCGAAGTAAAATGAATGGATGAATTATTTTCTGTAAAGCTGCTTCTGGCCATGACACATTCACAGCTAAAGAGATGTGTTTAAGGTATTATATGCAGCATTTTTGATTTATTCTCTTAGGTAAGGCAAGATCATCTCTTAAGGTTCATACTTGTGCTTAATACACTATAAAGCTTGAAGCATTAGAATCGGTGCTCAGTATTAGCCAATCACCATGACAAGGAATCAGTACTCTGTATCGAAGATATACTCTGTATACTCTGCAAAAATCCTGATCGGAGCATCCCTAGACCCAACTTGGCTGTCAAAGCGGCAATACTTCCCCCTGGCTGTACAAGACTGATCTTGGTAAGTCAAAAAATGCACCCTTAGGAAAAGGAAGTATGCTTATGTAAAGGTCAAGTACACTGTAAAAAATAATACCCCATATCTACTCAATAAATTTGAGGTAACAGATTGCAAGCAATATTATTAATTAAATTCAATATATATGGATTGAGTAACAATTAATTAAAGTAGCTTATTTAACATCATTTGAATTGAGTAACCACAAACAGTACTTAAAAAATTTTGCCAATTTTAAACAAAAATATTTATTTAATTGTTTAGAAAAACTGACACAATGTCAATGAAAACTACTCAATGTGTTTATTTAGATTTAACATAAAATGTGTGGAGCCTGTTCATCAGCTCTAGAAAATATTACTTTATGTCTACACAATAAAATTGAGGTAACCGATTACAAGCAATATTATTAATTACATTCAACAAGTATGGATTTAGTAAAATTTAATTAAATTTAGCTCAAATTATGGAGCCTGTTCAGCAGTGTGGAGCCACAAACAGATTTACAACAATCTCATAATAGACAATACATCATATAATACACAATAAAACATGTACATTTAAACAAACTGATAATCTTAATGACTTTAATAATGTTTTTTGAACAGCATAGTTTCAAACAACTGCACATTAAACAATATTGTTTAAAACAATACACTTAAAGTGAAATTTATGTGATTTAATGCATGAAAGGTATTATGTGCCAGAGTAATGCAGATTCATTGAAGCAAAGAGGACACATCAGTTCATGGGAATACTACCCTCTAATATCTTCCAATGTTCACTAGACAGTCACTTGTAAAAACACTTTTCTTTGTCACAGTTAAAATGCATAGGTCAAACCCAGGAGGACACAAGCTCTGGGAATGTAGTCAAGAGCCATGTTTCCACTCTCGCGCCTTAAGTGAGTGTGCCAATGCGAGCCAGGACCAGTTGCGTTTCCACAGTCACCTCCGGGGCCTGATTGGATACCTTGGGCCAAAACAGTCCAGCTGGGGCTTTGGGCAGAGTGAAAGCAAAGTTTGCCCGAGTCTGGTAAAGATAAGGTCTATAAGAACTTTAACACCTTCGATGATGATGATGATGATGATGATGATGATGATGATGATGATGCCAGTGTCTTTAGGCGATCACTTGTAGAAGGCCCCTGTTCTGGTCAACATTACTGCCATCACAAGCTGTTCAGGTCCTGTCGGTTCTTCATTGTCCAACACCATTAAGCAACAGTAAGAAAAAAAAAAGGCATAAAAGAGAAAATATGTTAACAATCTGTTACTATGTTATGATACAGTCCAAAATGATAAATGTCAGAAACTCTACCTTTAGTCTCAGTTCTCTGTCTTACTCCAAGAGCTCCTCAGCAGCTGTAAAGATCCACGGTGCACAGTGGCTTCTCCCTTAAATTCAGCACTCACCTTAAAAACGGAATGACAGAAAAAATGTTTACATGATGAGTTTTATTGATACACTGTAAAATATTTTACCCTAAATTAACAGTAAATTACTGACTAATAATTGCATTATTTTCACAGTAAGCCACTGTGATTTGTTTTACACTAAATTACTGTAAAATAACAGCCATGTGTGACTTGATGGACTAGATGGTAAGGCCCATTTCTGTGATTTCACATTATTCTCTTGTAGAAATAACTATATTTTACTGTGAAGTTCACAATATTGTGATTTAGCAGTAGGTTGCAGCTGAGATACTTAATTGTAACATGTATATCCTGCTTGCAAACTATAGTCAGTCATTTTCCTGATACACACTTGCTGGTTAATGAGTCTCATCTGCCTCTTTGACACTATACAATAAGTTCTAATTAGTAAATATAGTTAAGACAATATCATGTTTGTTTTGGTTTGATAATGATGGTCATAATTAAGTGAAGGCCAGTGCTTACCTTAACGTACTTTATTCCTCAATGCTCACTAAACCTCTGTGCTCACTTTAACTCAATGTGCTGAAATAGAACACAGTTAACATTAAGTTAACAGAAAATTACCTTTTTCAACAGTCTCTAATACCTCAAAATTAGCATTAACGTTACAAACATGTTCTGGTAGCTTCGTTTGTAGAATGGCGCTTAAACTGTCTGTTAATGAACAATGTGACATAAGAAGCTAAAGTTACTTGGTGAATTATATGCAATATACAGAAATATATATATATATATATATATAACAATCATTTAATTGACAAAGTTGGACATTTCAACGCTTACCGATAAACAGAGATGTATAAAGTACTAGAGACCCAGACCCAGACCAAAAGTACAAGTGCTATATCAAAAAATTGACTTAAGTAGAAGTTGAAGTGCTCTTTAAGCATCATACTTAAGTGGAAGTACTAAAGTATTCAACATTTTTTGTACTTAAGTATTGCAAGTAGTTTATTTAAAATTTTACTACTCAAGTACTGAAAGTAAAAGTACAAGTATTGTGTTATGTAGTTATTAAAGAAAGCAGTCAAAAGACATATTGTTTTGTTTATTTTAAATATCTTTTTTGGAGCACGTGATTAAGCAGAACGAAACCATGGTTTACGACTAAAAAAAAAAAAAAAAAAAAAAAAAAAAAAAAAATATATATATATATATATATATATATATATATATATATATATATATATATATATATATACATACACAGGGTCGCTGCTGGCCAAAAGGGTGCCCTATGCGAAATTTTTCTGTGGTGCCCCCACAGAGGAACAAAAATACACAAACATATGTATTTAAACATGTATTTATTTATTTATTTATATACATATGCATTTAAATACTCAAAATTATACTTAAAAATTCAAATATTTACATTACAAAATAATAGTTTATTAGTATTTTTATTAGTATTTAGTATTCGTATTTTAATAATAGTCAAAATAAACACACGTGTTTAGAACAACATGTGTTCTGCAGAAGCATTCCCAATTTCAAACATTTGCAAAAGGTAAGGAATAAAACCCTCTCTGTACCTTTATGCTGCGTTCACACCAGACGCGGAAGAAGCGTCAAGCGCGAGTGATTTACATGTTAAGTCAATGCAAACGCACGAATAGGCATCCTGCGGCGCGATACACCCGAATGACGCGAATGGCGCGATATGCGCGAATGCCGTGGGCGCGAATTGAGCGTTTTGTGCGTTTGACGCGCTTAACGTGCAAATCGCTCGAGTTCAAAAATCTGAACTTCTGCGGACATTCGCGCCGCGTTAACCAATCAGGAGCTTGCTCTTGTGGGGGCATGATTGTGACGTAGTACCTGCTGTTGGTGTCCCGGGGGAAATCCTCCAGCCGACACCGACAACAGTTTATCAAACTGGGCTTGGCTCAGTCAGAAACACCGCTGAAAGCCCCAGTCATCCAGGTACAGTTTCTGCAGGAGTTTATGAGCTCACAGAGCTGGGTGCATCTCTGAAAGTATCTAGTGGACTAAGACATTGCTACAAATGTATCGACGCAGTTTTACAGCCTTCATAAAGCACATAAACACAGTTATTTTATCAATAAAATCCATGTTAGCCGTTTAGCAACGAAGCTACAGTCACCGGGCAGACAGAAGCCCTGCCCATGACGCGAATCCGCGTCTGTTTTGAAGTGAATTTGACGCGCGAATGAAGCGGAGTTTGACGCGCGAATGAAACTGAGTCTAACGCGCAAATGAAGCGAGTAAACTCTAATGTTTACGCGTCTATTTACGTGCGAATAGCGCGGTTTAGCCGCGCGTTCAGTGTCTGGTGTGAACACAGCATTAGAGATTGATGGTCCTCAGTGCTGCCCCCTGTGTCTGTACCTGTACCTGTGCAGCTGCTGGTGCCTCTGGAGCAGTGCTGGTCATTCCACCTCATCTTCTTTTGTGACAAATTTCAGCATTGAACCTCCATGTACAATACAGAAGAAAATAGTCATTTAAAGAAAAAAACACGACATATCATTAAAACAATGAGCTAGTCAAGCACTCTTCATAATGTGTCTAAACTACAACCAAAATGTGGATTTAACTTGCACTATAACCTATGGCGACAAACACTGACCTTTGCTGTCAGTATAAATCAAAGACTTTTGTGTTTTTTAGGAATTAAAAAGTGAATTAAAATGAGTGTATTTTTAAACAAAAACTGTAACAGTTAGAAAAAAAATCATCATTAATGAATGCATGAAATAAAAATGGTTTATGGCTTGTGGTTTACAGTAATTTGACTTATTTTATATTACTGATCTTTCAGAAATCACAGAATGAGTCATTTCATAATGTAATGTACAAAAATGAAAAACAGGCATATTAAAAACACACAAATCCACTGATATAAAGGCTAAGGAGACTATATTGTCATTGCAGTGATACAAGCAATAACAACAGCAGCAATCAAAAATGTGTAGAAATAGACAAAACAATAAACAATGATAACTGCAAAGAATTATATAATATATAATTATATAATATAATAACTATATAATAATAAATAATACATACAGGGAAATCATTGTGCAATGCATGTGTACTGTATGTAGCTGTTGTGCAAACTAAATTGTAAACTATTGCACAAGTTATTAAAAATAATTGAGTTTGTGTATTTATCAGCAACATGGGGAGGAGGGGCAAACGCGAAGTCATAGAACATGTCCTGTCATAGTTTAAGCACAATGCATAGCCGCAAAGCAAGAAACGGAACGTAAGTAACAACAAATAAGACAGATTTGGTGCAGTTGTGGAGAAGTTTAAACGTTAGCCTCACTAATTTACTTGAACAACCAAAATATGTTTTCCAATTTTATGGATACAAGTTACCTGAAAGTGATGCACGCGATTCATCTTGTACTGTTTTCCTTTTCTCTTTACAGAAAATAATTCATCCATACATTTTACTTCAGCTTAGTGCCTTATTTATCAAGGGTCACCACAGCGTAATGAACCGCCTCAGAAAAATGACAAACAATGCGATTTGGGAACATTTCAAATGATGAAAGATGAAAATGAGTTAAAATGCACATCTATAAATCGAATACATCTGTACTAAAAGGAAAAAGGCCCATAAACTACTTCTTATAAAAATGAGTGTATTACAAGAATTTATATTATTAAATGTTTATGTAAAAAAAAGTTTTATCTAATAATTCCACCCAGCTTTTGTAATATTTTGTAATATAAGATTTGTAATATTGTCAAAAACACAGAAGACTTAAATACATGCAGGACCATTCCAATATCAACCCATCAAATGTAATGTTTAGACCATCACTGTGCCTCTCGCGATCTGTTCACTTGCTCATTCACTCTCGTTGCCATGATTTCCGGGTATTTTAATTCATTTTGGGGGATCACGGAGCCGGTATGAATTTGCAGAAGACACGCAGAGCCTCCGGGAGAGGTCATAACTAGACACTAGATAGAGGAGTGAGCTCCGCTTGCATCACAGATCACAGCATGGCCTGTGCCCGACGTATCTGAAGAGCGGGGAGGGATGCGGGACGTATTTGAGGACCGGGCGGAGGATTTGAGGAGATTATTTGATTATTTGAGGAGACGCGCGATTTCCGAGAGATTATCATTCATTTGCGGGCATCCGGGAGTCTCTATGCATTTACAGGAGACTCCCGGAACTTTCGAGAGACTTGGGATGTCTGCTTCTGTATATATTTTAGCTGCAGTGACGCAAGAACAGAACAAAAATGACATGCTGTTGTGTAAATAAGATATTACATACGGCTATTTAGCTTGTGTATTAAAAGAAGTTGTGATCTGGCGCTTTATATATAATACATATAACGTGACCTTAAGAGGGGCGGGCACAGCCGTTGGGAGGGCGGGGCACCCCCTTATATAATGGTAGGGGAAACACTGTACCATTAACTTCACTTCAAGGGGGGCGGGGAAAGCCGTTGGGAGGGCGGGGTGCCCCCCTAATATTATGGTAGGGGAAATACTGTGTGTGTGTGTGTGTGTGTGTGTGTGTGTGTGTGTGTGTGTGTGTGTGTGTGTGTGTGTGTGTGCGCGTATATATGTATATATATATATATATATATATATATATATATATATATATATATATATATATATATATATATATATATATATATATATATATATATATACATATACATATATATATATATATATATATATATACATATACATACATATACATATATATATATATATATATATATATATATATATATATATATATATACATACAGGGAGTGCAGAATTATTAGGCAAGTTGTATTATTGAGGATTAATTTTATTATTGAACAACAACCATGTTCTCAATGAACCCAAAAAACTCATTAATATCAAAGCTGAATATTTTTGGAAGTAGTTTTTAGTTTGTTTTTAGTTTTAGCTATTTTAGGAGGATATCTGTGTGTGCAGGTGATTATTACTGTGCATAATTATTAGGCAACTTAACAAAAAACAAATATATACCCATTTCAATTATTTATTTTCACCAGTGAAACCAATATAACATCTCAACATTCACAAATATACATTTCTGACATTCAAAAACAAAACAAAAACAAATCAGTGACCAATATAGCCACCTTTCTTTGCAAGGACACTCAAAAGCCTGCCATCCATGGATTCTGTTAGTGTTTTGATCTGTTTACTATCAACATTGCGTGCAGCAGCAACCACAGCCTCCCAGACACTGTTGGGTTCAGCTCAGGTGAACAAGGAGGCCATGTCAATTGTTTTTCTTCTTTTAGACCCTTTCTTGCCAGCCACGCTGTGGAGTACTTGGACGCATGTGATGGAGCATTGTCCTGCATGAAAATCATGTTTTTCTTGAAGGATGCAGACTTCTTCCTGTACCAGTCCTTGAAGATGTCTTCCAGAAACTGGCAGTAGGACTTGGGAGTTGAGCTTGACTCCATCCTCAACCCGAAAAGGCCCCACAAGCTCATCTTTGATGATACCAGCCCAAACCAGTATTCCACCTCCACCTTGCTGGCGTCTGAGTCGGACTGGAGCTCTCTACCCTTTACAGATCCAGCCACGGGCCCATCAAGACTCACTCTCATTTCATCAGTCCATAAAACCTTAGAAAATCAGTCTTGAGATATTTCTTGGCCCAGTCTTGACGTTTCAGCTTGTGTCTTGTTTAGTGGTGGTCGTTTTTCAGCCTTTCTTACCTTGGCCATGTCTATTTTGAATGAAACACTTGATTGTTCGATGATTACGGTTCAGAAGCTTGGCAATTTTAAGAGTGCTGCATCCCTCTGCAAGATATCTCACGATTTTTGACTTTTCTGAGCCTGTCAAGTCCTTCTTTTGACCCATTTTGCCAAAGGAAAGGAAGTTGCCTAATAATTATGCACACCTGATATAGGGTGTTGATGTCATTAGACCACACCCCTTCTCATTACAGAGATGCACATCACCTAATATGCTTAATTGGTAGTAGGCTTTCGAGCCTATACAGCTTGGAGTAAGACAACATGCATAAAGAGGATGATGTGGTCAAAATACTCATTTGCCTAATAATTCTGCACTGCCTGTATATATATATATATATATATATATATATATATATATATATATATATATATATATATATATATATATATATATATATATATATATATATAATTATTAGCCCCTTTAAACTGTATAGTTTTTTGATACAGAGCAAACTATCATTATACAATAACTTACACTAACCTGCCTAGTTAACCTAATTAACCTAGTTAAACCTTTAAATGTCACTTTAAGCTGTATAGAAATGTCTTGAAAAATATCTAGTAAAATATTATGTACTGTCATCATGGCAAAGATAAAATAAATCAGTTATTTGATATAGGTTATTAAAACTATTATTTTGTTTAGAAATGTGTTGAAAAAGTCTTCTCTCTGTTAAACAGAAATTGGGGAAAAAATAAACGGGGGGTAATAATTCAGGGGGGCTAATAATTCTTGACTATGTATGTATATATACATATACATTAGGGTTGGGCCGATAGACGATGTCATCGTCCATCGCCGATGGCTGATAAACTTCACGATGCTGAGCCGGCATCGTGATCCATCGCCCCGCCCCACATTTATATTGATATATAACTTATTTGCATGTCATCTTAATAGCAATAACGGTCTTTTCATGAGCTGTGTTATATTATACTTCTAGCTGCCGTTTGCACGGCTGAAAGCATCGTGAGGATTAAATACATTGTGAGAATTATACAGTACCTCTCGCGCTTAAAATGTGTAGATTCAGTGGCAAACGCTGTTACCTGCAAACCCCGTCCCACAGATTTTACAGTGAACGGCTTTAGGTATTTTCATAGCGGACTTGAAGCCACTGGAAGTGATCACCAATAGGATGTGCCATTATTTAACTTTAGGTGGTTTCTAAAACTAAATCTGTCAGTGTTATTTTCATTCTCTCATCTTCAGCGCGTCACATTTCCGCAGCTGTTGCTCCTGTCATGTGAAGGCAGAAGGCGTTGACTGAGTGATTGACAGCTGATATTAACCAATCCATTCGCGTTCAGTTCTAGCGCAGTGGGCCAATAGGAAGAGCACAAAGGCCGGGCAAGCATTGAGGGCTTTTGTACTTCAGCAAGTTCACATGACAACTGTTTTAATCTGTTCCTGAGCGCTGCGTTTGGTGTCTTTAGGTGCAAAGATGCATTCTGTATAAATGTCTCCTAAATCCGCGCACGCGGTGAGGATTTTGCAGTGAAAACAGGTTGCACTGTAAAAATGTATGCACTAGCACAAATGCTTTCAAATACATATTTTAGGTCGCATAAAATATCAGGTGCAAGTGTGACCAAAACGGTCGAGCTCTAGCATCTTTACTTGTTATTATGTCCTCATAATAATAATAAAATAAGGAAGTTATCATTAATCACAATACAAATTACAGTGAACTCCAAACAAACTCTCGTCTCCGCCATCAGCTGTGGGGAAAAGCCATTATAAGGACACCGATCACTCCGCTTGATCATGCCAGAGTCCTGCGGAAAAAAAGTGATTGACAGGTGGTAATTTGTGTATAACTTTATTTATTTATGGTTTGGTCATGGGTAAAGCAAAGACCATGTGGGTCAGGTAGTGAAAACGATAGGCTACAATTACTAAATTCGTTATGAATTAATTGATATTTAACAACAAAGACCCCCACCCCGCCTACGACGACGATACCATCGTCCATCGCCGATGTTCACATTAGACATCGTACGATGCCAAATTTGTCAACATTGCCCAACCCTAATATACATACAGTGCATCCGGAATGTATTCTTAGCGTTTCACTTTTTCAATTTTTTTTTGTTACAGCCTTATTTCAAAATGGATTAAATTAGTTTATTTCCTCAAAATTCTACACACAATACTCCCTAATGACAATGTGAAAAAAGATTTTTTTAAATTGTTGCAAATTTATTAAAAATTAAAAACCTGAAAAATCATATGTATAGTTGAAGTCAGAATTATTAGCCCCCCTTTGAATTTTTTTTCTTTTTTAAATATTTCCCAAATGATGTTTAACAATGCAAGGAAATTTTCACAGTATGTCTGATAATATTCTTTCTTCTGAAGAAAGTCTTATTTGTTTTATTTTGGCTTGAATAAAAGTAGTTTTTAATTTTTTAAATGCCATTTTAAGGGCAAAATTATTAGCCCCTTTAAGCTATATTTTTGTTTCGATAGTCTACAGAACAAACCATCGTTATATAATAACTTACCTAATTATCCTAACCTGCCTAGTTAACCTAATTACCCTAGTTAAGCCTTTAAATGTCACAAGCTGTATAGAAGTGTCTTGAAAAATATATTTTAAAATATTATTTACTGTCATCATGGCAAAGATAAAATAAATCAGTTATTAGAAATGAGTTATTAAAACTTATGTTTAGAAATGTGTTGCAAAAATCTTCTCTCAGTTAAACAGAAATTGGGGAAAAAATAAACAGGGGGGCTAATAATTCAGGGGGGCTAATAATCCCGACTTCAACTGTACATAAGTATTCACAGCTTTTGCTCAATACTTTGTTGATGCACCTTTGGCAGCAATTACAACCTCAAGTCTTTTTGAATATGATGCCACAAGCTTGGCACACCTGTCTCAATTTTTGCCCATTCCTCTTTGCAGTACCTCTCAAGTTCTAAATAGGATTTGCAATTGCATTTTCCATATGTGGACACATAAATTGTCATAAACCAAATGCAATTGCAAATCCCGCAAATGCATTTTCCATGTCTTACGAGCTATGGGCCTGACATATCTAAATAGCAATTAATTGCTTCATTTGCTTTTTCTTTTTCTCCGCATTGTGCATGTAACCTGCCAAAACTCACAGTAAATGTGTTAACAGTTTGCGCAGCAGGTTGATGACAGCTCATGCGATACAGATTTCCTTTTACTTCACTTTTACTTTACGATACAGATTTCCTTTTACTTTTACTTACAAATCCATTTAATTTGGACACGTTAAATGAGTTTGTGGGCATATTGAACAGCACAATCAGTGATGTGTTCTTCGCCAACCTAATTGGAGTTACCGGCAGGGTTGTTATCAAGGACAGAAGCTAAAGGACCAGGATGTCCTTTGGTGGAAATACCACTAGAAATGATCCAGTACTACGTGACGTGTGGTTTCTCGTGTGTCCAGCTTGCTCGGCTGCTGGGAGTATCTGAGTGAACCATTCGAAGAAGACTGGAGCAGCAGTGATTAACTGCGGTCACGCCATCTGGGGTTCCAAGAAGGACGGTCACGCTGTCTGTGCTTCAAATTGGAGTGCGCGTCCAATCGGTGTTGTGCGGAAGATTATCTCTGTTCACTTAGCCAATACAAGTTTCTGGCACCACAGCATCTTGTTGTCATATTTCATTTACATTGTTTGCTTATTTTATTCAACAAAACTAACATAAGCCTAGTATTTAGTGTGAGTTGGTACTACTTTGCCTTATGGTTAGGGCAGTAAGATACTGTATTATCATCAATAACATTACTTGTTTAGCACAAAATGTTGTAACATACAAAATCGTAAACAACGAAATCTTACATCTGAGATGTAATGCCTTTTGTGTTTTGTTTTCTTTGTTTGCTCGTTACTACACCCGTACACAGCGCTAAAGTCCAGCATCTTTAGCTTGGCTTTAGTCTTGACTAGTGCGGTTGAATGACAATTGTCCTAGGAGTACTGTACAAATGGGGCGCACTATTGATGCATGTTCTGTATACGATATCTAGTGTATATATGTGTGGTGTGTTGAACTAAGGGTTGTCCTCTCACACACTCTCTCCATAGTGACAAAAAATGCAGTGAACCCCCAAAGCTTGTGGACAGAGCTGATTCATTTCAAATTTTGAAATATTTTGCACGTGTTTCTGACAGTCTGCTCTGTTCTGCTTCGCGATTGAGTGAACTTCGACACGACACAAGTGCACCAAATCACGGAAATGACTCACATGTATGAATTGATAAATCATGTATGAATTGGTCAAACAGCGTTTATGCGCTTAATTGCTTGCTTTTTCACTGCTCTGTGTTAACAAACTGTTAATGAAATTACATTCTCCAAAGTTAAGTCGAGCCAATAGTAAACACAGCAGCTGATCACGCTGTCCTTGATATCTGAGATATAGCAAAGCAAATCACATATTTGAAGGTGCAGTAGGTGATCTGCCAAAATGCTAACCGGTTAGCATAATATCTTTGAAGCACAGTCCCTACTTTGCTGTCCAAAGCCACGCCTCCTGAAATCATGAACGCCACGACATGACACCAGACAACCCACTAGATCAGTGGTTCCCAACCTTTTTTTGTCTGAGACCCCCTTTTCCCCTGGAAGGCCTCATCAACATTTAATGATATTATCACAGCTTGCAGTAAGGATGACAAAAAACAAACTGTATGTTTATTACTATATCTAGATGTGTTTATGCACTAATAATAGCCTAATGTAAAATATTAAAGCAAAACATCAGTAGGCTATTTGTAACTGAAAAACGTAAGCCTCTGACCTTTAGATTAGCCCTATACAGTATTAGTTGCCAATTAGGTGCCAATTTTTTAAAAGTTTCTTGTCAGTAGCTGTGATGTCCCTTATCTCATTTTGGGTGTGTGTCAATTCTTTTGCCTTGCACTTAAAAAAATGCTCTGAGCTTGTCGCGGTATTGGGGATGAGTCGTCTGCAAATGTCTTATTAATTTGGACGACCTCATGCATTCATTAGCAAAAACTTTGCCGCAGATAATGCACTGTGGCTGGCTCAGGGACTTTTTGTTTCAAGAAAATGGAATAAAAGCATAGTTCAGGTAACGATCTCGGTATTTCCTGCATTTCGTGTTTTCAGTATTGCTAGCACTGCGACCCAAAATGTTTGGAGCTTCCTCACCTGGGTCCAGTATGCTTTGGGTCATTACTATTAGTTGCTGAAGGATGAATCAATGAGACTTTGTCTTTTTTGTGGACGACGAATTACAAATTCCATGCTAGGCGGAATAGCGTTATTTACGTTTACGTTTATGTTTTGTTTCGCCGGAAGATTTCAGTGGCTGAATAACTCTTCTGTGCATATAACCCATTCGTAACACAACACGATCTACATCAGCTTTGCGTGACTAAAATAGTTTTAAAACATAACATTACTGTCTAAAATAAATACTTCAGCCATATAGTGTCATCCTTTCTCCGGCATGTAAAGGTAACTCCAGTATTGATTCAGGATTTTAAAAAGTTTTGATTCAGCATTTGATTTTACCACGACTGTGATTGCCTTGTGTGCACATGAACTCGCGGTGCGCATGCAGGCAGGCACACGCAAAAGGTGGATCTGCGTGAACAGAGATGCGCCGTTGTACAAATCTACATTTGTTGACAGACGGTTTGGGCTACTTATCAGATTTATGGGAAATGTCGGCCCGATGAACATTTTTTTAGTTTTAGGCCTTACCCAGAATATAAAAATACATATAAATATATATAGATCATTTACTTTAATCATTACTATTGGAATGTGAGGAGACTTTCAACCAGCACAACAAAAATTGTTTCTGCAGACAATCACCTACTGATTACTGAAAATTTGTTTTATTTCTATATTTGTTTTGTTTCTACTCTGTTTCAGCTGACAGCAAACACTGAGTGTTTATTATTAAATAATATTTTAAAAGAAAAAACAAAGTATCAATTTAGTATCAGTATCGTGATATTTAATTTAGGTATCATATCGAAGTAAAAATTTTGGTATTGGGCAGCACTAGTCCCTATATTGTTTACCATGCTACTTTGAATATTCGATCTGTAATAGCATGAAAGTATGGCTTAGTAATATGTGCTGTTCCTGCACCCTGCCGGCTAAGCACTAAGCATACAGTAGGCGCTGTAGGACAAAGCGTGTGAGAGAGTGGGTCCAGCGATCTTTGCATGCATCAAATATTGCACATTATGACCAGTTTTGCTTGCTAACTACACAACTGAAAACATGCAAGATATAATACAGTTTTTAATTCAGAATTGTAGTATTATAAAGTACTTAAAAATTTCTAACTGGCGAATGACATGATCTTGTGGGTCTCTGAGGCGTGGCTTTGGACAGCAGGAGAGAGATTTTGTTTCAAACATATAAAGCCTGGTTTATACTTCTGCGTCAAGTGATCGCCGTGACCCACGGTGCATGCAATGCGTGTAGTCGTGCATTTATACTTTGCGCGCTGTTTCTGTTGCTCTGCAATAACACTTCCGAAACACTAGCTGGCAGTAGGTGTTTATGTTCCTGTGTCGAGTTTCTTTGCTGGTGTTTTGTTTTTATATCTATCTTATATCTATCTATCTTAATGTACAAGTGGCTCAAACTCGCTCATTTTGAGGCTAGATCGGCGGACTTGCAGCAACTTTAATCATAAGGTAAACACTAGGGATGGGTATCGAAACTTGGTATTTTATCGGTATCAGTGCTAAATTTTAAAAGACTGAAGTATCGATAAGTTTTGACGTTAAGGGTTCTGCTATCGGTACTGGATAAATATTGCTGAATAAACATTACAGTTGCATAATTTAACTCGCTAACCTTTTTTATTTTGCGATATTTGATATTCAATATTGACACAGTTGTCAATCTCACATGAGAAATGCTCGAGAGAAGTGCGTCAAAGCCTTCACAGCCTTCACATTTCTCAGCATGCACTCAGCGGAGGCTCGCGCTAATGCCGAGTTTAGACTGCATGATTTTCCAAGTAGTCATGTCACAGATGTTTTCACACTGCATGACTATCTGGGCTAGCGTTCCATCGGTGCTTTGTTTACACTGAAAGATGTATCGGCGACAGGGTGGTTCACGCTGCATGACTTTAAAATAGGATGAATCGCCGACAACTTTGTCCAAACTACGTTTCACAACCAAACACACGTGAGAAGACATGAAAACAACGCTAGGTCACGTAATATATATCTTGTTATTAACTACAGAATGAGAAAGACGCATTTAGTGGGGTTGAAAATGTACTTATTTTGCTCAACTTGCTTTAAAGGGAGCAATTTCACTTTTTTATTTTTTGACCCGGTTGTGCGTATTGCTCAGATGACACGTCAAACAGACACGGTGCTTCTGCTAAATTTCCAGGAGTTTTTCCTCAATTTCTTGGGTCCAAATAAACAACAAATGCAACAAGTTTGGCTAAGCATCTTTCAAAATGCATTAACTGCAGAAAGACGATTGAAAAGCTTTCGACTCCCTAGCTAAAGGTACATCATCCACATAGTTATGCTGCTAGTGTTGTGGAAAGTTGCACTGGATCTCGACAGACATCTTCTAGGTAGTTTATTGTAACAGCAGAGATGGTCGATCGAGCTCTCTCCCTCCTAATGTTTAAAAACCTATAGTTTATATACAGTTTCTTATCCAAAGGTATTTTAGTGAGGGTTGTTTTTGTCTTGGTCAATACATACATTTGTCTAAATGTATTGCATGTGCTCTGTCTGAATGTTCTTACTTAGGCGCATGACCTGCTGTGCTTTAAGGCCATAAGGCCCTCAATTACAAGGCCCTGCATGTCTGTGCGTTTCCTCTGCATCTCTTGAATCCATGTATTTCTATAACTGTATTTTAATAATAATCTATATTTTAATAGTGGCAGATTTTATAGTGATTACATAATAAAAGTTCCTCTATAATTCTCCTATATAAATCCCCCCTCAGGGACTTAATCAAAAAGTCCCTTTCCTAAATCCCTCGCTGAAGTGCAACTTAATCCAACATTTTGCCAAGTCTTAACATACTTGTGCAACCAAAAACGTTGCTTATCTTTATCTTTATTCTTATCAATTGTCAGCATTCTTGTGCCGCACTTCAGAGGAGAAACGAACCAAACATCTCCCTCCACTTTTGGCTTTAGAAGGAGTAAAAGATCCCATTCTCCCTACCTAAATACTTTCTTGGGGAGTTCAAAACACAATAATCATTAGTCATATTAAAAGCATATGCTTTTTCAGCTTTGCTCACAGCAGTAGTTATATAGCATATATACTTGATTAAGCAACATACAATAGAAAATATCAATATGTGTAGAACATTCATGGCGCCACTACAAGAACTGTATCTGATGTTTTATCCCACGTCGCCAGAGGTACTTCTGAGTACTGTCTGGTGTTGGAGCAGACAAGGGGTTTTTAACCCTCCAGTAGAGTCTGCTCTTCTTCTTCTTTGTTGCTGGATACTGAGGTGTTCCTTGACCCGTAATCATCTTCCCTCTTTCCCCGTGTACATCTGAAACGATCTCCGGCAGCTTCGATGAACTTCTAAATACAAAGAAATGTATAATAGTAAATAGGGCTTAAAATGATTACACAATCTTTTAGTTCAGTCCATTTTTTTTGCATTTTCCTGTATTAAGCATAATGCCATGCTCAAAACACTTATCTTTGTAATTTAAAGCCTCTTAAAATTAGTAAAATCTAAATACAAATTTTTTAAAGAAATTAAAGATAAAAGACATTTAAGGTAGTAATTGTTTTTAAAACTCATCCAACTGTTCCAAATCTGGTCCAAAAACTTCATAGACATGGTCTCTGTAATCATGCACAGTTTTATTAACTCGCACATTGGCCCTCTGCTTGGCAGCAACTTTAGCTATTGATCTGAGAAGAGGCAAGAGAAGGACAAAACAAATATAGCAATTCTTATCAATATTATAATCTTAATGAACCATTGTCCCAATGATCCATATATGGAAGCAAACTAGTCACTAAAGTTCTTATCCCCTCCAGTGTTCTCTTTTACTTCTTTTCTCATATTTTCCCAATTTTCGCATGGCTTCAGTGAAATATCCACCTAAAGCATTATTTGCAATATAAGTGCAGCAGCAAAAGGTGCAGAATTTTACCAAGCCATTTTACTTGTTGGAGCCAATTATTCTCCTAATGCTTCAAGGACATCATTTATGTAATTTATCAATCTTTGTTGGTTGTAATAAATGTAGTTAATCCATTGTAAGCTTTTCATTGCAGTTATCCACACTATTATAGATTCGAGTCCTGCTTTTACTTTATCTGTTGCTTTAAACTCATCTGGTATTCCTCTAGGTTGGCCAATTGCATCTATGCAAACTTCCGAGTCAGGTTTATACTCTCTTAACTTGATGCTCCCAATTCTGTGGCATTTGTATATCATTTTGGTCTTTAACCCAATCAGTTATTATCACTTCCTGTATTAGTTTAACTCTAGTACAAATCCTTTTCCAATTTAATGGAATATTGTGGCGTAATAGTCCCCTTCCACAGACCAAGTAATAGTCTGCCACTTGTTCATCTTGCTGTATTAAGGGTAATCGTTTCACGAATTGGACATTTCATTCAGTGCAAATACCTAATGTGCGGTTAGTTAATTTTTATTAATTGAAACTTCTGAAACTGGCAGCATTCCATAAGTTATTGTAATTGTAGCTATTTGGAAGGTTTGCATATAAACATTTTCTTTTCCCCACATTTGTCATTCAAATGCCAAATTATTGCACAATTTCCTTTAAATTTTCCCCCATTTGTCGATCCGCTTGTTTGATTATAACATTCATATTCATATTTTAATTTTTTATCACATTTTGTAGGGATCTCTCTTATTGGTGGTTGAACTCTGATGTTCATTTCTTTGCATTCTTTTTTTCAATCTATCATTGTTTTCTAATGGACATTTGGAGTTTCCTATAATATCAAGACATTGAGCCTGGCAAAAAGGGGAGCCACTGCAGTTATTTTTCTGAATTTTGCACAGTGTCTGTAATCATGAGGATTTACAACCACTATAAGCTTTTTCAAAGGTGTTTGTAAACATATTAAGCAATTGGATATTTGTAATTCTGCAAATGTGTATTTTGCCCAACGATACCACTCATTGTTATTAGCTGCTTCCAAGAGCTGATCATCTAAGATGTGGTCATAGTCAATTTCTTCATAAATCTAGTAATGGGCGATATAAACGATATGCGATATAAACGATACAAAATTGGCCTACGATAGAGATTCTAATTCTATTGCACTATCGCGATAATGCATGTTTGATGACGCAATCTACCCGCGAAATTAAGAGCAACGAGCTGCAGCCGGCTGCAACGCATCATCTTGAATAAACAACAGTGCGACCATTTCGCTCGCATTTGTGACAAAAAATAATAAGCTCGATTGATAACTTAATTCAGTCGGCCACGGTAAAACAACATGCTCTTCACACTAACTTATGGTGTATTACGTTGGAAATCTATTGTGACTGTAGCACATGCTGAGCTCTCAACAACAGCACTAAGCAACGCATGGCACCGAATGGCAACGTGTCGCACAACTTGCGAGACTCATGCATGGCATATCGAGGCTTGTCACACAGATTCCCACACTGCGCTTCTCACACAGATTTTACCTGGGCGGCCGATATATTATTGGGGCGGCCCGGTTCTGTGTTCGCGAGAAACTGAGAACACTCTGCCACAGACTCGCATGCTCTGCATGCAGACCCACAGAGACGCGCTGGATACAGAAGAGCGCGAAGACTAAATAGACTGATCCAGCTCATAATTTGGGGTGACAATACATTTTCCCCGGACATGTCCAAGAATCTGCTTTCGATATTAATTGTATTCATTTTTGCATTACTTTATAAGCAAACTTTATCTGGTGCGTCTCAATCTCTCTGCAGCACCAACACTACAGCAGACAGAGAGAGAGAGTGAGGGAGAGAGAGAGAAAGAGCAGATCAAGACACCAGTTTTAATTTCATTAGGAGAACAAAATGTTCAAAATCAAATGTGTTACCTTAGGCTGCAGGTTAGAAATATGTTTTTATTTAAAGTATCTGCAATACACAATTTTATTTGACTAATTTAATACTGGAAGTAATTTCAGTACAGTGTAAGTTCCTTAACTAAAAAGACACCAGTTTTTTTTTGTTCTCTGTAACTTGGCATTTAGGAACCAAGGACTTAAAAGAAAAGTCTTTCTTTCTAAAAGGCACTGCATTTAGTTTATTTATCTGCAACATTGTGCTGTTTAATTACAGTTTTGCTTTTGCACAATAAATGTTCTCAAAACGACATGCAACGTTTCTTTATTTCTTAAATAAAATAGCAGTTTGGCTTTCCTAAGGGTCTCTGTAACCTGTTCTGAAATGGTTCTATTATAATTTATATATCGCAATATATATCGTTATCGCAAGAGGCTGCAATGTATATCGCAATATGGATTTTAGGCCATATCGCCCATCCCTACATAAATCGCATATGTATCGGTTTGATTTCCATGCATATCCTCTGGGTCTGCATTTTTCTTTAGATGATTGTTCTTTAACTTCATTTTGTTGTGGGATATTTACCCCTTTCCAAGAAAATTAAGAAGTCAATTGTTGGATACCTTTGTCTAACTTCATGAGACTGGGATAATCCTACACCTTTGGAGAAGTTACCTCTAGGCTTTCACTTATCTGTATTTGCATCACCATCAGCAACAGCAGGAACATCTTCCAAAACAGCTTCTTCCAGTCGTTCCCTGCTCTGTTCCTGTGAATGAATAGCTTCATACATGACAATTATTTTTTCTTACAAGACCAAATTCTTATTTTTCCAATATATTAGACAGGCCACAAGTGTGAAACAGCTCATTAGTATTTCATACAGTGTTAAGTTCCTGTTTCTATTGGTTTAAATTTAATAACTTATTAAAGCATCTGTTAACATCAATTCAGTTTACTAATCCAAACTCAATCTAGTTTAGCGTTTTCATTTATTTTTAAAAAGAGTTAGGGTCTTAATAGGTGTCTTGGTGCCTTTGACCAGTCCTTGTGATTGTGCATGATAAATTCACTCTACCCTTTGCTTTATTCTTAATTAACAGTATTTCTTTAACAGTTTTATTTATTTGTTTATGTAATCACTTATTTACTTATTCATCTATTTTTTATTTATTTTAATTACTCTAAATACTTTATAAATGCACACCCATTATTTTAATATGATTAATCACCACAACCTGCTTTTAATCATAACCTGTTAGTACAAAGATGTATCTCTTACTTTGTACTCATTTTATAATAACCTTAAAACCCCCACCAAATGCTTGAATGCCACTTCAGGTACTGGTTGCTGTTCCCTACCTCCCTTTATATTTAGCACAGATGTCACATGTCGACAAAACTCACTGAGCACTGCATTAAAATAAGGAGACCAATCTCCTTGTTGTTTAATTTTTCCTAACACTTTACCCTTTATCACAATTATGTGCATCTTTAATAAGAATACTTAGAGGTGTGGTTGGTGCAACAATTAGTCCTCTAGGCATAGACTATACTATATACTATGTATTTTCCTCCCTTTCATGCTAGATTGTTCACAGAGATCTGTTTGTTGTTCAATTTTCACAATGTTTTTTTAATTGAGATTGTAGCTCTATAAGCACTATAGGTGTTAAAGTCACTTATTTAACTTTTAAATCTGCTACATTGTTTCCTTTAATGACAAACTAATTGATCTTTTATACTCTCAAATACTTTTATTGTATCTGTGTTTCCTATTAATTCAATGCTGAATTTGTGCAGTTCTTTCTGTTTCATAAATTCTCACCAGTGCTGATTTTGTTAAATCCTCTGTTCCATCAATGCTAAAATCAGTCATTCCTGAAAAGTCATCATGTGTTTTCTGCTTTTTAACTGCAGCTAGAGCTTAATGGAGCTGCAGATAATTAAATCAACTACATATTGTAACAAACTACTATCCATTATAAGATCTTCAGACGCATCTGTGTATATATAATTTTCACTAGCAAATGTAAATACTAATAGGTACCTATTCTCTTTGCTAATTACCTAACATTGGCTTAACAGAAATCAGTTACTTAACAATATTTGACATCAGGAGGAACATTTGTTCATAAAATGTAGGAACCTCAGTTGGAAAGTTTTCTCTCATTGATTGTTCTTATATTATCTGCTTTTTACCTGATTTGATTACATGCATAATTAAAGTATTTTAATTCAAATTTAAATCTTACTAGTTACATACACCGTCATACCTGAATTGAAATATAATCTAAATAGAAATATCCAAGGACATATTGCATATTATAATCACAAGGTGTTAATACTCCTACTCTCAATAAAACTTCAATATTGTTTTTACATATACCCATTTCAGCATTTTTCTTCTTTTCTCTGCAGATGTGCATTTGGTTTAATGTTAACTCTCACTGTACTGGTTAATTTTCAAATTCTAAATCTGAGTCCTGCAATGATAATAATTCTTTAAATATTTAGCACTTAAATCATTTTGAGCTATTTATTTAACATGCATGTTGCATTCATTTTTTTCTCTCTCTCTTGATTGATATTTACTTCCTAAGTCAAGGCCATCTAACTGATTGTATACACAGCTTTCATGTAATTTTTTAAGTTAACTAAAAATTCACTGAATCTTTTTGGTCTGTTTTGCTTTTCTCATTAGTCCTCAAAATTTAGTTCCCAATTTTTTACTTATATGGCTATATATGAAACAAAAGTTGTTTTATTAAACCCCATTTTTCCCCCAAATCATCTTTCAATACACTTAGAGCTTCTTACTGTTGACCTATTCTGATGTGCTGTTCTTTTTCCTGCAGTTTCTTCTTGGTATAAATTTTTCTTTTTAAGTCTAAATCTCTTTCAGCATCATACTTTTATGTGCAGTTAAAATCTGCTTTTTACTATCCATGCTTCAGAAATGTTTAACTAAATTTATTTTCTCCATTATCAATTGTCTTACATCTTCTATTTAATAGAAATTATCTTTTTATATAATTTATATAATGCTTTTTCCTAACTAATTGACAGGAGTCTAATTTGGTTCAAGAAAGGGCTCGCCTTTGCTTTAATTTGCAATGTACTTGATTTGGATCATAGTTCTATAGGGCTTTTAAGATTGAGTTTGCTAGGCCACAGCCAACCTCTCTACCTCGCACTCCGAGGCAACTGTTCCATAGATGGTAGAGTCTTTGCATTGTTGTATTCAGGAATCCTCACATTTCCTGCATATTTAAGGAGTTAAAGTGTAGAGCATTCCTCCTTCCTTTTGCTGCTGGCTTTTCTTTCTCCCACCTGATGTTGCTGGAAAGTTTAGCATTTTTGATCAGTTATTCTTTTGTTTCTCCTTCTTTGAGTGTCTCTTGAATATATATTGATGGGTCAAGTCTCAGTAGTTCTCTGTATGCAGTGCCTGGCTCACTGCTTATAGTTCATGTAATAAGTCCACAGTCAACAATTTGCTCCTTGTGTTTTTCCAAACACCTTATTCTATTTCCCAGTGCCTTCAGGGATGTCCGGCAGTTGAGAAGACTAGGACCCTTCAAAGTCCATCTCCGTGCCCCTTAATTTAATCCATAAATTTGCTTTGTTAAGGACATCTGCGCATTTTTCTACGTTCCCTTTTTTGCTTCATCAAATAAAGACTCCTCTCATCTATTTTCTTCTCTTTGCTGTCCAACCGCTGATTTTTCTTAATATTTTTTACTAAGTCGTCTGTATCTTTTATTAATTTCTTGTTCCTTTAATTTCTTCTAATTCCATTTCTTTACGTTCAGCTTGTGCTTTACTTATTTTTCTCCTGATTTATTCTAGTCTTCCTTACTCATTGGTCTTTCTTTACATTGTGTTATTATTTCTCTAACATTTTCCATACATTCAACAGTACATATTTTTTCACTCTTTTTTTACACACTCATCTCTTCAGTTTTTTTTACCTTTTGTCTTATTCTTTTGATTTATAATTATTAGTTTCTTTTTTTGTCAGAGTTTCTATTTCCTCACACACTGCTTACATCAAATGTTCCTTCCTTTTGCCATTTCTCATTATATATTTTCTGTTCTCTCTTATTTGAGTATTTAACTATAAATTATTCATATCTTATCTATATTTTAATTCTAATATTTTCCTCTGAAGTGTTATTCCTCTCTGTTCCCAAATGTTTAACATTACTTTACTCTTTTATATAACACATTATTTTTTTCTTCCAACTTGTATTTACTTTATCATATTTATCTTATACTCTTTTGTAATATACACTTTTAAGCCTCACTAATATTAAATCAGATGCTGTTATTCACTAAATTAAATTACATTCTAAGAATTTAGATTTTAGAATTTAGTTTCCGCAAATGTCAAACTATATCATATACTTTTCCTTAATTTAATATATTTTTCTTTCTATCTTTCTATCTGAACTGAATTCATTTATTTCTTTAATATTATAATCTCTTCCCTAAACTGCACCAGTCTCTCTTCTAATTTTTTTTTATCTCACAATATTTGCAGTCAATCTTTTATGCTATAATCTACAATGATGATTCTTTTATCTCACTATTTATCACAAACACACTACTAAACACAAACACTTAACACTTAATCACACTCTCCCATTTTAGTCCCTCAAATTTAGAGGACTCATTCACTCAACATTTGTCCAGTTATCTTACAGGGCTCATTCAGTCATTCATTCCTCTCTGTAACACAGAGAGCGTCCATCTCTGCCATGTTCCACTTAAGGGACTGTAAAGGAGGGACGGCTCTGCTTGTCCACTAATATGAAATTTTACACAACCATTCACACAGACACAGACAACACTAAAGCAGTAGCTACAGGAATTTCCTTGTGCACATCTCTATACTCCAATCTGCTTTTAATCTCTTAACTGTCACCACACATTCAGAATTCACTCTTAAAATCTAATAGTGCTCTACGCATTTCCTACATCATTAAAAAACTTCCCAAATCTGAGTAACAGTTACTAGTAAATGTTTGTCGCTATCAAGGCCTCTTAACGAGCAAACACAGATAATTTGCATGCAAACTATTCTTTTTTCTCTTTTTTTCTGGAATCAAAACCTCCCTTTATTAATTTTATTTCTTTTAATTTGGAGGAACAGTTCATAAGCAGGTCCTGGGAGACAAAACAAACTTTTTTTTCTTGCAAAACTGCTTTTCTTAATTGTTGTGCCCACTTTGTTTGCTTTGTCCCTCCAGCCCAGCATGTGCAGTTTTTATTTATTCTCTAATCAATTAATATTTTTATCTATATTTTAATCTCTTATTATAATACTCACTTTCTCTCACACAAAACTTCAGTAATTTCTCTCTTGCACTCATCATTCTTAAACACACACCCTTCTTCTCGTGCTTTTAAAAATTCAGATCTCTCACCACATGCATCCTCATTTACAAATCTCTCAACATATGCATTCTCATCCAATATCATTCTGTTTTCTACAAACATTCCCCATTCCCTTTGGTCTAGACCACAACATATAGACTAACAAGACAACATATAAAAACACAACATATAGACTAACAAGACTAACTCAGGCCAGTCCACTGAGATCCAGCCCTTCCTGTAGGTGCTTTTGGGGTCAGATTAAAGGCCTCCTCCCAATTTCCCTGTCTCTATCGGGCGAGTTTGATTCTAATCCACAGGCGAGTACAGAGACGCGGAGCGCTCCTTTGCTCCAACCCACACTTTACAGAAAGCGATCACTCCAGTGCTGCCTCGCGTGCTTGCTCATGCCTCTCGCGTAGCACATGCATGTAACTCTCTTTCATATGCATATAATTTACAGCTATTCGTTAGTATATAATACAAATCATTTGTTAGTGCAGAATTTACAGCCATTTGTTAGTACATGCACATACCTTGACAACCTGGAAGACAAATAGTTCTTACAAATAAAATTCTTACAAATAGTTCACTTCACTATTCTTTTATCACTTTATGATTTACTGTATTGTTCTTTTTAATTAATTTAGTCAATTTATAGGTTCTTTTCAATGGTGAGGTATTTTAAAAGTCGAGTTCAGGCATCTGGTCCAACTCAGAGCACACTCATCATAGAGCCAAATAAAGCAAAAATTTGCTCACCTTTTTTTTTTTTTTTAATCTGCGCGTTTTTTGGTCTCTGCGTGAGTGTCTGCCCAGGATCGGCCCACTGACACCTTCCTTCGACAGCCTCAGTCCAGCCCCACGTTTTGAAGGCGCCAAATTATGTTGTGCAAAGTTGCACTGGATCTCGACAGACCTCTTTTAGGTTTCAAAAAAGAAGCTTAGGTCTTCGAAGTTCTCAAGTTGAAGTAGTTTATTGTTACAGCAGAGATGGTCGATCGAGCTCTCTCCCTCCTAATGTTCAAAAACCCACAGTTTATATACAGTTTCTTATCCATAGGTATCATGAGACATGATGTAACATCACCCTATTCCCGGCTCCAATAGGATCCTAGCTTTTTAATTAATGGCTGTATGTTTTTCTGTTTTTACATCTTAAAGGTCATATAGCATGTGCTTACAATCATGTGTTTGCATATGATCGTGTTGTTTCCGTACTTTCTAAATGATTCAGTTTATGTATGCTATTTTAGTGAGGGTTGTTTTTGTCTTGGTCAATACATACATTTGTCTAAATGTATTGCATGTGCTCTGTCTGAATGTTCTTACTTAGGCGCATGACCTGCTGTGCTTTAAGGCCATAAGGCCCTCAATTACAAGGCCCTGCATGTCTGCGCGTTTCCTCTGCATCTCTTGAATCCATGTATTTCTATAAGTGTATTTTAATAATAATCTATATTTTAATAGTGGCAGATTTTATAGTGGTTACATAATAAAAGTTCCTCTATAATTCTCCTATACTAGCAGTCAATCACATAAGGTTACTCTAAAAATAAACACACATTCGGTTACATTTAAAAAAGGAATCTTTTTCTGCAGTAGCCTAAAAAATTAAAATGCTAATTAAATTTAATTAAAAATGCTTTTACAAATATAGCCTATGAATAGCCAAATAATAAACTATGCTTATTAAAAAATGATACAGCTTTTATTAACATTGTTAACTCCCAAAACACTGTTAACTAATTTATGTGAATGTGTTAATGAAAATATTAAACATTATATGATTATTTAGTTGCATTTTGAAACTCAAAGAGGATATTTTCAACTGCAGGGAGCACAATAAACCAAGAAAGATCCTGACTTCTGCCAGAAAAGGCAAAAATGTTGACTTTTCTCCAGAAGAATGGTTAAAAGCGGAGTCATTTTCCTTCAAACCATTGTACATTCTTTTACAGGAAAATTTTTATTGAATTGTTTTACAATTATTGGGTTTTTTCTTAATTAAAAACATAATAATAAAATAAAGTGTTGTTTTTCATAAAAAAAAAATACAAAAAGTACTGATAAGTGAACCGGTAAAGTACCGAACCGATAAGTGGTATCGATAAAAGTAGTAATACTGTTAAAACCTTTATGATACTCATCCCTAGTAAACACAAAACAACAGTCTCCATCAGGAGCTCCTTCACGGGACTCTGGTGTCGCCGACGGCCACGGCGAGGGCTATGCGTCCACGCGTAGGCTGCGCCGTAGCATACACGTGCGATTGACACAGAAGTATAAATCAACCTTAATGCTAACGGGTTAGCATTTAGGCAGATCACCTACTGCACCTTTAAAAGGTTAAACAAATAACACACAGGACTGCTACAATAAAAGAAAAGTTCCCTCTATTATAATTCACTTACCTTTTAATACATTTTGGTGTGACTTTTTACCCCCTATTAAAAAAACGACAACAAAGTTTTGAATGAGAAACTGTAATGTAGTCGTGGTGGGAATGAATTTTGGTGTGGGACCCCGGCATGGCAGAATGAACTTAGCGGAAACCATGAAACTTCAACATGTTTTCTCTGTCTAAACACAACTATGATTGACATGTATAGCAGATATGATTGAAATGTATAGCAGCATTTTTTCCTCACGTAGCAAACATGTTAAAAAAACTTGAACCCTATTTTAAGCCATTTAACTGATCGCATTAATAAGTTAATCATTAATAAGCAGAGCTGGTCTCGAGCGCAGGAAATGCTCAGTGTAGATCAGTGAGCTTCTTTGTATATTTTGGTAGTCCGGCTGAAAAAACAAAACTCCAGGATATGTAGGCAATTCTGGCTCATTATTATGTTTTAAAGGATGCTTTAATAATTGTGTTTTCAGTCAACTAATAGTTAAAGTGAATGAATAGTAGTTGACCATGAAAATCTTTAGTTGTGGACAGCCCTGCTATGAAATTAAATGTTATTTCCAGAGATTAGCATCACACTTACATTTTACATTTCCACAGATCCATCTCCTGTTCAGCTCATTTTTCAGTTTCTTGAACAAGCCTCCAAACCATCAGTAAATGAACAGAACCAGGTCCAGCCACCAGTGGACAACCGGAGGAACCGGACGCTGAAGCTAATGGCACTCAAGGTTGCCGCTCACCTGAGATGGGACCTGAACATACTAGAAAAGGGGTGAGTGAAAATAAAACATTTAATTTGAATTTTATATAAATCTGACATTTTTTTTTTCCATTCTCTTGGCCTATTTACAGTGTAAAAATATATGTAATTTAATTGTATTTTATTTAAGTTATTTTAAAGCAATCAGGCATAAGAAATAAGGTTTGTAACTTTTTACAAAGATTGGTTGTATTTAAATTTTACACTGAAGACTATCCAGTTATTTTACATTTAAATTCTTCAAACGTTATACTTAATTATGGTTTACCCAAGTACTCCACAGAAACATAAGTTTCTTTCAGTCATTTTTTTGTATTCATTTATCGTTTTTGCCAATGCACATGCAGTTCCCTACAATTGTGTTCTAAAGTAACAAATACATTCCAAATAGGGCTATTCAAGTCATCTATTAAAATTGTTTGTATTGCAATATATGTTGTAGAAAAACAAAATATTGTAATGTCAGCCCCAATTGCACCTTGAGTGCAATAGTAACACAAAACTCATTTAGCAAAATAATATAAAGTGAAGTACAGGCCAAGTAGATAAACCCATATTCCTAATTTTGTCTAAATAATCGATCCAATCCAAGTTTGTGCACACACATTTGGTGAAGTGTGCCGAGCCAGTGCGAGCCAGTGCTTTTATCGGGCCAGGCCAGGCCAATCGCACGGGAGGTTGAACAGTGAGGCCGAAATTATGTTGCGTTTCCACTGTCGGCCTAGTACTGTAGCTTGCAGCGCGTCACGCAAACCCTGCCCCCAGAACGTCCCCCGAATCAAACGTCACACAACCCGCCCAGTTCAGCGGCAATCAGGCAGGCAGAAAAAGCACACCATTGCATCATCACGAATCGAATAAAATGAAGACAACCGAAACAAGCAAATGACACGCTACTGTACAGCATTACATTATGTCTATACGCACAGGCCTATGTATTTTCATTCATTATATTTGTTTACTTACCGACTGACTGTTGGCATCGAGTGGTCTCGCCACTAACGGAGGGATGACCCAGTGCACCATCCATAATATAAAACCCCAGAAATTCTCTGGTAATAACTCTCCCGGTATAAAATTATATGAAATCCTCGTTTTGATAGACGCCGTCAAACATTCTGCCTACTGTAAGTGCCTAAGAGAGACCGAAAACATATAATTTTTTCCCTAGGCTATATGACACTTAATAGGTAATTCCCCTTTATTTAAGAGAATAATTTAAGGATGTTGCATATTATTTGGTTATTTTAAGTAAAGTAAACAGTTAAGTGTTTCAGTACGTAAGAGCAAGTAATAAAATATAGCCTATTTCCTTGCGCTCAGCAGCTATCCAATAATAAAGCTCTACATTTAAAATTGGATTTTTAACTTTTCCACGTCATATAAAAACATAAACACTTGTTTGAGGACATTTTTTACGTGCAGTTTTCCCCAATCCTTTTATAAAGCAGCACTGCGTAGGAATGGATGACAGAAAAGAAGGTAGTTTCTGGTTTCACTCACCCAAAAAGGCTCTGTTTGCACGATTTGATTAATATCATCATATCCAAATACTTTATAAATAATATTTCAAAACTCCTCCGTTGTTTATTGTTTTTAGAAAATATCTAAAATCTTTTTTTCAGATGGGCCTTTGTAAAATGAAAGTTTAAAATGGCGTGAAATAGTTTTAATTTATTTGTATTGTATATACCTACATTTTTATTGCTTTTGTTTGTTTTAAATTGCTTTATTTATTTAAAGTGTTTTCATTATATCCGATATTTGTAATTCTTTAAATGATTTCAATATAGCTTAAGCTGTTTTATCTAGATAAATAATGATAATAATATGTCTTTCGTATATATTTTGTATTATCTTCGAAAGAAAGAAAGAAAGAAAGAAAGAAAGAAAGAAAGAAAGAAAGAAACCCAGCCCCACGCATCAACACAGCTGTCAAGCGAGCACTCTTTTCCTTGGTCACTCACACACATACAGGCATCTAAACCGCACGTTATGCACACACCTTTTAAACTTGACAAAAACTCTCGACAACCTTTACTGGCTGCTGTGTCTTTAATATGGTGTAAAGATTATTATGCGTTATTAAAACATCGAGGAGGACGCAGCAAAGAAATATCACTTATAAATTAAAAATTTAGTATTTTATGCAACACACTTACATTTGAAAGGAAAACATAAGGGCGACCTTAAGCAAAAGACCCCTAGCCTATTAGGTGTTTTATGGAATAGCCTACCTTAAACTGACCAGCTATACGTTTTTCTTTCCCTTATTTATTTATTTGTTTGGTGCATGTACTCGTGGGCTATCGGAAACTAGTGTAATGGTAGCACGCAATCTTTACCAGACTAGGGCAAAGTCCGCCTCTCCTTTCAGTCTGCCCCAAAGCCCCAGCTGGCCCTCTTTGGGCCAAGGTATTCGACTGGCCGAAAAAGGCCGACCGCTGTCCCAGAGGAAGCCCCTCTTTGGCCCGATCAGGCCCCGGAAGTGACAGTGGAAACGCGACTGGCCCTGGCTTGCCCTGGGTCACTCGCTTTAGGCGCGATAGTGGAAACGCAGCTAATATTGTCTGATCAATTTAACTAATCCAGATATGTACACATAAATTAGATGCAACTAGAAATGTGGGTATTGGGGGAAGGAGAGGTTGTGTGTTAATTTATACTCCCTATTAACAAGTTTTACCAGAACTTAAAATCGAACCTGCAACCTTGAGGATTACAATCCAGCTCTCTAATTGTTAGTTTGTAGCTGCTCCACACATTTAGAACAGCCACAGAGCAATGCTTGGCAGAGTTTCTATGGCAAAGCAAACAAGACTTAGTTATTTGAGAAATAGTGTTGCCCAAATTAACCTGGGGCCAATTCACATTGCATTGGCATTAAACAGCAGACACTTTGTCAGGTTTTGTTGGATTAGTTTGCTATCTACTGATCTTTATAATGACTGGATTTTTCATTGTGGGATGTCTTGGAAGGGTTCAAGTGGCCATGTTGTTGGGCTGCACAATTAATTGAATTTCTAATCTCGATCACGATTACAGATGCCACGATTACATAATTGTTGAAAGCCGCAATTACAAAAAATAAAGTTATCCATGCATAAGGAGTGCGATTTGAGCTTTTCACGTTCCCCTGTCATTATATAAGGCCTTACATTATTTACACGATTTCTGTATCTACTCTGTTGTATTTCCATGCTCTCTGTTGCATAGATCTCTGTGTGTTATGTGCTGAAATGCATGTGTGTTTGCCAACACTAAGGGGTTAATCTGGTAATTTAATGGATTTGTCTTTCTCTTTGTGCAGTGTGAATTGGCCTAGTCACTGTTTATGATATAGACTGTCAGGGCATTATAGCTTGCATAATTTCTTGTTATGTGAAAGTTCTTTTTGTCTTTCTGTTTGTATTGCAGTTTAACCATCCCTGTGCTTAATATGTTATTGAATGAACTTCTCTGTGTCAGCCATGTTCCTCCTGGAGTTAAACATGTAGATCTGGACTTGTCTTCACTGCCACCCACCACAGCTATGGCTGTGGTCTTCTACAACAGATGGTAGGTGTAGCACAATATATGTATTGTTTGAATATGGTTATGTAACACTTTTCAAATACCAGTTTCTTATTTTGAAGGGACTATTTTGAGGGACAAATTTGTTGCTAAAAGGCATTTTAGATGACCTTTGCAGGGTACAGCCTTTGGTATGACATACAGCTTTCATTTGCAGTTACTATGTGTAACTATGGATGTAGTTTTTAAGAGTGCACATTTCTCCCCTAGAATCCTGCATTTTGACCCGCAGAATCCAGTTGATTAATAGTCTTTTATCTTGAATTTAAATATGTTTATTGTGCCTACCATAATATCCACCAGATGGCGGATGAAACAGCATACTGTAGTGACAGGCCAGACCAAATTGCTCCTAAACACATTTAAATTATTCAGATCGTTGAATATACTTATTGATTAGTGCAGCAATATAAGTTCAGTGCTTCCCACACATAGACTTTACTTGGGCGGGCCACCCAGGTATATTAATGGCCGTCCAAGTATATTTAGTGACATTTTTTGTTTTACTATTATTAATATCCTTTTAGACTTTTTTTATCCACCCAATATAACCAAACATCCGCTATCAATTAAGTAGTGGAAAATCTTCTCGCGAGAGTGAGTGAGTGTTTTTTTTAATCTAAATGACTCAGAAAAACGTACTATATACTCCAAGAGAACAAAATGACTGGTCTAAACTAGCTGCAAAATATTTGTAGCTACACGATTACTAATGGTTATTCAGTGCATTTGTCCTATTGGAATCTACATGTTTTAATCTTGTAATTATGATAATTTTTAGGGATATTGTCTGCTTTTATTCCTTTTTCTGTCATTTATTTATCATTTGCTTATTATTTCATTAATTTGATGATGTTAATGTATTACATAGGCTTAGAGATGGCAAAAATACACACATCTTTTACTTAAGTAGAAGTACAGACACTCATGTTTAAATGACTCTGGTAAAAGTTGCAGTACTGACTACACTTACACTTCTGTAAATAAAAGTAAAGTACAGCCTTAAGTAAAGTCCGTGGGGAGGGGGGCTGAGGGGGGATTGGGGGTGTGGCGCGGCGTGGCTGTTCAGACTGACACGTACAAAAAGAGTCATCACTGAACAATTATTTGAAGTGAACAACCGTACAAGCTAAAAATGTACATTTATTTTTATATTTTATTTTTATGGCCGCTCTGACAGCCAAGTTGGGTCAAATCTAGGGATGTCCTGATCTGGATTTTTGCAGCCGATACAGAGTACTGAATCCTTGTCATGGTGATCGGCTGATACTGAGTACTGATTCAAATGCTTCAAGCTTTATAATGGATTAAGCACGTTTTTCCTCTAAGTATGGACCTTAAGAGAAGATCTTGCCTTACCTAAGAGAATAAATCAAGGATGCTGCATATAATCCCTTAAACGCGTCTCTTATAACCATTTAGGTGTGAATGTGTCATGGCCAGAAGCAGCTTTACAGAAAATAATTCATCCATTCATTTTACTCTGGCTTAATGAACTACCACAGA
This sequence comes from Danio kyathit, assembly GCA_903798195.1. Lineage (NCBI taxonomy): Eukaryota > Metazoa > Chordata > Actinopteri > Cypriniformes > Danionidae > Danio > Danio kyathit. The sequence goes on along the minus strand of LR812537.1, from coordinate 22,104,363 downwards.
AAATAATATAACACAGATATAAAAATTGTTATGGAAAATTACAATGCAATTTGGAAACCTTGCAAATACTGAAAGAAGAGTTCAACATTTCTCAATTAGGGATGCACCTATACCACTTTTTTACAAACCGATACGAGTACGAGTATTTTAATTTGTGTACTCGCCAATACCGATACTTCATAGATTTGGTTTCAATTAAGGGTTTTTTTTTTTTTTTTTTTTTTTTTTTTTTTTTGCCTGTATCAAGGATAAACACAAAAATCTTTAACAGAAGGCTGTTCCAAGCCAAAAATATACACACATTGTTGATAACCCTGCGAATCCAGACCTTATCTATTAACGATTAAGCATGGACATTTAAAGGGCCATGAATCCCCCCACTTTCAGTTAAAGTCTATCTCAGAATTTTTTCAAAAATGCATCATAATGGGCGTGGAGCTCTGCGAGCAGAGGCAGGAGTGGGCGTGGCCAGCCGAGCAGGGCAGAGGGAGGGGAGCGAACAACTGTTGTCAGTTGGCTCACAAAATGAGACTCAAACCGTGAGGAGACCCATAGTTTACAAAGTTAAAATGCAAAAAAAAATAAACAGTATTTTAGTGCCCTGCTACATTTGTTATTTAAAATTTCATATACACACAACCATAATTTATATCATTATAAAGATAATCGTGTTTATATAAAACTAAATGTAGCACGTCTCGCTGTCATTTAAAACATGCAATTCATAACACACCAGAGCTGTAGGCCTATAGTCTATGCAGTGTGTAAACTTACAGGTAGGTGTTGGTCAATGGTCATACTGCGCACCACGTTATTGAACTCCAATATCTCTGAGGGAGATTGTTATCCGATAGCCTGTGTTAACTTGAGAGATTTTAAAAATAAAAGGCATTTTAAAAAAGGAACAACACGCAAATCGGCAACAAATAAAACTGGTCTCGTGGAGTTCAGCACTTGTCATTTTGCCAGTGTATGCTGTGTGGTGTGTATAGCGTGTATGAGTGCTAGCTTGTTTAGCTGTGATCATTATGCAAGGATCATATTTCATATTCTATTTTATTTTTCAGTAGCCTATAGATTCGTTAATAATGTATTTTCTAAACATATTGTTTATAAGGACTAAGCTATTAATATATAATACATTAGGCTAATTAATACGTTAAGACATTTAAGTCAGGTAGGACAATAAATCACATCCATGTAGTCAGTGAATTACTGTTGAGTGGTATCGGTGCGGGGTATCGGCCTTTCATGTATGATACGAGTATGAGTACTTTTACCATGTATCAACCCGATACTGGTATCGCTATCGATGCATCCCTAGTCTCAATCAAGAAAAAGTTTGGAGTGCACATTTGATGCATAAGAAGTTAAAATGCACACCTATAAATCTAATACTTCTTTACTAAAAGGAAACGGGCCTATAAACTACTGTATATAGCAATGAGTGTATTACAATAATTTATTTATTAAATATTCATGTCTAAAAAATTTTGTTTTATTTATCTAATAATTCCAGCCAGCTTTTAGTGAACTTTCAAAATTTTCAAAAACACAGAACTTTCAGTTGTTATATGTAAAAAGGCCTAAATACATGCAAGACCATTCAAATATTGCTCGTCTCCAACTATTGACAGCAGATCCCTCAATGAGGGAGAGATAGAGGGATTGGCACTCGCAACATCTTTACTGCTCTATTCATTTAACCGAAGAAATGTAATGCTTAGACCATCATTGTGTCTCCTATGATCTGTTTTTTTGTTTATTCACTCTCGTCGCCATGATTTCCGAGTATTTGAACTAATTTTTGGGGATCACGGGGCCGATATAAATTTACGGGAGACTTGCGGAGCTTCCGGGAGTGGTCAAAGGTCGAATAAGATGCTAGATAGAGACGAACGCTCCGCTTGCGTCACATCAGCTCAAAACAGTGGAAATACAATGGCTACACTTGCAACAAAGAGAGAATCACGCACGAGTCGCGCCAATAAACTAAACAGAGGTCCCATTGCATCTGTATATATTTTAGAAGCATCCAGTATAGGTGAATAATAGGTAACTAACAGGTATAAATAATAACTAATAACTAATAGGTATAAATGTGTGTAGCGTAAGAGTGTACAGGTATGTGTTTCCCAGTACTGGGTTGTGGCTGGAAGGGCATTTGCTGTGAAAAACGTATGCTGGAATAATTGGCCGCTCATTCCACTGTGGCGACCCCTGATAAATCAGGGACTAAGCTGAAGGATAGTGAGTGAGGATAGGCAGGTAACTAGACCTCACATCTTATTGATACATTAAGATAAACTAACTTACATTTCATAATTTCATGTAAAATGTTTGTTGCCAAATTGATAAAAAAAAGTTGACTTTTTTATACATTTCCATTGGACTTATTTTTCTAAATCAGTCTACAGTTGGTACCTTTCTCCCAAGTAAATCTTGACTTTTTCTAATGAAGGTCTAAAAGGAGGTTGTCCTACTCTGTTCACATTTTCTTTGTGCTGTGCAGTGCTGTCTTTTCCTTTCTGTCACAATGACATGATTAGTCACAATGACTGATAGTTTACATCAGAACACCCATCCAGAGTACACTGATATTGACAACATGACTAAGTAATTTGACTGTCTTATCCACACGCAATGACACAAGGACATGTTCAATGATACAGAAATTTAGTTTTAAGAGATGAGCAGGAGACTGGGTTTTGCAGGTAATCCATGGTGTTTTGCTATTTGTACGTGAGGTTTTGAGAAATGCACTTACTGTTTTGCAAATTTCAATTCTGATCTGGGAAATGTGCCAAAGTGACTGAGGAAACTGTAATACATTTATTTTATGCTAAAAGCAACATATACAGGTAGGGCTGGGCGATTTTTTTCGATTTTTTTTCGATTAATTCGAATTTACGTTTTAAGACGATTTTATTTTTTATAAAATCGAGAAATCACGTTTTTTTTTTTTAATACAAGTATTAAAGCCGCTTTTCCACTATCGTGCCAAACCGTTCTAAACTGTTAGACAACCGTGCTGAATTGTGCTGATTCTGTGTGTTGACGTCGCTGCTCTGTCCCGCAGCCGCCTGTCTCTCCCGCGCGAGCTGCGAGACGGGCGCGCGTGTGAGGAGAGGAGGCTCGACAGGCGGAGGTGTGGGCAACCAACTTAATTTTCTAGATCGCTTTTAGTCACTTTGGCCCGCTCACCCATCGCTCCACACACACACACACGAGGAAATAATTGCACCTAATTCAAAGCCCAGATGGCTGGTTTTGTATATTATACCCGCGCACTAGAGATGCGCGGATCAGCTCAAATGTCACCCGAATCCGCTCCTTCATTCTAATCATCCACCCGCACGCACATATTATTTTATCGGATATATATATCCGCACCCGATCGCCACTTTAATAATTCTAATTCTTTGTTTTAAGCATGATGATAGGTGTAACTTTCTCCGCAATGTCCGGTGGCAGAGTAACAGCTCGTTAATTCATGCTCGAGCAAATGATGAGACGGACAAAAGTACTCGATGCATGCCCTTCTTTTACTTATTTCAGTGTTTTCAGGTTCACAGTGCAAAACAGCTCTCGGGTGGAATTACTAAAGTAAGCATAAAACAAAACCGGATAAAACTTTCTCCCTCTAATTCACCGCACGCACAGCACACAGCGAGAGCTCACATCACACAGCATGCGTGTCGAACTACACTACCCACAATGCCCCTCGCTATGGACTACAACTCCCGTAAAAGCAGTCCTAAAGCGGCCACACTATTTCCCCTCTCCTGCAACTTAGATCACAGTGGGTCGTTCGTTATTAACAGCAGATTGAGCTTTTACATATACAGGAAAAAGAGAACAAAAACGGCGTCCCTTCAGCCTAAACAGCAGCTATGTTGTGTGTACTTGGCGCTTTTCTTAACACTGTGCAAAAACAGAATAGCATCTACTGTGCCTGGATTCGGGCGATTCCACCTCGCCTCCAAAACACGGCTGGCTGCACTAAATGAGCATTCGCGCGAACCGCTTGTTGCAGGAATGCACAAGCTTCTTCTTGCAAGGCGCTGCAGTCGTGTAAATAAGCGATCTTGTTTCTCCCAGAACGATAGCAGATTTCCCTTTGATGACTCCTCTAACTGAAGTTAGCACCGTACTCTTGCACTTCATCCATTATTTTGGGCGTCTCTTATCTTCACATTCTGCGAAGTCCACTCTCTGCTTTTTTGCTGGTCAACTGCTATGGCACGCTACATCCACCCACGACCCACCCGCAATTAATCATAATGTATTTTTTTTATTACCCGACCGACCTCGGATTATCCGCATCCGCGCATCACTACCGCGCACCACCTGAAGGACGGTTACGGCGTGTTGTAAATGTCGGTCACCGCAGAAAGTCAAATCTTTCTTTAATTTTAGAATAAAGAATTATATCATTACCAACTTTTGATATAAAACCGCTGTTATTTTATTGATTGTTATGAAATAATTTAAGTGCTATAATTTTTATTAGTGAAAGTGCCCGCTCACTTTGACAAGACCTGTCTAAATATATATTTCTGCCATGCCACTAATACAGATAAACTATTGTTGCATTATCATTGTTTATTTTTCTGTTATGTACAGAGATTTGAAATATTTATTTCCCCTCCAATCCTTTTCAATCTTCATGTTACATTTTGGTCATTTTCTCTCCAAATAAAATTTGCCCAAAGCTCCACAACATATGACCTCTACATAAATACGGGTGCTGTGACTTCTATTGTAGCTATGTTTAGCATCCCTATATGAGAGAGTGCCATAACCGCGTTTAGTCACACGGTTGCTTTTCTTTTACAAGTGAGCATGAAAAAAACTAGTTTCGGCATTTATTTCAATTTAAATGAACAAGGTAAGCTGATAAGGAACTTAGTACAACACAGTAAAAAAAAAAATTAATAAAAAAATAAATAAAAAATCGAAATCGTGAATTGGTCAAACTTTATGAAAAAATCTAGATTTTTTTTTTTTTTTGCCATATCGCCCAGCCCTATATACAGGTGACTACAACCTACATGCAGCAGTCATGTTAAATTTGCCATCTTCCTCTGTCTCGTCTGCGTAGCGCCACCAAACACATGAAATGAAGTAACGAACCGGATTTAAAAATGTAAGAAGTAGAAAGTACAGATATTTGTGTAAAAATGTAAAAAGTTGCCAAAAATAAATAAATAAATAGAGGAATACAGTACTGATACCAGAAAAATCTATTTAAGTACAGCAACGAAGTATTTGTACTTCGTGACTTCCCATATCTGCATAGGCTATTTTATGTACATATCTAAAATGCTTTGGCATTCAAGTTTGCTTTGAACTTGAAGGAGAGAGAGAAGTAGCTTTTACCTGTCAGTGGGTGCATATGGCTCCTGAATAGGATAAAAGTAAGAGAAATAGGGGATTTCTTTTTTATTTTAAGTCTTTTTTTTACTTGAACCCATTGAAATGAACCCATTTAATTGTTTTGTTTGCTGCTGTAGTTAACTATTTATGTGATGTGGGTAAATTGTGTTTTTAATCCGGCTAGCATTGCAAGTATATTTCAAACCTGTGTGAAGCACTGAAGTTAAATGAAAGACGCTGTGCACATTTAAGCTTATTGTTATTTTTGTTCAAATTTGAAGATGGAAAATGTTGTTAGCCTAAAAAATTGATTTCCAGTGCTAAAGCAAAAACTTTAGCTTATTTTTCTATAGTTCTTTCATTGCTAATGTGGGTAAATGTGCTTTAAATTGTTCATAATAATCAAATCAAATTGTACTTTAAAGTTGATTAAAAATGTATATACACCGCAGATCATTCTTTCATTTAAATTTTGCATTGAGAAAACAAAGCATGTTTAATTTGTCAGCAAATGCTTTCCTTTTTTACCAGTATTTAGAGCATGATAAAAAAATAATAGAAAAAGCAGTATAGGCTATACAATTAATAAATCAAATGAGAGACTATTGTAAATTGAGGTTGCATACATTTATCCTGTGCCGAGATGCTGGATAAAAGTGTAACCTAAAATCAGGAATATTGACTAAAATATTTTAAATTCAAGCACCTGGTAGCTTGAATTTAGAATTTAAGAAATTTAAATTAATAAAAATTATAGTATAATTACTTACTAGTAATAATAATAAATTACTTAATAAATATTGGATAGAGAAGAGAACCCAGTCCAGGAGACTCGAAACAAGCAGAATTCCTTTATTGAGACATGTTGGTTTATGTGCAGTCATACAGCGTCTTCAAGAAGTCTGCAGGAGCCTATTGGAGGTCTGCACTCTGCTGGTTTTATCACAAGTCTGAATTGAAACAAAGATGTCCTGTCTATATTGTCTTCTTAGGAGGGGGGGAGATGGCTAAACAAAGCATGCATATTAGGTATTGGATTATAGGTGTAGAAACCTGCCACACAAGTTCATCAACAAAAGGGGTTTCTTTGGCCTGAAAGTATCACCCAAAGACAAAGGCTGAGTGGTTAAAACCTGCCCATAGCATTTGCATCACATTGTCTCAGCCAGTAGTCAGAAAGACAAAGGTTAATGTCTCTCATAGCTGGGCTGTTAATGAAATGATGTAATTAAATAAAGAATATAACTTTTCAGTTATATGTAGATTATTGTTCATTTGAAACTAGATTATATAAATTTATAATTCCACAGTTCCCCCTTTGAGAGTTATTTAAAAACTCTCAGAAAATATAAATTTAAAGCCTTCCTAAATCCCTTCAATGGCTTCTGTTTGATAACATAGGCCCCAACTTCCAGTCATGTAACTTGAAAAAGTTACAGGCACATTTAATTTACTCTGTCATTTTCAATATCTACGTAGATGTAAGTGTAGATGTCAAAACTGTTCACATGTTTATGAAAATCGAAGGGAATGTCATAAATCCTACATGATGACACAAAAAAGCATGTAGTTAAACTGTATATCTTCTGAAAGGCTGTGGCTTGTGAATAGTGTGCAGTCTTTTGTGAGGTCTGTTTCTTGTAGTTCTTCTCCAGCGCAGAGTTGATCTGATGACTTCCTGTCATTCATGGATCTCTGTAGTGATGCTCTGGATCAGAGTGTTTCTTGAGAAGATGCAGTGTTTATGTGTTTACCTGCACACAAGAAAACAAGGAAACAGCAGACCAGCAGTATTCATGCATAGACTTGTATGATCATACAGTTCATGTGTCTAGTTATTCAGGTGATCGCATAGTGGTTGTGTTAAGTTGGTGATCGTATAGTGTGTTTTCTGTCTCCTAATCTTAAAGTTATGACACCTATAAAACAGTGAGGTGAGGATGGACTAATAGATGGGGAAAATAGGGAGTCTTCACCACAGGGTGTGGCCCCTGAAGCCTGTTGCTTTCAGTTCTGCCCTGGGTTCCTCACTGGTTTGTGTGTCCTGTTCTGTCCCTGAGTGTGGTGGGCAAAACTTTAAAATGTGAGACACAAACTATCATTCAATAAACATCAGTCCTATCAGACATCATAACATTGAATGGGTAGTGATTGGAATATGTGTTAAACGCATTCGAGGCTGTGAGTGGACTTGAGCAGAGTTCCTCAATAAAAAGGAAAGAAGTTTCCTTTGTGTCATTTTACAAAGAGTCTTTCATCTTAATTGTAAATTAACTGGAACATTAAGCACTCACAGCCAAAAAATGGTTAGCACCTCTGTGGACAGCTCAATGGATTCAGTGATGAGGGGAGGGGTATGTTGAGGGCAATTAGCAAACTGTTCAGAAGTTGATTTACCCTGTTCATTTCTTTAAAGTTATTTTTATTCTTTCTACATTTCCTCATCCAATGTCCTTTTTTACCACAGTAATGACAACAGATTTTTTTTCTAAGACATTTATGATTTGATGTCTTCTCTGTGTTCACCATAGTGGCGGCTGCTTCAATTCTGACTCTGTCTTTGATTTTAGAGTCTCTTTCCCACAAAGCTAAACTGTTCAGATTATTTCTGAGAGTGGTGGTAGACCAGGTGATATTAATAGCAAATAGCAAAGCAAATAGCAAAGCTTTTCTGTGTTCAGCTGCAAGGCCATCTGACCAGATGCAGACTAGGGGTCCCTTATCATTTAGCACACTGTCCGAATTATCAGCTAATCCACTGTAAGTTATGGCGGATTGACAAAATCTCTCAGTGAATTCCTTCACAGATTCATCTTTCTGTTGCACACAAGTCACTTTTGACCAGTCGATATTTAGGCCAACAATGTTCTTTAGAGCTTTCAAAACACCCTCTCTCAAATCATCCTTAATGGCATGTTGTAATTCAGAGGTCACAGCACGCTCAAAACTGTTGAATTCAGATTCTGTGAGAATTTGAGACATTAGCTGGGTGACTTCTGTTAATGACATGTCATAAAGACGCATTTTGCTGATCAGTGCTCTGCTAAACTCTGAAAAATGTGTGCGTACTGAAGGTAAGCTTTGAGACAGTCTGTCTATTTCTTTAGGTCCTAGTGTTCTGGAAACTGTTTGAATTTGAACAACAGAAGTGTTGTTGTGTAAACTCTCAGTTCTCTTAGATCTTCTCCTAGCACCACAAACCTCCACTGAGCCTATAGGCATATCATTTACTAACTGAATGGAAATGTCTGTTTCAAAGACAGTTTGTAAGTCTGGATGTTTATTATCAGGCTGACTAACTTCTTCAATGTCAGTTTTTGATTTCTTGAGGTTCAGTTATTTTGTTAATGAGGTTATCTTAGCGTGAAGCTCTTGGATCTGTTTCTCTAATTCTGATTTAGCCTGAGCTTGTTGTTTAGCTCGAGATAAACTGAATTCTCTGTAGCAGCAGATATTGCCTTTCACATTATTTTTGCGAATGCATGCTCTAAGCACTTTCTTGCATTCATCTAATGTCCAAACATTATCTAGGTCAATGCTAAATTTCTTTGTCAAATTTAGTCTGACTGACTGTTATTGAGTCCATGTGCTGTCCTAGCAGTGATTTGAAATCCTGACCTGACAATAAAGGAGTCGCTAAACTACCTTTTCCATTTGTGGGAATCAGTTTAGTATTCTTTCTGAACATTTTGTGAGTTTGTATCACAAAGTAAAAATTCTAAAACTTTTCTGATGAAAGTGTAGTAATTTCTTCTTTTCCAAAACAGAGGGTAACAATATTAGCACATGTTGCTAAAACTTCCTGCCTGAACAAGAGATAACATAAATTAGCTTGTATCGCTAAACTTAACTTCTCTGCCTGAACAGAGAATAAACTTTTACTTCTCTATTGAAATAGAGGATAACTTTCTGTTAAACAAACCCTGCAGCTGTTTGTTACCTCTTCTCTGATGGAGCAGAGGATAACCATGTGTATAGACTGGTCTGTAAGGTTCTTTTTATAGAGTGAAACTCACCAAATCGAGGTTGAGCTGAAAAGATTCAATTTGATGTGAAGTCTGATCTTTGTATTCAGGTAGCTTCAATGTCCATCAGGGTTGCAGTCAGTAAATAGTTGAGAATTTGTGACGTCAGAGGATGTGCAGACCAACTGGCAGATATTTTCATCAACATCTTCAACATCTCTCTGAGCACCACTGTCGTCCCAAAGTGCTCAAGTGCCCCAATGACTACCACTTTATTGCACTCACTCCTATCCTCATGAAGTGCTTCGTGAGGCTGGTCATGGGGCACAGAAAGACCCTGCTGCCGACAACACTGGATCCACTGCAGTTCGCATACTGCTCTAACCGATCCACAGATGACGCCATCTCCACCACACTGCACCTGGCTCTCACTCACCTGGAGAACAAGGACTTATAAAAACAAACTCTCCACTGAACATCAATGGTGCTTCAGTGGAGATCATAGAGAGCACCAAATTCCTTGGTGTTCACCTGGTGGAGAACCTCTCCTGGTCCCTCAACACCAGCTCCATAACAAAGAAGGCCAAGCAGAGTCTCTACTTTCTGAAAAAGGCACAGCTTCCACCACACATCCTTACAACCTATAGTGTGTAGTCCTGTATTATGCTGTCAATTTATGTTGTTCGATGTAGCACCTTGGTCCTGGAGGAAAATGGTTTAATTTCACTGTATACTGCACTTTATATTTTTGAAATGGCAATAAAAGCTAACTTGATATATATAATTTGTAATATATAATTTTTTTTTTATTACTACTGGTCAGGCCAAACCGTAAGGCCTAGACACTTCAAACTTTGACAGAAGGTCCATATGTGACACTTAAAATTGTATTTTAGTCACTTTTCAGAAATTAAATTCTATTTAACCCAGTCAATATAATGCAAGTACCTAGTAGTAAAGACCAAATTTTAATTTTCTTTTAGACAAACCCATTTCAAACAAACTTGTCATGTTATGTTATAATTAACTTAATAGTTTCAATAACACATACATTCCAGACATGGAAGGTGATCTATCTGACCATCCAAACATGAAGTACACGCAGATACATTTTTATAAAATCAATAAAAAAATGTAATGTTTTAAATAATAATAAATAAAATACCATCCCATAACAATGCCCAAAAAATGAATACAATTTTAACAAACAGTAACAAAGTGTTAACTGTGTAAACAAACAAACACACAAACAAACAAACAAACAAACAAACAGAGGCACAGACAGACAAACAGACGGCAGACACACACACACACGCATGCACGCACGCACGCGCACACACGTACGCGCACACAGACAAGCGCACACACACACACACACACACACACACACACACACACACAAACAGAGGCACAGACACAAACAGAGGCACAGACAGACACACACAAAGTTTATTGATTTTATAAAAATGTATCTGCGTGTACTTCATGTTTGGATGGTCAGATAAATCACCTTTCATGTCTGGAATGTATAATAATAATATAACATGACAAGTTTGTTTGAAATGGGTTTGTCTAAAAGAAAATTTAAATTTGGTCTTTACTACTAGGTACTTGAATTATATTGACTGGGTTAAATAGAATTTAATTTCTGAAAAGAGACTAAAATACAATTTTAACTGTGTGGCATATGGACCTTCTGTCAAAGTTTGAAGTGTCTAGGCCTTACGGTTTGGCCTGACCAGTAGTAATAAAAAAAATTATATATTATAAATTATATATATCAAGTTACTTTTATTGCCATTTCAAAAATATACAGTGCAGTACACAGTGAAATTAAACCATTTTCCTCCAGGACCAAGGTGCTACATCGAACAACATAAATTGACAGCATAATACAGGACTACACACTATAAAAATTTAGAAGAATGTAATAAGATAAGATAAACTAAAATAAATAAAAATAAGATAATAATAAAAGTGCAAAGTGCGGTTTGTGCAACATTTAGTGCAAATAAGACAGGACAGACAAGACAAGACAAGAAACCGTAACCTTAATGCTTACCAGTACCCTACGGATGTTGTGCGAATGTTGGATCAAACATAAATACTATTTAGGTAAACGTGTCATTGAGGTCGACATGTTGTACAGAGCAGTGTAAAAATGCAGTTCCTAAACCAGGTAGTGATGCAGCTGCTCAGGATAGTCTCAATCGTTCCTCTGTCAAAGGTTGTAAGCATGTGGGGTGGAAGCTGTGCCTTTTTCAGAAAGTAGAGACTCTGCTTGGCCTTCTTTGTTATGGAGCTGGTGTTGAGGGACCAGATGAGGTTCTCCACCAGGTGAACACCAAGGAATTTGGTGCTCTCTATGATCTCCACTGAAGCACCATTGATGTTCAGTGGAGAGTTGTGATGATGTTTCCTCCTGAAGTGAACAACCATCTTTTTTGTTTTGACATTCAGAGACTGGTTGTTTGCTTTACACCAGTCCGTCAACATCTTCACCTCCTCTCTGTATACTGTCTCATCGTTCCTGCTGATGAGACCCATCATGGTTGTGTCATCAGCAAATTTGACGTAGTGGTTCGAGCTGTGTATTGCTACACAGTCATGGGTCAGTAGAGTGAACAGCAGGGGACTGAGCACACAGCCCTGAGATGCCTCAGTGCTCAGTGTGATGGTGTTTGAGATGCTGTTCACGATCTGAACCTTCTGAGGTCTTCCAGTCAAAAAGTCCAGGATCAAGTTACAGAGGGAGGTGTTCAGGTCCAACAGGCTAAGCTTCCCAATCAGGTGCTGCGGAATAATGGTGTTGAATGCTGAACTAAAGTCTATGAACAGCATTTGTTTTTATAAGTCCTTGTTCTCCAGGTGAGTGAGAGCCAGGTGCAGTGTGGTGGAGATGGCATCATCTGTGGATCGGTTAGAGTGATACGCAAACTGCAGTGAATCCAGTGTTGTCGGCAGCAGGGTCTTTCTGTGCCTCATGACCAGCCTCACGAAGCACTTCATGAGGATAGGAGTGAGTGCAATAAAGTGGTAGTCATTGGGGCACTTGAGCACTTTGGGACGACAGTGGTGCTCAGAGAGATGTTGAAGATGTTGATGAAAATATCTGCCAGTTGGTCTGCACATCCTCTGAGCACTCTGCCAGAAATATTCTCTGGTCCCACAGCTTTTCATGGGTTGACTCTGCTTAGAGCACGTCAGTTGTGAGTGACAAAGTACCTGGACGTTGGAAGGAGGTGTGGTCTTCTTTGCTATCATGCTTTTCTCTGCTTCGAAACAGGCGTAGAAGCTGTTCAGCTTATTCGGAAGTGAGCCATCATTGTTGCAGGCAGGTGATGATATCTTATAGTTATAGATGGCATTGATACTTTGCCAGTTGCGCCGTGTGTCGATGCTGTTGGTGAACTGTTGCTGGATTCTCTTGGACGATCTGCTTCTCTGATGGTCCGGGACAGTTTGGCTCTTGCTGTTCTTAGAGCCACCTTGTCGCCTGCCCTGAATGCAGAGTCTCGGGTATTCAGGAGTGTGCGCACCTCTCCTGTAATCCATGGTTTCTGATTGGGTTTCTGGATGATGTTTTTGGAAACTGAAACATCATCAATGCACTTGCTGATGTAGCTGGTGACTGAATGTGTAGTCTTCCAAGTCGATGAAGTCGTCATTGGTTGCAGCTTCCCTAAACATGTCCCAGTCAGTGCATTCAAAGCAGTACTGAAGAGCAGAGATTGCTCCTGCTGGCCAGGTACTCACCTGCTTCTGAGCTGGTCTTGAACGCCTGATGAGTGGTCTGTATGCTTGAATTAGCATAACAGAGATGTGATCTGAGTAGCCGAAATGAGGGTGGAGTTTTGCCGGCTATGCGCCCTGAATGTTTGTGTAAACAACATCCAGCGTGTTTTCCCCTCTGGTTGCAAAATCCACATTCTGATTAAATTTAGGGAGCACAGTCCTGAGATTTGCGTGGTTAAAATCTCCGGCGACCATAAACAATCCATCAGGGTGTGTGTTCTGCAGTTTGCTGATGGTTCGGTAGAGTAGACAGAGAGCTTCCTTGGTGTCACTGCTAGGTGGAATGTATACTCCGAATATGATAGCGGTGGTAAATTCCTTCGGTAAATAAAACGGTCTACATCTCACAACCATAAACTCTACAAGTGGTGAGCAGTAAATAGAAACGGTCACAATACATACATATATATATATATATATATATATATATACACACACACACACACACACACACACATACATATATACATACATACATATATACATATATATATACATGTATATCAATAATTTATATATATATTATGTGTATATGTATAAATTATTGATATTCAGTGTCCAGAGAATATTTCCGAACTGGTTTGGATCCAATCGAGCAAAAAACCTAGGACTACATCACAAAAGTAGGTTTCGGACAAATCCCAATGTAGCGGAAAAACAGTGCATCATAGAGCCCTAATGGAGAGTTGGCATATGCATTGATATGAGCCAAGGTTTTCACATATGTAAAGGTTTGAGTCTATGACAAACAATCTACAAACGGTGGCCAAACATGTCTGAAATTTTAGGTTTTGGTGCCATAGTGCCACCTATGGGCCGATTTGTACAAGTCATGGTTGCACATTATGGCTGAAGAAAAATAATAATAAATATAGCCGTGAGCTGCAATTGACGGGGCTCAAGCATTTGGCAACCTTTTTAACACATGCTGTTTAGCTCTATGACAACCCAAATTTAAGGCTGACACTAAAACAAATCCATGATGGAATGTAATAACTGGAAAAATATAATGTGTAAATTAATGAAGTGGCAGCCTTGGACTAAATCCGATTTGAAATGCAATAAGAGTTTAAATCACATCAAGATGTGAATCAGCATTATCTTAACTGTAATTTCAGTGACTTTAAACAGTAAGAATAAAAAGCAAACATCTACAAAGGTTATGCAAATTCAATGACTTTGAACCAACAAGTGGTCTTGTGCTGTCATCTAGTGGCTACCAATAGTAATGCATTTTTGAGACCATTTCTAGATGCATATACATGTGTGTAAATGAACATTTTTTTTATGTAAAAAGAAATGTTCAACTTTTTTTTTTTTTATAATCATTGATTTAGACAGTCCAGACATTTGTAAAACACTGGTTTTGTTGTAATTGAGCAAAAAACAGACAAGTTCCCAAAAGTATTTTTTTTTAAATAATGGTGAATAATTAATGGTTGGTGTGAGTGACAGCAGTGGGTTTTGTGCTAAATCAATCAAAATGAGTAGACATGTAATAAGAAATGTAGAAGTGTATTTGTGAAAAGCTGTCTAAATGTAACACATATTCTGTCATTTTAAGTTATATAGCAATAAAAATCAGTCTTTTATGGACCTTTTCTACTTTTATAGTGCCACCTATTGACCTATCTTCACAAAATTTTGCATGCTTGTATACAATCACATCTCAGATGTGAATACCTAGTTTCAGCTTTGAGCTTTCCTTATGTGTTTACAGGCATGTAGGTCTATATAGAAACCCCTTTTTGTAAATGAGCCATTTATAGCTATCTAAAGTTGAAGGTTCATCTTTTTTTTTAATAATTATTGATCTAGGCAGTCTAGAGATTCATACAACACTGGTTTTGTGGCGATTAAGCAAAAAACCAGTGACTAGTTCTCAAAAGTAGGTTTTTCATATATTGATGAATATTTAATGAACAGTTTGTTTGACTGACTGACTGACTGTTTTTGTGTCAAAGTGTTCAATATGAGCAGCCCTATCATACAATATGTAGTTGGTGTGGCTGTGCAAAACCTTGTGTAATACACAGTCAATTAAATTCGCAAAAAAACTCAAACACCCCCTAGTGGCCGATTTCTTTCAAAATTTTACAGGCCGTTAGGACCATGAGGCGAACATGCCCAATCAGTTTCATCTTGCTTGGCCATCGTAAAACCAGATCTTTGGATCTGAGTAGCCGTGAGGACTACTACCATCTGACAAATATTGAAGCCTCTAGGCCTTACGTTTTGGCCTGGGCAATAGTACTTGTGGCAGAAGTAAAATAATAATAATAATACATATCGCCGCCAGCGGCGATTGACATTTGTTCGAGCATTTGACAACCTTTTTGACATTTAGGCAGTTTGGATGTATGACAAACCAAAATTTAAGGCTGACACTAAAGAAATACATGGTGGAATGTAATAACTGGAAAAGTATAATGCGTAAATTAACGAAGTGGCAGGCTGGGACTTAATCAGATTTGAAATGCAATAGCAGAGTTTATACCATTTCAAGTTGTGATTCAGGAGAACTTTTAACTGCAATTTTAGTGACTTTAAACAGTAAGAAAAACAACAGTTTACAAACGCTGTGATCAAACAATATCTAGTGTCTAGTGGCTGGAATGGTAGGTGACAATTAAAAAGTCTGTGGTTTATGGGCTAATAGTAAAGCCCAATCCCAATTCTATTTTGTACCCCTTCTCCTTGTCCCTTGAAACAGAGTGTGAAGGGGAAGGGCTTCAAAAGTTGCCCCTAAGAAATAGGACACCACTACAGCACCTGCACACGTCATCACGATCTCTTGCTTCTAGGGATGCTCAAAATAACCGCTTAACCGTTAACCGAAAGGGTGCGTTTGTAACCGATTAATGGTATCAGTTAAACGATTAAAAAATATTATTTTATATATTTTTAAAATGTGGCTGCATAAGGGACCGATCACCGAATGCGCTTTTTGCAAGGCGCATATTTTGAATAGTTTAAGCGCTGTGCATGCGTCCTGCGCGCCTCACATTATGCCATTGCGCGCTGTGTGCTCCCAGTTGAAATAAAAGTCAACTGAGCCGAAAAAGCGTTTTACGTCAGTCGTCTGTTTCATTCTTCAATTATGTTATGCTGCTCTCTTATATATGTGCTAAATAGGCCTATAGCTACAAGTCACAGCACCAGTATTTATTTAGTAGAGGTCATGTTGCGCGGCTCCGGGCAAATTTTGATTTGGAGGGAAAATGACCAAAATGTAACGTGATGATTGAAAATGACTGGCGGGAAAATAAATAATATATTTCAAATCTCTGTACATAACAGAAAATGATAATGCACCAAAAATAGTGCATTTTTATTATAGTGGCAGAACTTGTCATTTTGTATATTTGCATTCACTTTGAAAAATATATTTATTATCTGTTTTTTAGTCCTGTCTGTAATTCTGTTGCACTGTAGAAGCTCTGTCACGAAAACAAATTCCTCGTATGTGTGAACATACCTGACAATAAAGCTCTTTCTGATTCTGATTCTGAAGTATAATTTTGGACAGGCCTTGTCAAAAGTCAGCGGGCACTTTCACTTATAAAAATATAGCACATAAATTATTTAATCTTTAACAATAAATTAAATTACACAGTGGATTTATATCAAAAGTTGAAAATGATATAAAACATACTACACGTTGATGGTAAAAAATAAGCTTTTAAGCGATGGCTTTTATTTGTTTCAGTATTCAAACATTAAACATTGAATCCATCAAGTTAAATAAAAAAACGAATACGAAACACATAGCAGGATATAAAGCATATAAAGGACTATTATATTTAGCAAAATGCTGCTCGTTTTATCTTTGTATTTTTATCATTTTATTTCTGTTATTTTAATTATTTTTTTCTCTTCATAATTAACTAACGAGCTATAGACACATTCCCGCTTGACATTTTAGAAAATATTTTGCGCAGCTGCCCAGTATTAAAGATAACCGAGAAAAAAAACACAGAAACATGTTACATGTCCCTAAATGTCCAACTTATTTAACTGAATCGTATAATGGCCTATAGCTGAAATGTTGAAAATTGCTCATTTTATTTTTTATAAAACATTTGTCAAGACATATTGATTTTTTTTTTTTTTTTTTTTGAGTAAAAACATTACCGGCATTTAACAATCCATATTTATTTTATTTATTCATTCATTTGACTTGTTTATTGGTGCATTTATAGGCTATTATTTAAATCTAACACAATAATGATCACCTCGGACAGTGCCACTCCATAAAGCTTTCATGCAAAGTCCAAAAAACTTAAGAAAGATTAGACTTTCTCCGGTGACGGCCGACACGCCGTAACCGTCTTTCAGGTGGTATAGCTGACATTAAATTACAAAACAAGCATGCTGCAGTCTGGTTTTTGAATTAAAAAGTGCAATTATTCCCTTATTGTTCAAGGAGTCTGCAAGTTTGTGTTGTATGGATATATAGCCATCTTAAGCGTTTCTTTATTCGATGCGCCGCAGGAAAAAAAGGTTTTTCAGCAGTGCATGTACTCGTTGGTAAAGTTCTCAGAGCGAGTTTTGTGCTTCCAAATACAGCACTGCATGCAATAAACTCATGTTTAGTCAGGCGAAATAAACTTCTCTGCCTAGGATGTCAATCAAATTAATATAGCTCAAGCCACGAGCAAAACAATATAGGCTATTTTATTATTTTAAGATTTTAGATTGCGGGTTAGTAATTATACACGGGTAACTATATTCAAGTCAATTAAATAATAACTTTGATAAATAAAATATGTTCGTAAGAATGTGGTGGGCCAGTGACTCCCTTCTCTGCCAGAGACTGCTCTGTGGTTTTAAAAGTCTTTGCAAACGGTATGGTTTAGACCTGTATCAGTTTTTCATGTTAAATGTAGTGTAGTTTACTTGTGGATGTCTGATGAGTAGCGCGCTTCCGCTGAGCCAAATGTGGTGGCAACGGAGCCGCGACGTCAACACACAGAATCTGTCGGCACAGTTCAGCACGGTTGTCAAACCATGCCGAGAACGGTTTGTAATCGTGCCGCGCCGTTTCAGGCTCAGTGGAGAAACAACCCTAAACGTACCGAAGTGTTCTTAGAACGGTTTGGCACGATAGTGGAAAAGCGGCTATTGTCTTTCATCACATGCATCGCGCGCTAGTGATGCGCGGATGGCGGTTAAATCCGCGGGCGCTGCTGATAATCCGCGGGTCGGGCGGGTCGGGTCGGTTAATAAAAAAAATACATTATAATTAATTGCGGGTGGGTCGCGGGTGGATGTAGCGGGTCATAGCAGTTGACCAGCAAAAAAGCAGAGAGTGGACTTCGCAGAATGTGAAGACGAGAGACGCCCAAAATAATGGATGAAGTGCAAGAGTACTGTGCTAACTTCAGTTAGAGGAGTCATTAGAGGAAAATCTGCTATCATTCTGGGAGAAACAAGATCGCTTATTTACCATTTACACGACTGCAGTGCAGCGCCTTGCAAGGAGAAGCTTGTGCATTCGTGCAACAAGCGGTTCGCGCGAACGCTCGTTTAGTGCAGCCAGCCGTGTTTTGGAGGCGAGGCGGAATCGCCCGAATCCAGGCACAGTAGATGCTATTCTGTTTTTGCACAGTGTTAAGAAAAGGGCCAAGTACACACAACATAGCTGCTTTTTAGGCTGAAGGGACGCCGTTTTTGTTCTCTTTTTCCTGTATATGTAAAAGCTGAATCTGCTGTTAATAACGAACGATCAGTCCATAGCATTGTGGGTAGTGTAGTTCGACACGCATGCTGTGTGCTGTGAGCTCTCGCTGTGTGCTGTGCGTGCGGTGAATTAGAGGGAGAAAGTTTTATCCGGTTTTGTTTTATGTTTACTTCAGTAATTCCACCCGGGAGCGGTTTTGCACTGTGAACCTGAAAACTCTGAAATAAGTAAAAGAAGGGCATGCATCGAGTACTTTTGTCCGTCTCATTTGCTCGAGCATGAATTAACGAGCTGTTACTCTGCCGCCGGACATTGCGGAGAAAGTTACACCTATCATCATGCTTAAAACAAAGAATTCGAATTATTAAAGTGGCGATCGGGTGCGGGTCGGGTGCAGATAAATATATCAGATGAAATAATATGTGCGGGCGGGTGGATGATTAGAATGAAGGAGCGGATTCGGATGACATTTGAGCTGATCCGCGCATCTCTATCGCGCGCACATGAACGGTGAGTGAGAAGAGTGAGACGGAGGAAATAAGTCTTTATGACATAATCTTTAGGCTAATGACTTCTACTAAAATGTTAAAAAGGTTTTTGTAACATAATAATAACAGCGGAGCATTAATTAAATGTATATTTTCTGTGGAGCGATCGATTTGAGGTAGCCTGATATTTTTTTTGACAGAAGAAAAAAAAACATGATTGAACAAACAGCCTTTGCCGGTTCTTAAAAAGGGTTCAGTCAGTGTTTTCGTTTTGTAATTTAAATGTGTCATTTAAGTGAAAAATATCTAGGGCAAGACTATTTATTTTATTCTTTTTATTTAGTTTAATCATTGTTTTCTATGCTGTTGGAAACATACAGGTGCATAAAGATGGTCTGTTATGTATGCTGCTGTTTCCATGTTAAAATAAATCAGTATTTTAAAATGCAATATTTGCTGTGTCACACAAAATAGACACGTCAATTTTTTTTTCAAATAATAATATATATTAACCGGTTAATATCCGGTTAATGAGCAGCGGTTGTCGGTAAGTAAAATTAACCGAATTGAGCATCCCTACTTGCTTCATATGAGATCGACGATCGCGACTGCTGTAGTTATTCCAGTTGCTTTTATTTTTTTGGTATTTGTCTTCAGGAAGTCACAGAAAGCAACAATATCATGTTTTCATGACGATATAATGTGGCAATAAGATCGTAACGGCACTGTGCATTTACACCCTGGCCATGTTCATCTATGTAAACACAAGAAAACAACATTAGCGTTATACCAGACACTGTAAAAGGCACATTCCCAGCCACTAGACTTTTCTGACAGGTTATTCGAGTGTCATCAAGTAACAGTGTGGGACTACAATTCAAGAGTTATCATTAGGCTAAAGGGCGTCACACACCAGATGCACCAATCAGCGCCGCAACACGGCACGCACATGACCGTATCGCACACCAGACGCGCACATTCGCATGCTATTTAAAATGAAACTATTCAGATGGTGCTCTGTGGCGCGGCAGAAATATGAAAAGTGTCCTGAGTCGTTGGCTGGGCGCCGCGGACAGCCGCCGACTTGCGGCGCCAGTCTGTGTACCCTGATAGAAACCAATGTTTAGAATTCTCAAATGCATGGTGCTGCGTGGTGCGACGCTGAGCGGCACTTCTGATGTGTGACCCTCTTTAGGGGTAGAATTGGGATTGGGGCTAAGAGTATTAAAAAATGTGTATTTGAGGCCTTTTAAACATCCATGATGGACATGATTGGAAGAACATAATGTATAAATAAATTAAGTTATAGGCTTTGACTAAATTTGTTTTTAAATCCAATAAGGGTGTTTATTTTATGTCAAGGTGTGATTTTGAATGATCTTTCCTACAAATTGAATAACTTTAAACCAACAATACATAGTCATGTGCTGTCATCTAGTGGTTACAATTAGTAAAGCATTTTTGTGCCAAAGTGAGAGAGAGCAGGCCTATCATATGACATGTCAGATCAAGTGTATTTGTGAAAAGCTGTGTAAATTAAACTTAAAAAATTATGTAAACACCTTAATCATTATTGTCTTATTCCGATTTAGGGCAAATAATTAGATTACTGATGTTTATGTAAACATAGTCACAAGCCCCAACCCTAGAACAAGGGTGTTCCCTCAGCCTTTCGACAGGTTAGTAGTACTATAATTGTACTGTAATGTTAATTGCATAATGGAAATCTTAAATTCATGCTAACAAACAATTAATCAAAAGAAATATATTAAAGCAATTCAATTCATATATATAAAATATGAATTGATGTATACGTTACACTTTATATTGTTCAAATAAAATGTTTAAAATATATTTTTTTGTCAATTAAAATTTTTTTCTAGAGTTAAATTTTAAGTGAACTTCGTAACAATTAGCAGGCTAAAGGTAACTACATTACATTGGTCTACTGTTCAAACACCCATGTATTAAAAAAAACAAAATTCAAAACTATTAATAACAGAATCACTAATAATTTATTTATATTTGAGCTCTACATAAACTGTATAGCCTACTTAAAATGTTGTTCTAATACATACATGCCAGAGTGAGGACAATAGCTTTCATTGTGTCTAATGAAAGCTTTTGTCGTCACTCTGGCATGTACGTATTAAGGTTAAAAACTGAGAGTAGCTATGTTACCATCCACCTATTTTTATGCTCATTTTGGATATGCGTATAAAACAAGGTTGATAGAAACACCAGATGCACATACATTTTGAAAATGCGCATGACTGCGTAGGATAAACTTTTATTCAAAAATAAATAAATGCATAAACTGATACACTTTGACCAGAAAAAAGTCCAGTATGAGCATTAAAGGGCACCTATGATGAAAATCATCTTTTGTCAACTGTTTGGACAGAACTGTGTGTAGGTATAGTGTGTCCACAGTCATATTAGGGTGATATAAAGACAATAAGTCTCTTTTGGCCTGTTTCCACTGAGAGGTACAGTACGGTACGGTATGGGTCGGTACGGGTCACCTTTATCAAGCTTGCGTTTCCACTGCCAAAAGGGTACCCTTTTGGTGGGGGTGGTGTATGACGGAAAGTTTTAGACGACGTCATTTTTAGTCAAGGAAATGTCAACAGTAAAGCTGTACAGGTCGTTCACATATCTTATGAGAAGCACTTCTGACAAAACAGATGCTTTATACACGTAAATACTTGTGTATACATGTTCATTACTAACCTTTCTATGAACATGATTTGATTAAAACTGCAGATCAATGATGTGAAATAGTGAAAAGTGTGAAATAGCCTACTGTAATGTCTGCAATTATATGAAATTAATAAATAAATGCAACATATATGAACACATACAGACCCTCACAGTCTCCGATATGTTACCAATTACAGAAAAACTACACACAGCATACATTTAGTCCTTATTTGGGTTCAAAAACAACACAAAATATAGCCCACAGCCAGTGCAAACCTCTCATATGTGTCTTTAATCTTCAGCAGCATGTGTAGCCTCTTGTTAGAAAGTAATTCCATCATTCCGAGTTCATAATAGTCCAAAAGGTAATCATAATAGTTAAACATGGCAGTTTGTTCATGTTTTAGGTTGCAGAAGCATCATTTGCTGCTGTTTTTTCCGGCTTCTCCTTTGTTTTTTCGCGCTTCACTCTCACGTTTGTGTCTTTCTGAAAGAATCATATATCAGAGCGCTTCAATGATCACGAGCACGTTATTAATATGAGCTCAGGAAGTTCATTATTTCAAATATCGACATGATCGCAAGCTCTCTGGACAAAGTGAAACCGCTCGCACATTTAGACGGGCTCATAAAACAACAACAGGACACAGCAGATTTTGTTCTTCTTGGCTTTGTGGCTGCACATCAAGACGACGACAAGGTTTATTTGAGCTCGGGTTGACCATGGCTTGTTATTATATGTACAGTTGAAACCAGAAGTTTACATACTCTCTAAAAAAAGGAACATAATCATTTTTTTTTAAATGTCTGATGGTAAATCATACTAAACGTTTACTATTTTAGGTCCGTTAGGATTGCCTAAATAATTCACATTTGCTAAATGCCAGAATAATGAGAATTATTTATTAAGAATTAATTTTTAGACAGTCAAAAGTTTACATACATTTCCTTGGTTTTTTTTTTTGCTTTGCTTTTAAACTGTATAACTTTGGTCAAATGTTTTGGGGATCCTTCCACAAGCTTTTCACAATAGTTTGAAGGAATTTGGCCCATTCCTCCTGACAGAACTGGTGTAACTCAGTCAGATTTGGAGGCTGTCTTGCTCGCAAAAGCTTTTTTAACTCCACAAATTTTCTATGAATTGAGGTTAGGGCTTTGTGATGGCCACTCCAAATCATTCACTCCGTTGTCCTTAAAGCACATTTTAACTAATTTGGCAGTATGCTAAGGGTCATGGTCTGTTTGGAAGACCCATTTATGGCCAAGTTTTAATTTCCTGGCTGATGTCTTGAGATGTTGCTTCAGTATTTCTACATAATGTTCATGATGCCATCTATGCTGTGAAGTGGACCAGTCCCTCCTGCAGCAAAACAGCCCCACAACATGATTCCCTGTAAACCAATAGTGTTCAGCTGTACGTCTAGCTCCACCTTATGGTACCCTTTGGGCCTGTTGGTACCCTTTGCAAAGGGTGATTAAAAAGTGGTACAGTACAGTTCGCTTTTAGGTACCCATTGACAGTGGAATCGGCCATGAAAGCGTACCGTACCGTACTGTACCACTCAGTGGAAACGGGCTATTTGTTTTTAATTTTCTGACGTTAAAATACGACCCAAAGCCTTCCTATTTTGAGTGTGGTTTCCCTGCCCACCAAATTGATGGACGGGTATTACAGATGGGTATTACAGGGTTTCCGCGGGGTCTTAAAAAGTCTAAAATTTAAAAAATTGAAATTTAAGACCTTAAAGTCTTAAATTCGCTTAAATTCGCTGTTCTAGGTCTTAAATATTTTAGCATTTTCCGATGTCCATGTAACACTACATCTAATGCTCAGTTTAGATGTTTTCGTGGTGTTGTAGTTTTTTATTTCACTAGTCCAATTGTAATTTGCGGTATTACAACTACAAATGAGACCAACATGCAATAGCCAATCAGCTTTCTGTTATTGAACTATGCGTGCGGCGAATGTGACATCATCGCTGTGTTTGCGGAGGTTTGCTGTGGGTGCGCGCGACATGATTTCGGCTGGCGGCTAGGTGCCGCGTTTGATTTGAGTTGAATATGAAAAACTTTGAAGAGATTTTGTGTGAAACAGGTACGACTGTACACACATCTTCATGATCCATTCACGCGTGATCATAGGGAGAACCAGATGACCAATAATGCTTGGCTAGAAATTGCAACAGCCGTGGAAAAGGAGGAAAGTTTTTTTTAAAAGTTTGGAAAAAAACCTGAGGGATAAGTTTGTTAAAGGGTCACGAAACACCAAAACACATTTTTTGAGCTGTTGACAGTCATATATCTGTCCCACGCTGCTATAAACACTATTAGGACACATATATTGCACTAAAAAGTGAAAATTGGTTAATTTTGCGTTATTTTGAGCAAATTCGTTCTTCCGGTTTGAAACGAATTTTTGAAGCTGCGTCACGGCCATGAGATACTTGGGTGTAAATCCAGCTGGAGAGTGGCTGTCTGTCTTTTCTAGGACGTTCTGACGTATCTGAGTGTGCAGTATTAATTCATGAGAAAGACGTGCTTCAAACCAATCAGCGCGCTCTATTGTGTATGACGTGAAACTTCATTAATATGCATGATAGCTCCGGAGACTGTTTACCAGTTTACACTGTTCAGACGACAGAGAGACGCCACGTTGTGTTGCCAAAACAAGTGAAAGTACAAGAATTTCAAGACAAAATTCGTAGGTGTTATTAGTGTGTTGCAACAAAGGTTTTGTTTTCATTTTCCCTTTATGAGAGAGCAGCTGGACTCTCGTGTGGATTACAGTGCACGCGACAGAAACGCGTTTGTAAGGAACATTTTTACCCGAGAGCTTTTCACATCTGGAAATGGTGAAATCCGGATTTGCCGCTCGTCTACTTTTAATAAAAAGACACAGCTCCAGTTTGATTGTCTGTCTACAGATTTGGTAAGTGTTTGCAGTGGACTGCCCTTTGTTTAAATGCTGCTCTCCAAGTGTAAACATGTAAACACAAACTATTCCCGTCGTGCAGGATTTTCGCTGCAATTTGTGACAGGATAGTCTATACACACACGGCTTTCTGACGCTACCTACCGAGTACATAAGTTACAGAGAAATGCGGAGGATTTTTTTCTCTTATTCGCCGTATCAAATCAGCCTCTGTGTGTTTGTTTTTCCTGTCAAACTTAGCGCGTGCCCAAATGTTAACTCCCTTCTATGCAAAATCTTATCCTCTTTCCCTCCCCCGACACTCCCACACTCCCAGAGCTGGACACGCCCAACTTTCCTGACTTTTTTCAAAACAGAGGTGTGAAAACACCCTGCTGAGACAGGGGGTTTTGTGGCCCTTTAAAACAAAAGAAAAAAAAAGGCCATGCAAATGTGGAGAGACCCAAGTGGTTTTAATATTACAGAATATGTTTTTCCACCATTCATAGGCTTTACACTGATGTATATATTACAATTTTGAATTTAAAACAATTTACAAGTTGCAAACTAAAATTAAGTAACAAATTATGTCTTTAATACAGTTGAAGTCAGAATTATTAGCCGCCTTTGAATTTCTTTTTCTTTTTTAAATATTTCCCAGAGCAAGGGAATGTTCACAGTATGTCTGATAATATTTTTTCTTCTAGAGAAAGTCTTATTTGTTTTATTTCGGCTAGAAAAAAAGCAGTTTTTAATTTTTTTTTTAATATAGTTTTTCGATAGTCTACAGAACAAACCATCGTTATACAATCACTTGCCTAATTGCCCTAACCTGCCTAGTTAACCTAATTAACCTAGTTAAGCCTTTAAATGTCACTTTAAGCTGTAACAAGTGTCTTGAAAATTATCTAGTAAAATAATATTTACTGTCATCATGGCAAAGATAATGTAAATCAGTTATTAGAGATGAGTTATTAAAACTATTATGTTTAGAAATGTGTTGAAAAAATCTTCTCTCTGTTAAACAGAAATTAGGGAAAAAAATAAACAAGGGGCTAATAATTCAAGGGGGCTAATAATTCTGACTTCAACTGTGTGGGGAGTCAACGGATCTTTCCAAAACTGAACAAATCACACACCACATTATTCTTAAAAGATTGAACGGTGCCTACGTGTCGAGCTATGATTTCAATTTCAAAGCAACCCACAGGCACGCAGCAAGGCAATCCACAGGACCACTTGCCAGTTGCGATCACAAACACGTGCTAATTAACTTTAACCTTTTGGTTCACACCGCGACCTGCGTCTGCGAGGGAATAAACATCCTTAGAAATGTGGACACACAAACGATCCGAATCTTCCAAAGTTTAAACAGACATTCAAGAGAAGCTGTGTTTATTTGAGTAATGTATGCTTCTTTTACGTTTCTGTAGGTTTTTGTGTGTACCATTATGAAGAGGTAATGAGTTAAAGCCGCTGCTTTTGCATGAAATCTACAGAACATTTGTGAAACATTCCATATTTGGTCTTGATCGAAAGCTTGGAACGTGTCAAATGCATTGGTTTATATGAAGAAACCATGCTAGTAAAATTGTCCATGTTATAAAACTTTATTTTAATAGCTTCCAATTAAAGGCAGGTAATGCATGATTCTCACAGGAAGGGCTAACCCAACCTCCTAGAGGAGGGAATGGGGGTGTGATCCCACCCCGCAGCTTCTCTTATTGGACAATCCCTGTGTAGGCCACACCTATACTCAAGCCTATAAACTTTGAACCAGGAAACTTTCTTTGTCGTCTTTTGCCGCGTCTTTGCCTCTCATCACCGTCGTCGCTCTGTTCGTGCTGGCCGTACATAGCCTTGCCGGAAGCCTCGTCGCAGCACGGAGTAAACCGCGACGTTCACTCGCTCTCCGTCATAACTCTCCCCAAACTGCTTGTGTGTATGTATGTGCGTTTGTTTGTTTTATGTAGATTAGTATGTTGTGTTATAGAGTAGCAATAGACTTGTGTTTCGTTTTTAAGATCCGTGTTGGTGTGTTCTGTGCTTTATCAGTTAATGTCTCAGCTTCAGATACTGTTACCTTGCTTATTATATAATTAGATACTGTTTTAATATTGTTATTGTTGGCCACAAAATAATATAATACAGGATTGCTTTACACTGACCGTTCTATTTGCTGGACAAATGACTAGGTTAAGTGTAAGCTTTAAATAATTCTATGTGAATCATGTTCGAATCTTTAGATTCAAATCCCTAGAGTTTAAATGTGATTTAAACCAAAGAGCTGATTCCTTACAACTGTAACTGGAAAGGAATATATGAAAGTTTACAGTTAACAATATATTGATGTCCAATTTCCAGGTTTTTTTGGTGATAATGGTCAGCAATGTTGGACCATTATTGCCTTTTTAGCTTATAAGTAGAGGACAGAAACTAGCCAGACAGTAATGTGTCAATTGTTGAGTGGGCAAAATAAAAGTAAAAAACCATCAGTATTTTTAGTAAGTGTACTTTTTTGTTTTTATTCTTGACATAATAAAAACATATAATTGTAGTTCTGTTCAACCCAAGTTCTGTTGCCATTAATATTTAACTTTAATAGGTAGAACTGTATGAGATATGATCAAAAGCAAGTGATGCATCATTTAGATTTAAAAAATTTAGACTTAACAAATCTTAAATTGTTATGAATTTTTTTATAATAAATAATAAAAATAATAAAAAAAACAATTAGTTTGAAAATCTTTATTGATATTGATATGACCTAGTTCCGGAAACTTTTCACTTCTCTGTTTATTCGTCTGGTTTTACTGTCTGTGTCTTTTGACTCATTTAAAAGAATATCTCGTCTGCGCCAATAGCCTAGTGGTTAGTGCGTCGACACATAGCACCCAGGTGCTCGCGGCGACCCGAGTTCGATTCCCGGCTCGAGGTCCTTTGCAGATCCTTCCCCTATATCTGCTCCCCACACTTTCCTGTCTGTCAATCTCCACTGTCCTGTCCATTAAAAGTAAAAACCCCTAAAAAATAATAAAAAAAAATATCTCAATGGCGAACGCGTCAAGTATAAAAGCATCGTCCATGTCATGAGGTGCGCGATGCGGTGCCAGGCGAAAGTATCAGCCTGTATGTTTCCTGTAATCAGCTTTAAGATGTTTGTTTGTTTTTTCTGTAGTTCTATAATCTTTAGTACTGTTCAGTTTGAATACATTTATTTTACCACTCATTTTGTGATTTTGCAGTTTCTCTTTATGTGTATGCTTGTTTTTGATATTGTGATATAGGTCTTGTAAGAAATCAATCTACGTTAAAAGATCGATTTAGGAATTATTAGCTCAGATCAATGACTCTGATCTTGAATCACATTTATTAATTCTCGTCTATATTATTTCCGTGGCCACCGGTCATAACATAACACAGAATAGGGTTAATTTTCAGCAAGGTAACACGATCTACAGCGTGAGACAAAGACTTACAAAGCACATAAACAAGAACACAGTTCTTTCAAAGGAGAACAAAGATTTATTGAGCTACACTATTCGATACACGAGGCTAACTACGTAATAATCAAAACAACAAACAAACAAACAAACAAACAAACAAACAAACGCACACACACGTTCACACACACACACACAGGCAGTTCGGAGGATGCAAAATGAATTGTACAAACACTCCAGACCATCTAGTATTTCGTACTAGATCTTAGAATCACCTGAGAAACCACAAAAGCAGAGAATTGACTTATCTTTAACTGCTAAAACTCATATGCACCAGATTAGATAGAGACAACGGTTGTTGCGTTACTTGCGAGTTGTTGAAGTCTTCTGATTGTTGTTTGCCTCGCCAGGCTGGAGTGAGGAAACACGTGGTGCCCAAGCGTGGCTTCTCTGTGACGTAGCTGGGGTTCACTCGGCGTGAGTGAAGCTCTTTGTCCTGGGTTACCGGGGCAACGGACTCCGTAGAGTCAGTTCGCGGAAGCTTCAGCGGTTGCGAAACTTAACAGGTTTTGGAGGGAGAGTTTGTGATGATGACCCAACCGCGTGGTGGCGATTAGGGGCTGAGAAGCAACAGTGGGTTGATACCAGCTTGATGCTGAAGGCTGCGCACATGTTCAGAGTTGCAAGGACGTTTTATACGGCTTGCTCTGAGCCATCCCTCATGACGCTGTCGTCCAATGAACGGCAAGATGAAGGGCGGGGCCACGCCCCGTACCAGTGTAATCAGGTTTGATCATTAACCCACTGCAAGAGACTTAACGTGAAAAAACTCTGGTAAGATTGTAACTATCTGACATCAAATGTTACAAGACGAATATGGTTCGTATCACAAAATTCTCATTTACAGCAATGTATTGCAAATAAAAAATCATTTTGTTTAAATCCAAACACGAAGCATTTCAAACACATACAGATCATTTTAGCCTGTTTTAGGGGTAAAAACCACACATTATGAACCTGGTTGGTTGGAATAAACACAGCACGTCAGTACCTATAAATGCCATTCAAAATATCAAATTTTGCCTTTGTTATGACATCTATAAGAATCGTCTTTAAGATTGTATTTCTTAAGGTTGTATTCCTTAAGTCTCTGAATTCCTTTCTTTTGGGATCTCTTTGTCTCTGAGAAACTCTGTCCATCTGTCGGGATGTGGAATGTCCCTAGGGCGAACAAATGGCCACGAGATTGGCCCTGCCAAAGTCTCGTGATGGAGGTTCTGAATGCTCTACTGTCTAGTTGGTTACCGATTAACCAAAATTAGCTGCAGGGTCCCGACAGCTGCGGCCAGAGTGTTGGGGGAAGACAATCGGATACCTGTTATCCCGATCTGGGAGCTCCAATATCAAAGCCTGATTTGAACCGGTTTTAACCAGCGAGTCTCTACAGTCTTAAATTGAATACCTAATGGTCTTAAAAAGGTCTTAAAAAGTCTTAATATTGACATTATGATATCTGCAGAAACCCTGGATTAACATAGTAGTAGTTGTACTGTCTCCGTAGTAAGGCTTATAATTATATCAACAAGACAGGATGTGCGCAAAGCAACCGGGATTAAAAGATCTGTTCGGCTCGTTGTGATCATCAATCTTCATCAGATGTGATCAAGAATGGGTTTTACAAGTTTAAAGTGTTTTTTAAACAGGGCATGTTTGTAATAAATCACAGCATTTTACTTCAGCTTTACTTTGATCACCACCGCTGGATGTCAGTACAATTATAAAAATGCAGAGAAGAGTTTAGTTTTTCAGAGAATTACCTTCACGATTCCCAGAGCTGTCCAAATATTAATTCTCTTAATGTGCCTTAATGTGCACATATCTGCGTGAAAAACTTTTTTCTCAACAGTGAACTTCAACTAATGCAAGTTTAGGTCCAGGCTTAACGATGCTCATCTTGAAGGTGTACTCAGGGTTTCTACTGCATCATGGCAAATGCCACTCAGTTGTGTGAGCAGAAGCGCTACCAAATGTCTGGCAAGAAGTAGAATATTTTGGAAATTTATTCTGTGATTACACTTGTTTATTGTAAAGTTTAGCACAGATGTGATAAGTCACTTAGGTTTAAATAAAAAGGTAACTGTAAAAAAAAAAAAAAAAAAAAAAAAAAAAAAAAAAAAAATATATATATATATATATATATATATATATATATATATATATATATATATATATATATATATATATATATATATATATATATATATCATAATGCACAGACAAAAAAATGTGGGTCAACTTCTCAGTCATTAAAGTTAATTTCCAGAAAATCTGCACTTTCATCTCGTGCTTGAATGTTAAAATGGCCCTCATATGAGTTGTCAGTCACTGCAATGGTCCCCAGCCAATTTGAGTTTGAGACCCCTGGCCTAGATTATATTGATTTCTGACTTCACATTTCTCACTTAAAGAAGTCAAATTGTGCTATTTAGTTTTAGTCTGACAATCCAGATGAGTGGGTCATTTATTTATGGAGAGCCCTAATATGGAAGGGAGTGACCTGAAGGAAAGTTGACAGTAAATCCTCAATCTTATACTATGATAGTTGGTTGTTGTGTTTGACATTATAATTTTAACTTTGTCTCAACAGGGCCATTCGTACAATTGTTTTGAGCAGCTTTCCTGAGAAACAGACCAAACCTGGACCACACCAGCTGAATATGTAAGCAAGGAATTATGTGGCATCCATTTTTTTGTCTTGTGTGCTGTTGTTGCTGTGCTAATAATGTCTTGTATCCTGTAGGATAAATATGGTCCAGCAGGAAAAGGAACACACAGAAAACATACTGAGTGTGGTATTACTAAAAACTTTCTTATAACATATTAAAGTGTAGTATTCTGCAGTCTTTTTATTTTTTATTTACTCATATTTACTCAGATTTACACAGGGTGTTTTTAATACAACAGCTATCTAACATTAACGTTAAGAATTTCAGCAAAAAAGAATATATATATATATATATATATATATATATATATATATATATATATATATATATATATACATATATATATATATATATATATATATATATATATATACATATATACAGTATTTATTTATTTATTTATCTATTTATAAAATTTTGACTTTGAGCCAAAAAAGAAGAGTGTTGTGTTTCATTGATGAACCTTTGCCAGTCTGATGTCACTGTTCAAAATGCCAATATCATCTCAGAGAAAACTCATGTTTTATGGTGTATTCCTCAGCTCAGAGAACAGGCCACAGACTCTATCATGGTTTTAGAAGGAGCCCTGAGCATTAAAAAAGACTTCTATATCCACACACTTCGAACCTTAGACTTGCTAGCTGCTGATCCCAGTACAACCAATGGAGAGACTGAGTACTCTACTGCAGGATTGCGTATCAGCTTTGATCACCTCCACTGTCAGGTGTCTTGCAAAGAAAACAAATTTAACTAGTTAACTCTTTTCTCATGTATTCATGAATTGTGAAACATCTTTGTCTTTTTTCTTTTTTTTCAATCATGTTAATACTGTGACAGGTGCATTACGATTTGGGAGGCATTTATTTTCAGCAAGGTTGTTCTGACACTTCAGTATATGAGAAAGCAAGAGAACACTTCAGAAAAGCACGCGAACTGCTCACAAAGGTGAGATATGAAATAAATGAAAGTTCAACCAAAAATTGACTTTTCAACCAAATAATGTTGTCATTACTGTGAGTAATGTTTGGCTATGTAAATGCTATGTTTGGAATTTTTCCACTGCACTTTTGGGTGGTTTTCCATTGTTTACAGTACCTACTAACTGTATTTTTAATGCCTCCTCATTTGAGGTTCCAATCTCAATCATACTGATATTAAAATGTTATGTCTAAACACAGCAGATCAACCCACCCAACCCACTATGAAACAGTACTAAACTGGAAAAGCAAATTCAGCAGAGTATTAAAGCTGCTATTGACCAGTCATCCTCCTGATCTCAACAGACTTTATACTGCTGTTTGTTGACTTACACATTAATTTCAGGAACCTACATTTTTTGTTTCTGATGGCAGCTAGATTTCTCTGCATCTTTCTGTTGTTTGGATGAGCAAAGGCTGGCTGGATACTGGAGTGCCTGCAGAACTCTGACTGGAACCTCAGACTTGAATGAGAGCCAACACACCCCATATGGGCAGATCAGTTGCTTAATGAGGAACCACAATTATGAGGTAAGCAAGATATAAGCAAAATGTGTATGTATATCGAGAATGTAGTTATTTTAAAGTCAAATCGGCAGTTTATGTAGTGCGTCTTTAAAAATTGGCTTCAGCGTATTCGGACTCTGAGCTCTAGGCAGTCAGCTGCAGTTCCATCAACAACACCTCGCAGAGGGAAGCTTTACATCGCCTAGATAATCTCAGGACCTGCTGCTGAATCTCAGTGCACTCCGGAATACTTGCTTCTCTCTGTTGGTAAAATGCGATTATACATTTCATCTTGTGTGTCTTTGGTCTCTTTGCTAGATCAATTCTATGAGATCAATTTGTCTAGCCTAATAAACACACAATTAATGCTTTAATTTTTATTGCTTTAGATGTTCAGAAATATTTGTTAAACAGATTTTATAAAAACAGCATGTTAGAACTAAATTATGAAGGCTTTAAAATTAATTAACTTTAATTTCATTAGTCAATGTGAACATATTCCTGAAGCGTATTTAATTCATATGGTACTTTTAATAAGATTTGTATGTTTATTATGAATTGTAAATCACGATAATTCGGCTTTAGCCCAGCTTTCACAGTATTAAAGAGCCCCTATTATAGGTTTTTGAGCATTACCATCCATGCAGTGTGTAACACAGCTCTAAGTAGATGGAAACATCCAGCTTTAAATCTGAAGATTTTTCAAAGAGGTTTTAAACTGTTTTTAAATCTATTGGCTCTATTGTGTCCACTTGGAATCGAATGATTCGTCCTTTGTTCAGATCTTTTGCCTGCATGCATCGACGTTGATACCGGACATCACCAAATATAAAGTGCTGGACACGGTAAAGCGTGAACGTGCCTTTCCCTCCAAACACAATTGGAGTGCAGGGAATTATGGGATTGATGATGACGCGAAGATTATGATCACTGGCAGATGGCCAGAGATGCGGCTGTGGGCAATAAAGGGTTAAAGTTCATTTTCACAACAATACCACAGTATAGCCAACCATGTGCTTTGTTTTTTTCTGTAATTTTTCTGTTCCAATAACCTACCCTGCAATGCGGGATTCACCGGCCGTTTGTTATTAAAAGGAGCAGCAAAGACTACTATGGTATGGGACTTTAGTCGATATAAACTGTGTAACAGTTACTGACAGTTTCTTCCTACAGATCCTGTAAGTGTTTCTCCTTCCTGCATAACATGTAGGTGCACTTAAAATTGTTGCCTCGTTTTCTGTAGTTTGCACAATATGTATTTAATTGTGTTGTAACGTGTAGATCAGTGCTTGTAATGTATCTCTCGGGTTAAATCTTTATGGGCTATTTACATTGTGTCCAAAACCACATTGAAAATGTGACTCATGCTTTTTTCTTTTCCTATTCAAATGCGTTTTGTGCTCGCGATCCCCTGCTGTTTGTCATTGCTATGGCCACCATCATTTTTCAAAATAGTTCAACTTTTGCCACTGTGTGGATTAATACTGAATGTGTGTCGTTGTTATTTCTTGGAGTTAAGATTATGAAAATTCTCAAAGACAGGTGTGCCAAGCTTGTGGCATCGTATTCAAAAAGACTTGAGGCTGTAATTGCTGCCAAAGGTGCATTAACAAAGTATTGAGCAAAGGCTGTGAATACTTATGTACATGTGTTTTTTTTTTAGGTTTTTTATTTTTAATAAATTTGCAACAGTTTCAAAAAAATATTTTTTCATATTGTCATTATGGGGTATTGTGTGTAGAATTTTGAGGAAATAAATGAATTTAATCCATCGTGGAATAAGGCTGTAACATAAAAAATGTGGAAAAAGTGAAGCGCTATGAATACTTTCCTAATGCACTGTGAGCATGGAAAAGCCTAGAGCGCTCCCACAAAACATTCCAGTTATTAACAAAAAACAGCTTCGTCTTCACACCATGTTAACAGCCATTCATTCAGAGCATGTATGTCATGTATGGTGGAGTTCCAGAATGCCAAGTATTTTAGCATCAGAAACCTACCGCATATGTTTTCATTTATTAACCTTACAAGGTTTTTCAGCATGCATTGTAAATGTGATCATCAAAGAAGGTTTCTCAATGTTTTCATTAGTTGAATCAGCATATTAGTAAATCTAATACAATAGATTGCCATTTTATGGTTTTGCAATCAGTTAATAACTTTTGTCGGTATTCAGGATGAGGAAATTACTCTCCATCCAGTGTTTGTTAATACTCACACCAAATTGAAGACTTTAATACGTTTGATTTAAATGAAATGCAAAGACGAGTTTCTTTTGTATAACCATGGAAATGAATGCCTGAATAGGGGTTCTTAACAGGGGTTCTCAATGTCTACATTAAAGGTCCAGGTCTCAATTTTTATTAAGGTCAAAGGTCTGGAGCAATTGATATTACATAACTTGTTTTTAATAAACATCCATAAAATACAATGCAAATGTAGCAAAACCACCAATATAAGTGTAGTTTTATACAAAACACAACAAAAGGTAGTCCAATAATATCTAAATGCAGCCATGATGATGCAAGCTGAGATTGAATGTCTCAGAGATGCAATGTCAGACACAATGCACTTGATGGAGGTAGTGATAACACTGTGAGGGTAAGGTTACTCATAATGGGCAGGAAAACGTTGAATATTTTGCCATTGATTTTATTTCGGCCTTTTTTTCTTTTTTTTTTTTACAAAATACAGACAACGAAACAGTTGATTTACAAGGCTTTTGCATTTATCAATGAAAGAAATCCACAATTTGAATCCTTTATGCATGGTCTTGCAATACGAAATGGGGTATTGAATCCGGATTGAATACCCTCATGGTCCGGATCCAGACCAGAGTCCGGACTTTGAGAAGCCCTGATGTATAAAGTCAATAATAGGACTTATGGCTGCAAATTAAAGTTGCCATTAATTTGAAAGGTTTTTAAAAATTGCAAATTTGCTTTTAATTTACTCACCCCTTGGGCCATCCAAAATATAGGTGACCTTTTTTCCACTAGAATTTTAAAAGACAATTTTGTAAGCTGGAAGCAGCAAATCATGGCTACTTACTGGTGGTAACACTTTTTACTAGATTTTTTTTTCTCACTAAGATTGTATGCTTGGTGCAATGTGAGATTTTAGTTACAGTATGTGACTTTAAAGTGTATTTGTGTAAACTGTCTGTTTTCTGTTTCCATGCTATAGGCACTGATTGAGGAGTTCATCTGCGACAATGTTACACTTAGTCTTCCCAACAGCTTCAGACATTCAATTCAACTAGAGCTTATGCACAAGCTTCAACAAGGGTGAGACATGGCTTGTTGCTTTTTGTGTGTATTTTTTAATATAAAACATCTACACAAGTTGTATGTTTATGAATTTTAATCAAATAACTAGTGATGAAATATCAGTATGATATAGTTGTATAACAACATTGTTGTGATTTGGCTGTAGCAAAATGCATGATAAACAAAGCTGTTTTGATATCCATATTGCACTGCTACAAGTGTAATTGCTTTTGTACAAATTACACAAGTGTGAGGGGAAAAAAACCGCAAAATGATTATAGTGTCACAAAGACTCTTTTGTGTGAGGATCTACTATGTACCATGGATTCAAATTTCAATTAGAAATTGAAAACCTAATTTAATTAGAAAATTCCATTTTTAAAACTAGACAAGTAAACTTTGTAGGCAAACTTTATGATGGCTTGAGATATCCTAGTTCTGAAAGTTTAAATTAGTTTTAAAGTTTAAACAATTGTAATAGTTAAGAAGTTTGAAACAGTTGGCATAGATAGATAACTACATATATATTAGCATATTTCTAGTATAGATTGGCATGTTTCTTGCCAGGCAGTTGCTAGAGTGTTCTGAGTGGTTGCTAAGCCTTTGCTAGGGTGTTCTGAGTAGTTGCTAAGATGTTGCTAGGGAGTTCTGAGTGATTGCTAGCTGGTTGCCAAGGTGTTCTAAGTGGTTGCTAAGGCATTGCTAGGCAGTTGTTAGGGTGTTTTAAGTGGTTGCTAAGGCGTTGTAAGGGTGTTCAGTGGTTGCTAAGGCATTGCTAGGTGGTTTTTAAGGTGTTGCTAGGCAGTTGCTAGGGTGTTCTAGGTGGTTGCTAAGGTGTTGCTAGGTGGTTGCTAGGATGTTCTGAGTGATAAGTGGTTGGTAGGGTGTACTAGGTGGTTGCCAAGATGTTGCTAGGCGGTTGCTAAGGTGTTCTGAGTGGTTGCTAGGTAATTGCTAAGGCATTGCTAGGGTGTTCTGAGTGGTTGGTAAGGTGTTGCTAGGTGGTTGCTACAGTGTTAATATGAGGAAGCCGCTGACAATATGCAAGATTATGAAATAACTTTGAATGAGTGCGCAGCAGTTAGAGATGTCACGATCCGATATTGTTATCGGAAGTAGGTCCGATATCAGTCCAAAAAAACTATATCGGACTGCGTTAAAAATCTCCGATATAAGCAGTCCGTTCCGCTCTGAACTCCGTTACAGCTATTCTATCCAGCAGCGTCCAGAGCCAGCGTGCAAAGCTCATGTGATCACAACACTGCTTGCTAGCAAAGTCCCTTTAGGATTTAACATGCTCTTCACACTAAGTTATGGTGTATTACGATAGAAATCTATTGTGACTGTAGTACACGCTGACGCTATCAACAACGGCACATCTCTACTGGTTTATTTACTTCACGTCAAGCGATCTTTACATTGTTTTGTATACGCTGCTAAGCAAAGCAAGACATCGAATGGCGGCGTATCGCACATCATGCGAGCCTCATAGAAAACGTTTACAATTCGGTCATGGCATATCGTGGTGCATCCAGTGTGATACCCAATTCATCACCAGCGCTTCCCCCGTATAAGACTTTTACCTCAGCGGCCCAGTTCTGTGTGCGTGAGAAACTGAGAATACTCCGCCACAGAGTCGCATGCTCTGCTGCTGCAGACCCACAGATACGCGCTGGACACCTGTTCTGACTTTGGTAGTAGCTTTGAGAAGAGCGCGAGGAGACGCCGAAAAGAAAAACCTTTTACTAAATAACATGTCCCGGATTCTGCTTGCTTTCTATAGCTGTGTTTTTGCATTACTTTATGCGCAAACTTTGGCCGATGCATCTCAAACTCTTAGCAGCACCAAGACTACAACAGAGAGAGAGAGGGAGCAGATTTGACCTGTCAGTGGTGCACATGGATAGTAGGAGTAAAACAGTGGATTTCTTATTTTTTATTTAATTTTTTTACTTGAACAGTGTCATGTTAAAGGTGTTAAATGCTAAACATTTTTGTTGTTTTAATTGTCTGTTAAATAAGAATAAGAAATCATTCTGTTGCTGAGGGCCATTACAGTTCAAAAAAAGAAAGAATGGTATTACCTTCGGGCAGAAGGAAAATTTAATTAGAGGCATTCCCATATTTAACTCTTCTTTTAATAGCCCAGAAAGATAAAGCTCTCTGATAAACAGTGTCAGCTTTGCACATGAGTTTGTAGCTGTGTATTTCTTTACATTGTCGTACTTTTCTCATGTGGGAAGTAGGGTGGAATCTGTGCAATATATTATGCAAATAAAATGAATTTTGATAAATAAAATTATTCTTAAAAGTCACATTATTTTATGTGCTTTGGAGAAAAGGTGTGTTTCAATCAAGCTACTGCAAGTATATTTATGTTAAAGATAATATGTACAATTTATATTATTATAAAATGAAAAATGTTTTGTTTGGGAGCATTGATACAGCCATAATCTTCTTATGATACAAACACAGATTAAATAGATCTGATCATGTGAATGTTTGCACTAACCATACTGCACATTTTTATTAACTTAACAATAACTCATAACAGTAACTTCCTATTTCTGCCGCCCAGTGTGAAAGAAATTTTTCAGCTCGAAACTGGATCAAAAATTCATCAGAAGCTGTCCAGGCATGTCTACAACTGAAGACTTTATTCAGATCCGTTTAGAGAGGCCTTCATTAGAGCAATTTGATCCCAGTACTGCTGTGGACTGCTGGCTAAACTCCATACAGCTTAAATTATAAAGAATTATTAAATACTATTTAAGCTGTTGTTACAGTAAAATAAAACCTATTGTGCTTATTGTATTCAAATGAATGACACTGCTTTGTTTAAAGATCTCCTCATGTACATTTATTAGGCAAAAACACTATTTATTTTATACATTTTCACTGCTTTCTATGTGCTCCTAAATTTTTCCACTTAGGAGCGCATGTGCTCCTCCTGAAAAAAGTAAGTGTCAAGCCCTGGAAATGCTTATCTTCTTAAAAAAATGTCCACAACATGCTCGGACTGCAGAAAGTTGAGTTGGAGGAGTAGGAAGTGTAGTTAACCTTTTAGTTAGGTATTTGTTTTCTGCCCTTATTAGAGTTATATTTATTTTGTTTGCACTATTTTTTGTGGATAGTAAATGCAACAATCTCATTCTTTCGGGCAGTGTGTGTGAAATTGTAACTTTCGACACTCAACCTTTAGCAGTTGGTCAATTAACAATATTTTTTTTCTTATATTCCTGCTCTCGGTTGTTTCTACCATTTGCTGACGGTAAAAAAATAAATAACTGAAGTGACCTTTAATTAGTATTTTGCACTTTAAAAAATATATTTTTGTTTATTCAATTAAGATATTTTTCAGGGTCTTAATATTTGTTCTTTAATTCTTTTTTATATATTCTTATGTAAAAGGTTCACATTTATGCAACCAATAGTTAATATATTGGTAGTTTTGTTTTCCATACTTACTGTTGCTGACTTTTTTTCTCAGTTTGATCTAGCCATTCATACATTCCACTCAACGAAATTGGTAAAAGTAAAGTATTCATGATTTGTGCTGATTATTGTATCGGATTTGTATCAGTATTGGTTAGTACTGAAGGCTCCAATATCGGTATCGTATCGTAAGATATCGGGACATCCCTAGCAGCAGTGCACACTTTTTCTAGTGTCATGACTATGCGCTCTACACTCACCGGTCACTTTATTAGGTACACCTGTCCAATCAGCCAATCACATGGCAGCAACTCGGTGCATTTAGAGACAATCTGCTGCAGTTCAAATCAAGCATCAGAATGGGGAAGAAAGTGACTTTGAATGTGGCATGGCTGTTGGTGCCAGACGGGCTGGTTTGGGTATTTCAGAAAGTTCTGATCTACTGAGATTTTCATGCACAGTCATCTCTAGGGTTTACAGATAATGGTCCAAAAAAAAGAGAAAAAATTAAATGAGCGGCAGTTCTGTGGGCGCAAATTCCTTGTTGATGCCAGAGGTCAGAGCAGAATGGCTAAACTGGTTTGAGCTGATTGAAAGGCAACAGTAACTCAAATAACCGCTCGTCACAACTGAGGCATGCAAAAGAGCATCTCTGAACGCACAACACGTTGAACCTTGAGGCAGATGTGCTGCAACAGCAGAAGACCACACCGGGTGCCACTCCTGTTACTAATAACAGGAAACTGAGGTTGCAATTCACACAGGCTCACCAAAATTGGACAATAGAAGATTGGAAAAAACTTTGCCTGGTCTGATGCAGGCACATGCAGAGGTGGGGGCTTTGGGTGCTTGAGCCCCTGCCCTTTTTTCTCCTGGAGAGAAAGTGCCCTTTTTTGCCTGGGGATAATAATTCTTTTTTAAATACTACTAATAATATAATATATGTATGTTAATGTGTGTTCTATTTAAGGACCGCTTTCCCTGTGAAACAATAAAAAAAGCGAAATTTTAAAGTATATCTTGGTTTTAGTCTAGCTGCTCCAAGCGAGCCTTGAACCGACGATTTGGAAAGAAAAGCCACATGCGAGGCGATTGCTCTAACGAAGACTCTATTTACATTGTTACTCTCGTCTCAAAAGTAAGGTGTCAACAGTGGAGTAACGTCTATCAGCGCCTATGCCAACTCCTGCATCCGCATTGCACACGGACTGCATCTGGGCCATAGCTTTACAGTCTGACCCACTGCAGACGGAGTGTGTGTAAAACATACATTACTAGCTGACCTCTGTTACGGCAGCACGATATGATCGACAGAACCGCCGATGTAAATTCATCCGTCATTCATCTTCATTGTGTGGAGGTGAGTAACGGTTAACAAAAGACTACCTGAGGCTCAAATTTAACATCAGCTATTTATCC
Organism: Danio kyathit; assembly: GCA_903798195.1. NCBI lineage: Eukaryota > Metazoa > Chordata > Actinopteri > Cypriniformes > Danionidae > Danio > Danio kyathit. The sequence goes on along the minus strand of LR812537.1, from coordinate 22,063,663 downwards.
AAAAGTTCAAAAGCAAATAGGCTATTTTGTCTTGCTAACATCCTCCTGATTAACAACCATGTAATAAGTTAGCTAAAGTTTAGCCAGGGCAATATCATAGGCATACAGGCTAATGTAATGGAGAAACGACAGCTGGATAGTGAAAATATTGCCCTCTTGTTTTTGCAGTCACACAGAATATATAATGTCAATTGAAGCTATAAAACATGTACATATAGGCTAGCTATGGAAGTCAGTGGCTATCAGTGTGTCCTACATTCGTCAAAATATTTTATTTTGTTCAACAGAAAAAAAAAAAACTCCAACAAAAATAATAAATTGAAAAGGGATAGTTCACCCAAACATTTTAATTTACTCACCCTCAAGTGGTTCCATTTCTTTGTTTCTTTATTTTGTTGAACACTAACGAATAAAAGATTTAAAAAAAGATATTTTAAAGAAAACTATAAACTTGAAATCATTGACTTCCAGAGTAGGAAAAACAAAGTCAATGGTTACAGGTTTCCTGCTTTTTTCAAAATATTACTTTGTGTTCAATAGAAGAAAAAAAAAAGTCAAATGGGTTTGGAACAAATAAAGGTGAGTAAATGATGACAGAATTTTCAGTAAGGGTGAGTATATGGTGAATTTAGGGTGAAATCTCCTTAATAATCTCATTATAATATATTTTATTTATTAAAGTACAATTATTACTATTATTTAATATATAGTGCCCTTTTTTCCATTTGAGCCCCTGCCCCTTAAAAGGTCTGCACGTCCCTGGTCTGATGAGTCTCGATATCTGATGTGACATTTGGATGGTAGGGTCAGAATTTTGGCATCAACAACATGAAAGCATGGCTAATTCCAGCAGGATAACGCGCCATGTCATAAAGCACAAATCATCTCAGACTGGTTTCTTGAACATGACAATGAGTTCACAGTACTTAAATGGCCTCCACAATCACCAGAACTCAATCTCATAGAGCACCTTTGGGATGTGGTGGAACGGGAGATTCGCATCATGGATGTGCAGGCGACAAATCTGCAGCAACTGCGTGATGCGATCGTGTCTATGTGACCAAAATCTCTGAGGCATATTTCCAGTACCTTGTTAAATCTATGCCATGAAGGATTAAGGCAGTTCTGAAGGCAAAAGAAGGTCCAACCCGGTACTAGTAAGGTGTACCTAATAAAGTGGCCGGTGAATGTAAATCTCAATTTTTGCATAAGCTATTTTTTTAGCAATCTATCATACATTCATTTTTAAATAAGACAATGGGATAGAACAATTAACTAGTTGCTGTTGGGAATGCTGATATTGGTCAGATGTACTATACTGGAATGAGTGTTGTGTGTACGAGTCTGTATGTGGGGTCTTTAATGATTGGGAAATTGGGAAGTGAAAGACCCAAAATTCGTAGTGTTTAGTATGTGTGCAGTGCAGAGGCATTAATTGGCCATTATGCTTTTGCACAGCGCATTGCAAAGCTTCTTTCACCCATTTAATCCTCTGTTTTATAATAATTTAAATTAAATCGACGTAAACACTTTTTTTGTCAATGCACAAAAACAGCTGAGGAAGTGGCTTTCAGTTACTTTTCCTTGGTGTTCACACCTTTATACAAGACTTTTTGCATAGTCATTGGTTCTGTGGTTCATAAGGAATTCATAAATTGTAAAAAGATAGATAAGAAGTTCATAAGGAATTTGGTGTTTTTTCCACCAGACGAGTATGATCCATATCACCTAGGTTTTGAGTAAGTTTGCATAACGAGTAAGAAATAATTCTCTTGAATTATCTCTTTAAGATCTCTCTCATGGTGTCAGGGTTGCATATGAGACTTGAGCCCTGCTTGTTTGTGGGTAATGTTCTGTTTGCTCCAAAAAGTTATTTTCTTCCATTCAATAAACTGTGGACTAGTCATGCACCAAAAAGAAGCCAAGGCCGAAAATCAAAACACAGAAAGAAATTTTGCCAGTTATTAGTACCATTGCATTTATGGCTATGACTGTGTACTAACCTTACTAACATCAAGGCATTGCATTAATTAATAATGAAGTTTACAAATTACAAATTCTGGAAAAAATATTTATTTAGCAACAATGCACTGTGTAAAATAAAATTCAAACTTAAATGTTTAACATAAACACACTCATGTGTGCATTCACAACAAGTGCTAAGATACTGCGTAAAGATACAACAATATTTTTTCTGTAGGCCTACAACATAATTGTGTATCAAAACAAAAGCTGCCATAGCCCATATGTTAACTGTAGAACTTTAACAATAAAAAATGTACCAAGAATTGCAGGTGTGCAAAGTGATAAAATAAATATTTAAAGGGGTGGTCCAGAATGTATTTTTAAGGCTTGGTTGTGTTTATAAGATGCAAAGCAATGGATGCTCATGCTTCATTTGTAAAAGATCATGTTATTTTTTCAATTATCTTACTTTGATTATATACTGCTACTCAGCTAACATAAAAACGACTGTCAAATTTCTTAGTTCCTCTGAAAGGCCCGCCCGTAAGAGACTCTGATTGGTCAGCTTACATAATGTGCTGTGATTCGCGGATCAGCTACATGTCACCAGTGAAGCATCACACCTTCACAAGCAGGCACTTTGATTCTGCTCTGTAAATGGTTTCAGTCAGAGTAGCTGTTAGCAGTATCTGTTAGAGATAACCAGATGACCAATAATTCTTGGCTAGAAATTGCAACAGCAGTGGGAAAGGAGGAAAGTTTTTGTAAAAGTTTGGAAAAACCTGAGGGATAAAGAGGCCATGGCAAAAGTGGAGACCCAGGTGGTTTTAATATTACAGAATATGTTATTCCACCAGTCATAGGTTTTACACTGATGTATAGGTTACAATTTTGAATTTAAAACAATTTACAAGTTACAAACTAAAATTAAGTAACAAATTGTGCCTTTGATACAGTTGAAGTCAGAATTATTAGCCCCCCTTTAAAATTTTCTTTCTTTTCTAAATATTTCCCAAATGATGTTTAACAGAGCAAGGACATTTTCACAGTATGTCTGATAATATTTTTTCCTCTGGAGAAAGTCTTATTTGTTTTATTTCGACTAGAATAAAAGTAGTTTTAAATTTTTTTAAAACCATTTTAAGGTCAATATCATTAGCCCCTTTAAGCTAATTTTTTTTTCGTTAGTCTACAGAACAAACCATTGTTATATAATAACTTGCCTAATTACTCTAACCTGCCTAGTTAACCTAATTAACCTAGTTAAGCCTTTAAATGTCACTTTAAGCTGTATAGAAGTGTCTTAAAAAAAATATCTAGTCAAATATTATTTACTGTCATCATGGCAAAGATAAAACAAATCAGTTATTAGAAATGAGTTATTAAAACTATTATGTTTAGAAATGTGTTGAAAAACTTCTCTCCGTTAAACAGAAATTGGGGAAAAAATAAAAAGGGGGCGAATAATTCAAGGGGGCAAATAATTCTGACTTCAACTGTATATTCGGAATAAGAATGTGTAGGTAATATGAAAAGTTCACATATCTTTTGTAAATTCATTATCTGAGATGTAGCACGCACCAGAGGTGGGAGTAAGTCACACATGTACAAGTCACAAGCAAGTCTCAAGTCATAACCTTCAAGTCTCAAGCAAGTCAAGTCAATTTTTGTCGGACTCAAGTCAAGTCACTGCTTATTTCCAGTAACGTCAAGTTGTAGCAGTCAATCAAAAAAAAAAAAAAAAAAATTAATAATAATAATAATATATACAGGGAGTGCAGAATTATTAGGCAAATGAGTATTTTGACCACAGCATCCTCTTTATGCATGTTGTCTTACTCCAAGCTGTATAGGCTCGAAAGCCTACTACCAATTAAGCATATTAGGTGATGTGCATCTCTGTAATGAGAAGGGGTGTGGTCTAATGACATCAACACCCTATATCAGGTGTGCATAATTATTAGGCAACTTCTTTTCCTTTGGCAAAATGGGTCAAAAGAAGGACTTGACAGGCTCCGAAAAGTCAAAAATAGTGAGATATCTTGCAGAGGGATGCAGCACTCTTAAAATTGGCAAGCTTCTGAAGCGTGATCATCAACAATCAAGCGTTTCATTCAAAATAGTCAACAGGGTCGCAAGCGTGTGGAAAAACCAAACCAAAAACAAAGGCGCAAAATAACTGCCCATGAACTGAGAAAAGTCAAGCGTGCAGCTGCCAAGATGCCACTTGCCACCAGTTTTGCCATATTTCAGAGCTGCAACATCACTGGAGTGCCCAAAAGCACAAGGTGTGCAATACTCAGAGACATGGCCAAGGTAAGAAAGGCTGAAAAACGACCACCACTGAACAAGACACACAAGCTGAAACGTAAAGACTGGGCCAAGAAATATCTCAAGACTGATTTTTCTAAGGTTTTATGGACTGATGAAATGAGAGTGAGTCTTGATGGGCCCGTGGCTGGATCGGTAAAGGGCAGAGAGCTCCAGTCCGACTCAGACGCCAGCAAAGTGGAGGTGGAGTACAGGTTTGGGCTGGTATCAAAGATGAGCTTGTGGGGCCTTTTCGGGTTGAGGATGGAGTCAAGCTCAACTACCAGTCCTACTGCCAGTTTCTGGAAGACACCTTCAAGCAGTGGTACAGGAAGAAGTCTGCATCCTTCAAGAAAAACATGATTTTCATGCAGGACAATGCTCCATCACACGCGTCTAAGTACTCCACAGCGTGGCTGGCAAGAAAGGGTCTAAAAGAAGAAAAACTAATGACATGGCGTCCTTGTTCACCTGAACTGAGCCCCATAGAGAACCTGTGGTCCATCATCAAATGTGAGATTTACAAGGAGGGAAAACAGTACACCTCTCTGAACAGTGTCTGGGAGGCTGTGGTTGCTGCTGCACGCAATGTTGATGGTGAACAGATCAAAACACTGACAGAATCCATGGATGGCAGACTTTTGAGTGTCCTTGCAAAGAAAGGTGGCTATTTTGGTCACTGATTTGTTTTTGTTTTGTTTTTGAATGTCAGAAATGTATATTTGTGAATGTTGAGATGTTATATTGGTTTCACTGGTAAAAATAAATAATTGAAATGGGTATATATTTGTTTTTTGTTAAGTTGCCTAATAATTATGCACAGTAATAGTCACCTGCACACACAGATATCCTCCTAAAATATTATTGGCTGTATTACAGCCTAATGACATCAGCAAATTAATAAAATATGCAGCAAATATGAAATAAATGACAGAAAAGGAAATAAAAACAATATCTCTAAAAATGATCATATTTACAAGATGAAAACATGTATATTATTTAAATAAGGCAAATGCGTTGATTAACTATTACTAATGGTGTAGGTATATTTTGCAGCCAGATTAGACCAGTCATTTCCTCTTCTCCGATTATATAGTAAAGTTTCTGAGTCGTTTAGATTCAATAATGAATTATTGAATGTTTCTCTCGCGAGTGTGTGCGCAGTCAGCTGCAAAGTCAAGCGAACGTAGCCTTAAATAACAAAGATAATGCAAAATCCTATATGATTAACGAACGGCAGCTTTAGAAAGCAAAAGCCGAATCCCGGACATTTTAGAACATTTAGAAAGCCGGACGAAAAGGCATGTCTCTGTGGGTCTGCAGTGCGGGGGTGCTGACAGGTCAGTTCACACGCGCACAGAGTGAAACGGGTAAACGAGAGAGCATTTTTCACTACATCGATCGCGGATGTTTGGTTAAATTAGACGGATACAAAATAGTGTAGAAGAATGATAATAATAGTAAAAAAACGTGTCACTAAATATACTTGGGCGGCCGTTAATATACTGGGCCGGCCGCCCAAGTAAAGTCAAAATGAATCGTTCTAATGACTCGTTTTGAGTGGTTCTTCTTAATGAACAGATTGATCCAGTTCAGCAGATCCAACTGATTCTTTTTAAATGGTTTGCATTTCCAATAAACACTAATCCACAAATTACTTAAAGTTACCTACTTTTTAACTTGCCTGGCACTCCCTCTGACATAGAAAAAAAACAATATCCCAAGTTATCCACTTAAAAAATCATCAACTCGAGCCAGGAATCGGTTGCAGTGCTTTATTAGGAGCAGTACACAGAACCTGAATCTTTCGGACCATACTGAGAACCGAGGAGCTGTTAATACTGTGGGTGTGTGACAGAACTTTCGGTTTTGTTTTGTTGTTAAAACCACAATATATAACAAATGGTTATATATTAAGTTATATATATATATATATATATATATATATATATATATATATATATATATATATATATATATATATATATATATATTGTTAAGTTATTTCGAGTCATTTAACTCAAGTCCAAGTCAAGTCTCAAGACATGACAGTCAAGTCCAAGTCAAGTCGAGTCTTTTTTGGATATTTGTCAAGCAAGTCTCAAGTCCTCAATTTCGTGACTTAAGTCTGACTCGAGTCAAGTCATATGACTCGAGTCCCCCATCTCTGGCACGCACTGAAAGAGTTTGCATAGGATGATGCTGCAGTGCTGGTGTAGGTGTTTACAGCAGTTTAATGGATAAATATAAATTTGTAGCTAAATTGTTAGCCGTGTCAAACACCATTTCTCGTTGTTTATATCCTTGCTACAACATAGCGTTAACGCTAGATCAATTTTAACAATTTAAAAATATTTACAAGTTGTGGCTCACAATCTACAGCTTCTGCTTGTTGGAGCTGCTCCTTTGAGGAGTTTTTAGCCAAACCCAGCACTGCACTGGGAGAGATTCTGGAAATTCTTCTTTGTCAAATGCTAGCTATATATTTTTTTTATAATTCTCTTTAACATAATTAACATTAAACTGTAAGCACTTCTCTCTTTGTGTCATGTCCGTTGGAAGCCCAAATACAGAAACAGAACAAGCTCTGTGGAAAAGCAGCATTAGGATGGCATTTTAGATTTCTCTGCTATAACCTTAGAGTGCCTCTTACCATGCCCCTTCGCTGTGCAGGGTGTATGCACATGGTAAATGCATGTAACCGGAAACCCTTGTAATCTCGCTAGCCCGGATGTATGTTTTTGTAGTCCCCAAAGTTTGTTCGCTCTAGGCTTTGCTAAGGCTAACTCTGTAAAAGCCAATGTCTCTCTTTGCATTGAACTTGATATCGTAGTGGACAACCTAGGGCTGGACGATATGGCAAAAATTTATATCACAATATATTTTTTAATTTCGGTCAATACAATATAATTCCGATATCAATATGGACAATATTAAAAAGAAAGGAAAAACTGCCAAGAACGCACACAATGGATGTCTGACCTACAAATGTCTGCAAAGTGAATTTGCTAAGTCGATAATACCTCCAGACTCTTATAACTTTTTTTTTTAAATAAAAACAGTACAAAAAAATTTGCTCACTTTTTATTTGTATTTAGCCTATACAAACAAGAAATGTGAAATAAACTATCAAATAAATAAAACTCTCAGACTCAGCTTATAATATATAGACAGTTTGTGGGGGTTAGCTTGACCAACGTGATGAACAGAAACTTTTATCAGTGTTTTTTTTTTGTACATGCTGAATATTTAACAATCAAAATAATACCAAAATCTTACAATTATGACATCCACATTGTAAAAAAACATAGAAAAAGAATAATAATTATAATAATAAAAAAATCATAGAGTAAAGGCTACATTAATATTTGCAATAGAAGAGTTGTTTGAGTATATTCATAATTCTAATTGCTTTTCATCTTCAACGTCCTTTAAGGGTTTTATCTGTCTATTTATATTTGTGGATGTAATTACCTAATTAAATTGAAAGGTTTAACATAAATATCTCTTATATATTTTATATAGTCTATTTATATAGACTAATATTTTATATAACACGTTTTCATTATTTAACAGATTTAATAGCTCTATTGATCACATTCTTTCTACTTCATCAGCTTTGCAATAACCTGATTCTTGATAAATATGTTTGTGAGTTTTATTTTGTAAGTGCGCGAGTGCTATATCCCAGCATACAGCGAGTTTGTGTATGTGAGTGTTAATTTTGGTGTTTATGCAAGGATCGAGTTTGTTTGTGCGTGTTAATGTTGGAGTATATGCAAGGATCGACAAGTTTATATGCATGTGCTTGTGTATGTGTATGTGGGTGTATGCATGCATCAAGTTTATATGTATATGCGCAAATTTCATACATGTTTTGAACATTCAATAGTATAGGTGTATATGCGAGTGATTTATAGGTGTATATGCACGTGTTGATAAGCGAAGTTTGATTTAAATCCTACAAGGCATCTCATAGCTATCTGTGTTTGCTTCATTGCCTTCTCTTCTGACACCGCTGGTTTCGGTGTCGGGTAGGTGGATGGTGGTGATGGTGAGGCCACAGGTTGGCTTAAACTTTTATGTTGCCTCATCTTCTGACTCTCAGTATGTTTTATCGGGTGGAACTGCTTCAAATGGTGAAACAGATTTGATGTGTTGCCGCCGCTAGTCAGCTGCACTCTCTGGCACACTTTGCAGAGCACCGAAACTAAGTTTATCGAAACTTAAAAAGCCGAACCACTTCCACACCACTGCATTAGTTTTTCCTTTCTTATCAACTATTTCGTCTGCATTCTTACTTGTGGAAGCTTGTTCATTCACATCTGTATTCAGAGCACTCATTTTGTAGCTAAAACTTTCTGCGGCGCAGCTTAACCAACTGCTGGGCTGAGCGCTGGCAGCGTGTCTGTGTTGTTCGTCATCACGCAAGTGACATCAGATCACGCTCTTTCTGACGGCTGAGCACTGAACGTCATTCAGTGACAAGTGATACATGTATAAGATCTTATATAAATATTAATATATATATTTATATATATGCAAATTTATATAGAAATATCAGAAATGGGTTTAAAAATCATATCACCGTTATTGAAAAAAAAAATCTATCGGGATATATATATTGATATCGAATTATTGTCCAGCCCTAGGACCACCCTTTTAAACACTATAAGCCCATTCTGCTACTAGAGGTAAAGTGGCAGGTTTTGCTTGATGAAAAGTAGCTTCTTTGCTTTTTCACAGTGAAGTCTGTTCCTCTTCTATCGAGAACATGAGCATGCACTGAACATTTTCTCGCTGTCAGTGCTTTTGCACAGAGCAGACAGGCACTTGGGTGCCATCTTTGCCAGGTCAGGAAAGCGGTTGTGATTGTTTTTTCAGTAGACGAGAGATATCTGGCTGTTGGATGGTTGAGCTTGTCATCTGTCTGACACTTGAGAAAGATTTGACAGAGTGTATTTAAACAGGGTCATTGCATAAATTTAAATTGTCAAATTTAAAACGTATCTAGCAGATATATGGCTGCAATTTTATAGTCACAAATATAGTAGCCTATGTCATAACATAATAGCTTACCTATTACTATTTGAGGCACTACTATTCTATTCTTGTAGAATTTCAGTAAACATATCAGACATTGAATGTACATGTGCCTCATCTGGTGCAGAGAGACTTTTTTTTTCTTCTTCTGCACTCTGATCTCCTCCACTGTACTCCGCATCCAATAAAGAGCTGTCTACGTTCTGTAGACGTTGAATGACCATTGCAACATTTTGCAAATTGGATCAACATTGATACCTTGTCAATGTTTCACTGTTGTACATTTCAGCGTAGGCTAAATAAAAATTACATATAACACAAATCCATAAATATAGCAATAAACAACTAATACTACTTTTTTCACTAATAAAAATACAAAATGCAAATACTTATCTTGTGTATCAATTTAATTGAAAACACACCACATCACTTCACTTATAAAAACTTATCTTGTGTATCAATTTAATTGAATACACACCACATCACTTCACTTATTCAAAATATACAACAACATTTAGAGCAGGTAGACTCAACCCTGTTCCTGGAGATCTACCTTCCTGCAGAATTCAGCTCCAACCCTGATTAAACAACTTAATCAGGTAAGTAGGATCTGATGGGGCACTTGATAATTAAAGACAGATGTGTTCGATCAAGGTTGCAGCTAATCTCTGCAGGAGTTAGATCTCCAGGATCAGGGTTGATCATACAATCCTTCATTAAAGGCAAGGCAAGGCAAGTTTATTTATATAGAACATTCCATACACAGTGGCAATTCAAAGTGCTTTACATAAACAGGAATAAAAAAGACAAGTGTAAGAAAAAATAAAAACAGATAATAAAAAACAGATAAAAATATGTTAAAACAGGTTGTAAAAGAATGAAAAAGAAGAGAAAAACATAATAGTGCGATTTGTCGGACGGAGCACAGTGCTCATTCAGTAAAGGCACAGCTAATGTTGGAGCACATCTGATCATTTCTGGGAGTTGATTCCAGCAGCGAGGGGCGTAGTAGCTGAAAGCCGATTCACCCTGCTTTGACTGAACTCTTGGAATTTCTAGTTTATATGATCCTAGAAATCTGTGTGTTCTTCTAGGTTTGTATTCAAGTGAGGATATCTGTAATGTATTGAGGTTCTAGGCCATTTAGTGATTTATAGACAAGTAGTAATACTTTAAAATCTGTTCTGAATGTAACAGGGAGCCAGTGTAAAGACCTGAGGACAGATGTGATGTGCTCTGATTTCCTGGTTCTGGTCAGAATCCCGGCCGTAGCGTTCTGGATGAGCTGCAACTATCTGACTGTCTTTTTTGGAAGGCCTTTGAAGAGGCCATTACAGTAATCCACCCTGCTGCTGATAAAAGCATGAACAAGTTTCTCTAAGTCTTCACTGGAAACAAAGCATCTGATTCTTGCAATGTTTTTGAGATGATGGTATGCTGATTTACTAATTGCTTTGACATGACTATTGAAACTCAGATCTGACTCCAGAGTCACACCAACATTCTTGACCTTTTTTTTTGTTGTTTGACCTTTAGTGCCAAGGTACGCATTCACCTTGAGAACCTCATCTCTGTTCCCAAACACAATGACTTCAGTTTTCTCTTTGTTTAACTGATGAAAGTTTTGGCACATCTAACTGTTCATTTCATCAATGCATTGGCAGAGGGTGTCAATAGGGCTGTAGTCATTAGGCAATAAGGCTAAGTAGATCCGAGTGTCATCAGCATAGCTGTGGTAGGAAATTTGGTTCATTCTCATTATTTGGCTCAGAGGGATCTTATAAAGGTTGAACAGGAGAGGTGCCAGAATCGAGCCTTGTGGGACTCCACATGTCATGGGTGTCCACCTCGACCTATGGTCACCTATACTGACATAGTAACCTCTCCCTTCAAGATAAGATCTGAACCATTTAAGGACTGTCCCAGACAGCCCAACCCAATTTTCCAGCCTATCCAGAAGTATGCTGTGATCGACAGTGTCAAATGCAGCACTAAGATCGAGCAATACCAGCACTGTTAGTTTTCCTGAATCTGTATTTAGGCGGATATCATTGATTATCTTTATAAGAGCGCTCTCTGTACTGTGATGTGCTCTGAAACCAGATTGAAAATTGTCTAAACACCCCTTGGAGTTTAAGAGCGTGTTAACCTGGTTGAAAACAACTTTTTCAATGATTTGTCCAATGAAAGGGAGATTTGAGATTGGCCTGTAACTGCTCAATAGTGTGTTATCCAGATTGCTCTTTTTCAAGAGGGGTTTAACAACTGCAGTTTTAAGTGAGTTTGGAAAAATCCCTGAGAGAAGTGAAGCATTTACCACTTTTAGGAGATCAATTTCTAAACAGTTATATACCGTTTTGAAGAATGATGTGGGGAGCGTGTCAAGGTTGATGTTTTCGTAATTTGTTCGATCTCTTCTAAGATTTTACCATTAATTGCCATGAAATCAGACATAATGTCTGATTTCTTAAGTTGTGGTTGAGCTTGTCTGACGTCGGCACAACTTTGCTGATTGGATGAGCTGATTGTCTTTCTGATATTATTGATCTTATCAGTAAAGAAATGAGCGAACTCATTACATTTACTTTCCGAGATTAGTTCACTGGGAATCCTACTGGGGGGGTTGTGAGTCTCTCTACCGTTGCAAAGAGTGTATGAGCATTATTTAAGTTGTTGTTATAAGGGTTGAAAAGAAAGTCTGCCTAGCGGTTTTTAGTTTCACATTAAAAGCATGAAGACTGTCTTTATAGATATTATAGTGGACGACTAGTTTCGTCTTCCTCCACATACGCTCAGCTTTTCTGCACTGTCTTTTCATCATTTGAACTGCTGTTGATTTTCTCCAAGGCCCGTTTTTCATCCCTGTTTTCTTCCTGACTTTAACAGGAGCAATGTCACCTATGACATTCTTAACTTTAGTTAAACAAATCAAGGAGAGAGTCAACAGAGTCTGCAGATATACTTGGTGTGAGTGATATGGCCTTCATAAACTGCTCACTAGTGTTCTCATTTATGTATCTCTTTCTGACAGAGACAGATCTGTCTTTAATGGCTGGAGTGATCAATATATCAAAGGAAATACAGAAATGATCAGATAGTGCAACATCCTTAACAATAGTCAATGAAATGTGTAGACCCTTAGTTATAAACTAGGGGATCAAGAGTATATCAAGAGTGTGTCCACGATTGTGTGTGGGTCCTTGAACATGCTGAGTCAGATCAAAAGTGTTAAAAACAGTCATGAGGTCTTTTACAGCATTGAATACTGGATTATCAATGTGAATATTAAAATCCCCAGCAATAGTAAAATAGTCAAACTCAGAGGTTACTGTTGATAACAGCTGGGTGTGAGGCTGGCTGACTTTTGGTTGGTAACTGGGGGCTTGCGGCAATGGAGTGTGAGAGTTTAGTTCCAGCAAACACCAGTTCCTCCATCTTTTTTGAAAAATTCAAGAGAGGCGAGCAAGGTGACAGTGAGAATGTGTCTGGGGTTTCTGGCTGTTGAGGTTTGTTGACCTGGCTTTTTTCATGGAGATAATCCATGAGTGCTGAGAGTTGGTGCTGTTCTGGTGCGTCACAGTCTCTCTGTGTGCAGGGCTCAGACAGCAGTTTGTCCGTTATCAGTGGTTGTTGTGTCTGCATGGTGTTATCGCTGTCCTTGTGGTATGCGTCAGCCACAAGTCCACTCAGGAAAGTCCTGTGATCATCCGGACATTTGCTAGGTGTGTGTGTGCCATTTGGGTTGAGTTCAGTGGCACACACAGCTGATGGATGATGGAGAGAGAAATAGATGTTGTCCTTTAGCACTTTTCCACCAAGTTTGTTTGGATGATTTGTTTGAGTCTGAGCTGTATTTGGGGTAGAGGACGCTAAAGCAGTAGCGTAAGATCTTTGTGATCTGACCCCACGAGTACCCTTCGGTCTCGCACCTTGTTTTTGCCATTTGTTATCACTCAGTTTTAACAGTTTTACTCAAAACAGTAGCTGGAGTAGATTTATGGGACTCACCGGCTGTGAGGCTCCACAATAAAGCGGTGCTGCGTGATCTGGCAGTTCTGGTCGGATCGCAAGTAACTTTGTTTCAAGGACTGCAATCTTTTGTAGAAGTTTGTGGCAGTTTGTGCAGCAGAGAGATTCTAAATCAATATGCTCCAGAGCCATTTACACAGCCGTGTTTTCCCGTCTCAGGAATGTAAGCGGCTGGTAGCGGGAGGATTGGTTAGACGATAATTTTCGGATGTTTTATTGTAATCTCAATGTATTTTTGTTAACATTAATGCACAGTGATCTTAATATTAACTGTATTTTCTTTACGTGAAAGATGTTTTAAATGTATTGTTCTTTGTTAATGTAAGTAAATACATTAACATTTACTAATACAACCTTATTATATAGTGTTACCATTTAAATTGTGGGATGAAATAGTCTTTATTTCTTTCCATGCAAAAAAAAAAATTGGCTGGAGAATAAAACTAGACTTATTCACAAACACCAGGTGAGTATCCTAAAAAATCACTGATGAGGTTTGTTCAAATCATTGTAAATGCTGTTAATGCTGTTTTTGCCAGGAGTCCTATCATGATGGCTCATAATTGTGAATGTTAGACAGTATTCAAGGTTTTTGCGCAAGAGGTTTCTGGGTCCAATAAGCAAGACCTCAGTTTAATTTGCATATAGTAATAAGAAGTTTTTAGTCATCCAATTTTATATAATAGCTATACAATCTGTTAATTTTGTAAATTTGTGCAAATTTTCAGGTTGAGAGGAGATACATAGAGTTGTGTATCATCGGCATAACAGTGGAAACTAATGTTATTTAATGATATCGCCAAGGGGAAGCATATGTAATGTAAAAAGGGACCAAGAACTGAGCCTTATGGTTACCCCACAGTGTACTTTTAATCGGTATGACACCTTCATTAATTGACACAAATTGATAAATTGATAAGTGAGTTCTCAATCATGGTCCTCACGGCCCCCCGCTATGCATATTTTGTATGGTTTTTTTTTTTTTTTTGGGGGGGTTTATCGCTTCAGAGGTTTGTTTTGTTTTGACCATACCTGCTCTGCGTAGTGCATCACAGGATATTCTGCCCTGATTGCAGTTTAAAAGCATGTTCAATTCAAATGGAATTTTCGGCAATATGTGATTTATGGTAATCAAATGATTATGGTTAATAAACCCTTCACACTACTGTAATAAATAAAAATGTTGCAAACAGTTTTGTAGCACAAACCTTTTTTAAGGCTGTGAGGACCAGGATTTAGAACTGCTGGCATAAGCATAATAGTCAAATATGCTCTGGAAAAATAAAAAAAAGGACAAAAATTGCTATTTTGGTCACAAAAGTTGCAGACCCTTGGTCTAGGCAGTGTTGAAAGGAGCACTGAAAAATCGTACTCAAGTAAAAGTACCATTACTTACCTAAAAATGTAGTGCAAGTAGAGTAAAAATATCTGTTGTAAATATTACTCAAAGTATGAGTAAAAAATAGCCCTTTCAAATGTACTCGAGTAGTGAGTATTATGCTGTCAAAAGCTGATATGTTTACATGTAATTTGTGCATGTGTGTGTGTAAACGTAACATTCTGTAGTGCATTTAGTTATTGCCCAGAAGGCACACAACATCATGAGACGTTAATATTAGGTTCGATTTAGATTGTAATGTCAGGTGACCAAAATTAATTGTCAAGCCAGCAGCTAAGGACAACGTTATTTTGATGTCCAATAATGACGTCAAATGACGTTGATATTTGGTTGATTTTAGGTTGTTAGAAAGTGACCAAAATCCAGCGTCGAGCCAACATCTTAAACCAACGTCATATATGACGTCAAATACTGACATTTATTCATCAGTAGGGCCAGACGGAATCTGCGGACATTTTTTGCTATTTCTGCGCAGAATTTTGTTAAAAATATACGCATTTATGCAGAATGATTTTGGGAGTATCATAACTAAAACTTTAATATATGAAATAAAAAGTAATACATTTTTAATGTGTATTTAATGTTTACAATGCAAATCCAATTAGATTTACTTTATTTGGTAAACAAAGCAAGTCTCTCTTATAATATATCTACTAAAAGACAGAAAATATGACATTACAAACTGTATTGTAAATAAATCATATAAATATTTTCATATTAGTCAGTAATATTACTGAAATTAATTTAAAAACTGAATAAATATAAATTTACACACATTTACACAAGTAAATAAACAGAATCAATGATTGGCTAAAAATCTGCGGAATTCTGTTCGCAGATTCCGTGTGGGCCTATTCATCAGGTACGGCAACCAAAATCCAACGTCTGATAGATGTCATAGGAGTAACGTTCACACGATGTCAAGCTGTAACATTATTAGACATTGATGGTTGGTTTTAGGTTAGACATTGGACATTGGCCTGACGCCGAGTTCTGACATCAACCCGATTTTCATTTCCAAACAAAAGTCCCCATGACGTTAGGGTTCAATGTCAATCAGATGTCATGTTGACGTCCTGTGCCTGCTGGGTGTTTAAGGCCATTACGGTCATCATACAGTAACATCCATCATCTTCATATCAGTGACATGCATATAAACAGTCTCTTGGTCAATGCGCGTAAAGATTTTGAACATCTTCTTGGACATTTTTAATACTTCCAAACAGTTTGCTGCAATGATATAGTGTACACGTCTTGAAGTAGCTCATTATGATGCTATTTACCTTCTACGGTATGTGCGATTTGATTGGACAGGAATCTCAGGACTGATTTTTCTAATCCCCATTGACAAGAAAAAGTACAATTATTAAGCACATTATAAATGTGGTTGTAAGTCAGGAATATACCATTTGTAGCTGCCGTTATAAACTGTTTACTAACGTTTATTAATGTAGAGTTAATGCTTAACAGATAATGAATTCACTGTTTGCTAATGCTTAATAAATGGTTCATAGTGTGTAGTTGTTATAAAGTGTTACCGAAAGGGGTGGAGTAAAAGTACAGATACAGCACTAAAAATTTACTCAAGGAAAAGTAAAAGTACACATTTTTAAAACTACTCAGTAAATTACAATACCAAGTCTCTAGGGCAGTGGTTGCCAACCTATCAATTGTGATGCCACATATGTCTTTATGCAGCACTTCATATGACATCCCGTACCCAGCAAAGTGCGAGCCTCAAAGTAATAAGGGGCTGATCACATATTGTGTCTTTTGCATGCTCATGACACGACTTGCATACGCGAATAGGGTAGGCACGAGCCTACAGCATGCAGCTGAGGTGGAAAACATCTCAGCTTTTTTGTTAAACCGCGAAAACACAAGGCCCATAAGCAGCATGCAAAGCTCTCACTGCTAACAGAAAACAGCTTCAAAAAAGCACCTCTAACCTCAAATTACACATTCAGTTTAATCTGGCTTTGAACACACAATAAGAATTATCTCCAGTTGTAACTAGTACATTTACATGTTTGTTTTTTTATTGTGTAGATCTTGCCTTTCAGAAAAGTTAAGTCTAGGAATCTTGGGCTAAAAAAGGTTGGTGACCATTGCTTTAGGATTAAAATTTTTTAGGGGGCTGGACAAATACAGTCAACAAAGTTCATACAATAAAATGCGGAGCACACAATTATGTCACTATTTAATAAACATTCATAAAAACCATTGAAAATGATTAATTTTACACAATGAGTGAATGTATTTTAAAGACCAGCATCACAAAATATGTCAACTTCATATGAAAAAGCAATAAATGCCACAGGGTTTGATTGTTTCACCTTAGTTCATTCGTTTATTCATCCGTTCATCCACTCATTCATAAGCTTGTGTTGGTTTTGAGGAAGTGCACTGAAGTCGGGTTGAATATCTGAGGTGGATAAGCGAAGTAGTACAGCAGGGCTATTCAATTAGTTTGTCATAGGAGCAAGTTCATAAAAACCAACCTTAAATGAGGGGCCTTAGAGATATAACTTGCAATATGAGTGATGACACAACAGCATATAAGAGCCCATATGTTGTATTTTTGCTCCTTAAGACACCCACATTGTATTTTTCTACATTAAAATGTTAATATATTGTATTTTGAAACTACATAATATCAGTGCAACAGAAATGCGGCGTTGAGAAGCCTTTATGGTTAAGTATCCAAATGTTTTTGTCTGCTTCTGCCACTCCCTTAATGTCAGGTGACTTACGCTTTGCTCAGCCTTCAACTACAGCTCGTGCTGTATTGAACAGACGCATGTCACTTTGTATAGTGGCTGTTTTTCGACTAAACTAAATTTATTTTTGATGTCTTCGTCACACTATTTGGAGGGCCGGAACAAATTGAATAGCCCTGTTGTACAGCATGCAAATGATTATCACTGAGGCCCCGTTTACACTAGAATGTTTTAGTTTTAAAACGACGTTTTAGAATGAAAACGATCCGCGTCCACATTAGTGTTTTATCCACCGTTTCTGAGCAGCTCTCCGTCTACATTCAAATGGTGAAAATGCACATCACGTGACCATACACACACACTCTGGCATGCACTGCAGCGTGCTTTGAGCACACACCCACACGAGACCTGTGCACGTCGGACTGTTCATCACGGATTTCCCGCTGGATCTAATCTCACTATATTTGTTAAACGTGATATTTATAATTCATCTTGTTGTCTTTATCTAACTACATATTCCCCGACTTTGGTCTTTTGAATCTATTACTTGTTCTCAGGTAACGTGCTTTGGCCGAGCGCAAAGATAAGTTAGATTAATATCCTAATTAATGTAAACGCAGACATTGATTCTGCACATCTGACTGATTGTTTGCCTTTATTTTCTCTATTGTATAAACTTATTGCATGTTATACTTTTATAATGGCCATTAATTGATCATTAAAACGGATATTCAGTGAAAGAGAGAGGGTATGTTTCGTATTTTCAATGAAAATGAAAGGAAGCAGTGATGTTATAGGCTCCATTTTGTTATAAATTTGTATGAAGATGACGGTCATATTATGCAGTTACACGACACCTCAACATTTTTGATGTCTGTTCAGTTGCTAATATCAAAGTGAAAATTCCTCACATCATGTTTTCATTTTATTGTCAAGATAGTGAAACAGCATAGCCAGGGTGATGTGAATGACTATAAAGTACACACTCGGGAGTTTGTTTTCCATATCAAACTTGCAAGGTCTGAACTTACACGGAGAGGATGCAGGACTGAACTGTGTGAAGGCTACTCAATATTGAGGAAAAGCCCCAATCAGATAGGCAAATATCTGCAGCCCCGCCTCCGTATTCAGATGTCTCCGTTTTCCCCCCATCTACACTGAGACGGAGCAGCAGCGTTTTAGAATGAAAACGGCCTCTCCAGCGTTTCCAAAACGCTCCGTTTTCGGGGCTCGAAAACTCCGGCGTAGTGTGGACGGATGGCGTAACCGTAGCAAAACGTATGTGTTTTAAAACTAAAACGTATTAGTGTAAACCGGACCTGAGAGAGGTTCAGTATCTGGATTTGTTAAATCATTTGTCAGAGGTAATTAGCCTATCGTTATTACATTGTAAAGTCCATAAAAAGTGTGAAGCTGCCTGGTTGGTTCTTGTCACATGACTTTGACATGATATTCTGAAATGTTGAAATGTTTTCAATTCAATGCACCTGGAAAACGCAAGGATGTCATATTGCATATGCATCTCTTCCTATTTTCCACATGTCTCTATTTGAAATAATGAACTGGGATGTGCAAAAGGCGTGATATCTGAACGGCCCCCTATGTTAAATCCCAATATCAGACCTCCGCATTGCACAGCATCATGGTTGAATTTAAATTGAATCAAGTACTTAATGTAGGCCAATAAAAGATGTCCACAAGATGGGATGTAAAATGCCCAGCTCTGCTCTAGGCCTTAAGTTTGGGGCTGGTCATTCAATTTTTTTGGCATAAGAAAAATAATTAAATCCTTACAAATAATAATAGGATTTCAGCATTACATGCTTGAACCCCTAATAAAGCTTTTTCTGCTTTGAAATATACTTTTTTTTAACAATTTGTACATTTTCACTGTTTTCATCAATTTAATTCAAAAGCCAAAATCACATGTCATGCAGTATGTACATAGAGTTTGTATGTAATCTAAAATATTCCCTTAATATTTGTTTTTGTTACAGGGACAGTTCTCTGCAGGAAGTGTGTAACAAACTGTGTGTGTGTAATGCAGTAAGAGATGCACTAGAAGGTGGCATCCTCAGTGTGTCTTTTCATCAGCTGCTTCTCAAACCCAGCAAAAATATTATTGGTTTTCTTCTTGAGGTATTAACATTGCTGTCATTGAATTACACATAATACACTTATTAAACCGATGCATTTTTCAAAGTAAATTTTCTTTTACTCTCAGCACTGTATCTTTTGTGTCTCCAGGTATGTACAAGGTCATTGGAAAAGGAACACCTGCCTGAGATAAGCAAGAGTAAAATGGCTCTTTTCATCAAGTGAGTATCCTTACACATGTTCAAGAACTATTTTTATCTAACCAGAAGCTTTTTTGGTGCCTTTTTTTTCTTTCTTCCCTTCATTTTAGCATAAATAAACACAGCAGTCATGTTCAGATCAAAAGTGATCAGTCTAGTATTGCCTGAATGACCTAAGAATTAGGCTTTATCACATACAATCTATGATTACAAATATTCTGTGAAATATAACAGCATTTATTTGTATTATGCCTCTAAAAATGAAGTAAAGCTTAAAGTTAACCTAAAGCAAAGACTATGTAAAATTACTAATTGAAATTTTGTCAGAACAATGTATATATTACAACACATTTTCACATAAAAATACAAACAATGCAAACATACAAGCAATGCCATGTCTCTTGGTTAAAAATGCCATAGAATGTATTGACATCTTTCAAAAAACAATGTTCTTTGACCATCTACTGTACATAGAATATAAGTGCAAAAAAAAATCTGTTTTACTAGCCAAATTGGAATCCTGGAAATTGGCCCTAGAATGAAAAGTTGTTTTAACCTGATTTGAAAGAGACAGTAATATTAATGTGCTCTGCTCATTGTGCTATTTGGCTCATGGTTCTGATGCTCACACAGTATTTTGTATTCTAAAATACATGTAAAAATGGATCATTTTCCAAAACATATTTGAACAAACTGAGTAAATGCCATGCCAAATAACAGTAGTTTCAACTGAAGTGATAAGGAGAGGCTCACAGTAAGAGTGAGCTATCTGTAGACCAGGGGTTCTCAACCTTTTTCATTTCGGGGCCCACTTCTTTCTCCAATCAATTTTTGAAGGCCCACCTGTCTGACATTTTCTCTAAAATGTTTGTATAAAATGTTCCTTTAAACCTTTATTTATTAACAAATATATAATACCTGTATAAAATACTATATACAGGGAGTGCAGAATTATTAGGCAAGTTGTATTTTTGAGGATTAATTTTATTATTGAACAACAACCATGTTCTCAATGAACCCACAAAAACCATTAATATCAAAGCTGAATATTTTTGGAAGTAGTTTTTAGTTTGTTTTTAGTTTTAGCTATTTTAGGATATATGTGTGTGCAGGTGACTATTACTGTGCATAATTATTAGGCAACTTATCAAAAAACAAATATATACCCATTTCAATTATTTATTTTCACCAGTGAAACCAATATAACATCTCAACAGTCACAAATATACATTTCTGACATTCAAAAACAAAACAAAAACAAATCGGTGACCAATATAGCCACCTTTCTTTGCAAGGACACTCAAAAGCCTGCCATCCATGGTGAACAGATCAAAACACTGACAGATTCCATCAACATTGCGTGCAGCAGCAACCACAGCCTCCCAGACACTGTTCAGAGAGGTGTACTGTTTTCCCTCCTTGTAAATCTCACATTATCTCACATTTGATGATGGACCACAGGTTCTCTATGGGGTTCAGATCAGGTGAACAAGGAGGCCATGTCAATTGTTTTTCTTCTTTTAGACCCTTTCTTGCCAGTCACGCTGTGGAGTACTTGGACGCGTGTGATGGAGCATTGGATGCAGACTTCTTCCTGTACCACTGCTTGAAGGTGTCTTCCAGAAACTGCCAGTAGGACTGGGAGTTGAGCTTGACTCCATCCTCAACCTGAAAAGATTACCAGCCCAAACCAGTACTCCACCTCCACCTTGTTGGCGTCTGAGTCGGACTGGAGCTCTCTGCCCTTTACCGATCCAGCCACAGGCCCATCAAGACTCACTCTCATTTCATCAGTCCATAAAACCTTAGAAAAATCAGTCTTGAGATATTTCTTGGCCCAGTCTTGACGTTTCAGCTTGTAGGTCTTGTTCAGTGGTGGTCGTTTTTCAGCCTTTCTTACCTTGGCCATGTCTCTGAGTATTGCACACCTTGTGCTTTTGAGCACTCCAGTGATGTTGCAGCTCTGAAATATGGCAAAACTGGTGGCAAGTGGCATCTTGGCAGCTGCACGCTTGACTTTTCTCAGTTCATGGGCAGTTATTTTGCGCCTTGGTGTTTGGTTTGGTTTTTCCACACGCTTGCGACCCTGTTGACTATTTTGAATGAAACGCTTGATTGTTCGATGATCACGCTTCAGAAGTTTGGCAATTTTTAAGAGTGCTGCATCCCTCTGCAAGATATCTCACTATTTTTGACTTTTCGGAGCCTGTCAAGTCCTTCTTTTGACCCATTTTGCCAAAGGAAAGGAAGTTGCCTAATAATTATGCACACCTGATATAGGGTGTTGATGTCATTCGACCACACCCGTTCTCATTACAGAGATGCACATCACCTAATATTCTTAATTGGTAGTAGGCTTTCGAGCCTATACAGCTTGGAGTAAGACAACATGCATAAAGAGGATGCTGTGGTCAAAATACTCATTTGCCTAATAATTCTGCACTCCCTGTATGTATGTATGTATGTATGTATGTATGTATGTGTATATATATATATATATATATATATATATATATATATATATATATATATATATATATATATATATATATATACACACATATATATATATATATATATATATATATATATATATATATGTGTATATATATATATATATATATATATATATATATATATATATATATATATATATATATATATGTGTATGTATATATATATATATATATATATATATATATATATATATACACATATATATATATATATATATATATATATATATATATATATATATATATAGTCTTTCTTGATTTACGTAAGGCATTTGACACTGTTAATCGTGATATTTTATTTAACAAATTAAACAATTACGATATTTCAAAGCAAACACTAAATTGGATAAAATCATACTTGAGTGGTCGGAGTCAATGTGTTCAGGTTAACAATTTTAAATCTACTTTTAAACCAGTTAAATTAGGAGTGCCTCAGGGATCTATTTTAGGACCTTTACTTTTTAGTATTTATATAAATGATTTACCAGCTACATGCATTGATGCTGATTTATTAATGTACGCTGATGATGCTGTGCTTTACACTTATGGAAAAAATTCAACTGAAGTTGCTACTAAATTAACAAATGAAATGCAAAATGTTTTTAAATGGTTGCAAAATTCAAATCTCACCTTAAATTTTGAAAAAACTGTATCCATGTGTTTCTCAAATAGGTATAAAGTTGGAAATGCTTTAGAAATTTTTATAAATGGGCAAAGTATTAAAAATGTCACTGAATTCAAATATTTAGGCATCATGTTGGACTCAAACCTTAATTTTAAAACTCATATTAAAAAACTTGCTACCACACTGAGATTCAATCTAAGACATTTTAAACATATCAGAGATTCTCTGACTTATGAGGCCTCTGGTATGTTTTTAAATACTATGATTATTCCACATTTGTTGTACTGTATAAGCAGCTGGTCTCAGGCATGTAAATCCTCTTTATCAGTGTTGGAATCATTATACAAGAGAGCACTTAAAATTCATGATAAAAAGCCTCGTTTGTACCATCACTGCAATATCTTAAAAAAACATAGTCTCTTAAGCTTTGATAATATTATTAAATACTCCAATATTTGTTTTGTTTTTAAAATTATTCACAATCTTTCTGCTCCATCATTAAAAAAATTTGTAAATTCCAAACTAGAAAAAACATCGCGAACGACACGTTCTATGATAAGAGGGGAATGTATTGTCCCCAGACGTAAGACCTCTTTTGGTCAATCTTCTTTTATTTATAAAGCCACAAATCTATGGAATTCTCTCCCAACAGAAATAATCACCTGTACAAATTTTAAGACGTTTTCATGCCTGACTAGGAGATGGTTTTTGTCAAATCAGATTTGTACACACTGAGTGGGATGTTTTCTAATTTGTTAGTGTTTCTATGCGATTATGCTTGTATGTTTTTAAACTGACTTTTTAGTTAATTGGATATTATTGTTTTAATTTTTACCTGTCCAGGGACTGCAGGTGGAAAATAGCAATCTTGCTACAACCTGGCACAATGCATCTTTCCTCTTTGAGGTTAATGTAATTTTTGTGCATTGTCCCTGCTAAATAAATAAATTCATTCATTCATATATATATATATATATATATATATATATATATATATATATATATATATATATATATATATATATATACACATATATATATATATATATATATATATATATATATATATATATATATATATATATATATATATATATATATACATATACATACATACATACACACGCACAGGAGATATATATATATATATATATGTATATATATATATATATATATGTGTATATATATATATATATATATATATATATATATATATATATATATATATATATGTATATGTATATATATATATGTATATGTATATATATATATATATATATATATATATATATATATATATATGTATATATATATATATATATATATATATATATATATATATATATATATATATATATATATATATGTATATATATATATATATATGTATATATATATATATATATATATGTATATATATATATATATATATCCTGTGTGTGTGTGTGTGTGTGTGTGTGTGTATATATATATATATATATATATATATATATATATATATATATATATATATGTATTCAAATTCAATTCAAATTCAATCCTGCTTCCAATCTTCAATGCTAACTTCACCCTCATGCTTCATCATGCCTACATTTCAATTCACGAGACAACTTTTTACCTCGACGAGAAATCTCGTCGCGATTTAATCTCGCGAGTTCTTGTGACACCCTTAATATTAAGAGTTCATTTTAAGCTATCTCGCGGCCCACCTGCAGGATTGCTGGCCGGCCCACCGGTTGAGAATCCCTGCTGTAGACAACGAAGTCTTCTCTTCCATTACTGCTCCTCAGGTACACGTTGTGAATAAAATATAGACTGAATTATAATTATATGCAACCAAATGGACTGGAGATGTACTTAGATTTGTATTTTGTGGATTTAATCAATCTGAAAATACAGGCAGGAATTAGTATTAACCTCCATATGAAAAAAAAATAAAAACCACAGTAATTGTTGAGTGATACGACACAATGTACATATGTGCATATACATATGCCGCCAGGGGGCACAAAGGGACGGGATGCGACATTAGTTGTAAACAATGAAACACAGCATTATAATTCCTTCATTAATCATTAAAAAGACAACTAGGCTACATTAATTAAAGGAATTCATTATGACATTGGTAGGATCAAACTTATGATTCTTTTTTAATATTAAGATATTTTCTTTTATATCTAAATGTATATTTTCCTGCCAATGTTACTATTAAACACTTCGCCTGAACATGCTGCCAACAGCTGTGAAGCATTAATTAAATCCTTATTTTCCAAGGAGCGGAACAAATCATCATCGCAAAGTTGGACGGGCACAAACAAAAATATAATTTGTATATTTTTCTTGGAAATATTTTTTTTATTTAAACGAATTTTGTATGCTATTATTTGTATCTTAATTCTAATGTATTTTTCGTTGGTCAGTTATCTACTAGATAAAAAAAAGAATAACGAATAACCTAAGGTGAAGTGCTTCAAAACAAGTCCGCTATATGCTTCAGCACCAAAACACGAGTTGCCGTGAGATTGTGTTGGTTTGTTAAATAAAATAATAATCTAGCCTAAATAAAATTAATCTGAAATATTCACATTTTCAGAGAAGCCTATATTAACTGTTTTCACTGTTAATTACAAATTTCAATAAGCAGGACAGGCTTTTACAATGTATTAGAACAATCTCTGTTGGAAGGATGAGAGTAGTTGTGCCTGCAACCATACGGCTGTACGCATCGTGCGTACCTACCATGAGAGGACGCAAATGAATGCAGCTTTTTTATTTATTGATTTTTTTATATAATTAATTTTTTTATTATTTATTATTAAACAGTGTACACTACGATATATTCAAAATAAAGGTGTGCGTTTGTGTGTTTTAAAGTGTGTATGTACTTGAATGGTGGGAGATGGGTAAAGAAAATCTATTGGCTTTAGTTTTGCTGGCATTTTTCTGCACACTAAAGAATGGTGCAATTACATTTTTCGCCACTAGATGTCACAGTTAAACCACTTTAATAAACCAAAGCACAGCTTACAAAACTAAACAACACCATACAGTACACTCCCCGCCTGGTGTATTGGCTTTACCAATATGCTTTTTAATCACTAGACAAAAGTAACGCTACCTCACATATAGGCCTTAAGTACTCTCTGACAGCCCCCTGCTTAGCAGTCTTTACATTAACCTTCCAGATTTTCCCATCAGATGAGGCTACATTCTTTGTTATGAGGCCAATTGGCCACTCACTGTGCTTAGCTTCCCCATCCTTTAATAGAACGACATCGCCTTCCTGAATATTATCTCTCTCCTCAGTCCATTTCCTTCTGGATTGCAAGGTGGACAAGTACTCCTGATTTCATCGCTTCCAGAATGAATCTGTTAACATCTGAACTTGACACCACTGACTTTTGTGCAAGTGTCCTAACTCAAAGTTTCCTTCTGAGTTAAGAGCATTGCTGGTGAGAGCACTTGAGGCATACTTGCATCTGTTGAAATTGGGGTTAAAGGTCGGGAATTCATAATGGCCATGACTTCTCCCACTAAGGTTGTTAAGACCTCATGTGTAAGTCTTGTAGGAGTTTTCACCAAGAGCGCTTTTAGAATATGTCTGGCTATCCCGATCATTCTTTCCCACACACCCCCCATATGAAAGGAGTGTGGAGCATTGAATGTCCAAGTGCAGCTTTGATTCCACCAGAAAACTTTTAGCTCCGAGTCGCCACTGTCGATTTGGAGTTCTTTCACTGCTCCAACAAAATTCGTTCCTTTGTTTAAACGAAAGTGCTTTACTGGCCCTCTCACAGCCAAAAAATGTCTCAAAGCACATATAAAGCTCGATGCTGATAAAGACTCCATACCTTCCAAGTGAACTGCTCTACTACTCAAGCAACTGAATATGACGGCCCATCGCTTGTTCTCAATGTTGTGCCCTCTTGTTTTGCGTGTCACCACAGTGAAAGGTTCAAAAACATTAAGACCTGTGTGTGTGAAAGTTGGATCTACAGAAAGCCGGTTTGGGGGCAAAGCCAACTTCTTCTGACTCTCCATTTTACCCCCCCCCCCCCCCCCGACTCTTAACAGACCTTCATTGTCCACAAAGGTGTCAAGTCTTAGGAGTGTGCTACATTGTGAGATTTTACCATACTTGGTCAGACTCTCAAACTCTTCTCAGAACACTTCTCACTTTACAGTTTTAATTATAGTCGACTTAGCTTGTGAGGTCTCAACATCTGAGGTCTTTGTATACCAATGCCACTTTCGACAAAGACTGTTAGGTAAAGATTGTGAGAAGGATTTTGTGATGTAAGAGTTGTGGCAGCTCTCACCAAAGACCTCCATCTCAAGAAACGTTGAAATCTGCTTGAGTCTAGAGACTGCTCAGTAATGCCCGTTGCCAGGACTTTCACTTGACGGCGAGTTCAACATCCTCTTCTACTTGGACAAGTCCATAGGATTCTTCCTCATTACATCTCTCAGGACCACATTTTCTAAGGAACTCTGGACCTGAAAACCAGTTGGTAAGAGGTAAGTGGGCTGCTGGCACTAACCTAGTGACATGATCCGCTGCATTCTGTTCGGAACAGATGTAGTGCCACTGATTAGGTTCTGTGGCTTTCCTTATACATGCAACTGTTAGCCACATACATATAGAATCTGCACGTGACATTGTGAATGTATCCGAGTACTATGCGGCTATCTATAAAAATGGATGGCGTTAAGCTCCAAGTCAATTTCTCCTTTTATGAATTACTCGGAGATATGCTACCACGGCAATAGCTAAAGTAGAAGCATCCGCGAAAATGCACAGCTCACAAAGTGGAGCTCTGCACGCTGAGGTTGGAACATAAGCACGGGCGGGGTATTTGCAATCGGTCAAGCTCTGCTAAAGATGAAATCCAGGCCTTCTATGGGCCTTCCTTTTCTCATGGAAGAACGGTGTCCCAATCCTGCTGGATTGTTGAAAGTTTCCTCACTAGAGCTTTGTCTTGCATAGTGATTGGACAGACGAATCCGAGAGGATCATATAAACTATTGACTGTGGAAAGGATCCCTCTTCGGGTGAAAGGTTTGCATTCTTGAGAAGCTTTAAACATAAAGCAATCTGTCTTGAGATTCCAACTTATACCAAGGCTGCGTTGGAGAGATATTGTATCATTACTGAAATCTAGGTCTTTGAGATCTTTGGCTCTTTCACTAGAAGGAAATGCTTCCATCACCGAAGCACTGTTGGAGACCACTTTTATGCAGGTTCAAGCTTGACTTAGATAGCATTGTTTGTGTGCACTTTAAGAGATCAATTGCTTCTCTTTCAGTTGGAACAGACGTAATACCATCGTCTACATAGACGTTGCACAACACAAAGCTCCTGGCATCTGTTCCGCACTCCGCTTTGCCGTGTTCCATTGCTTGTCTCAGGGCATATATTGCGGCTGCTGGCGACGGACTACTGCCAAAGATGTGTACAGTCATTCTGTAATCAATTATCTCCTTTTCTGGACAGTTGTCTTTGTGCCAAAGAAAGTGAAAATAGTTGCTATGCGGCTCTTTTACTTTGAAGCAATAGAACATTTGTTCTATGTCTGCCATCACAGCTCTTTTCTCCCTACGAAAGCGCAAAAGCACACCCAAAAGAGTGTTGTTGAGGTCAGGACCACTTAGCAAAACATCATTTAGGCAAACTCCCCTCAACTGTGCACTTGAATCAAAAACCACCCTTATTTTGCCAGCTTTGTGGGGGTGGTAAACACCGAAATTTGGCAAATACCAACATTCCTCCCCTGAATGCAAGGATGGAGCCAGTTCTGCTTGTTTATGCTCGATCACCTTCTGCATGAAGTCAAAGAAATGCGTTTTCATTTTTGGTTTCTTTGAGAGAGTGCGCTGTAAAGAGCTTAGCCTCTACATAGGTTGCTTTCTATTATTTGGGAGCTGAATCCTTGGGGAGCGGAATGGAAGTGGCGCCACCCAGCGTCTATCCTCGTCAAGGTACACCCCTTTATCCATCTTGTCTAGAAAGACTTTATCCTCCACAGATAGAGTGGCTTTATCGTCGTCTAGAGATCTGAAGAACACATCCTCCTTTAGACTCATTGAATAGCTCTCATTAAATTTGAGAGAACATGGTGGGTTGGGAATGTATGACAAAAGAGGTGAATCAGCTTTTTCTATGACGTTGATGCCCTTTGTGCACGAAAGGAAGTATGAAGTTCGTCAATTGAGAAGTACGTTGGTCTTGTAAGGGTTCACACTTGATTGACGATGAATGCCATCAAGGCAAACTTCTTCCACCCAGCCCAGTTCTAAGTGCTGTGCATATGGTGTGTTGTGGGGTCCATTTCGATGTTTACGCACTTTGTGCACACTAAGAACATCTTGTCCTAAGAGGAGTAGGATAGGAGCGTTAGGATCTAAAGGTGGGATTTTATCTGACACCACAGTGAAGTGGGGAAAATGCACAGCTAGTAGTAGGGATTTCAGATCTATCGTCTGGTAAGCGGTCACATTCTATCAAGGGTGGAAGAGCAACTACTGTTTTTCCATCAAGTGATTCGACAGAGAATCCATTTACTTTTCTCTAGAGGTGTGAACCTACTCTGGTCTCACAGTTCGGTTGCGGTTATCAAGCCATCGGTGCATCACGGTGCATTGACGATGCTTTCCATACACAGTTTTATATTTTCTTCACAGCAGCAATTCTTGTATTAAAATGTATAAATATATTTATATTTGTATACTATTTGTAATACAATTGTGTCATTTAAAACAAAATATGAACTGTGCCTTTAAACAACACGAGCATGTATAGCAAATAATATAAACAAATATGAATATCCCACTCGCTTCCTGATCCTTGTCTACCAAGTTCTCTTACACCCCTATTATTGGTCACATGCTCAACAGAAAGGGCTCAAATTGAAATTGAAACAGAAATTGGCTCTTCCGCGCTGCGCTCTTCACAGATGAGTGACACTAATAAACTACAGCGGCGATCACAGCTGATCCATGAGACATGCGCTCGTGTCTCTATCCAGAAGTATCGCTGTAAAACAGCCGAAAAGAGAGGAAAAGTCACGCCAGCAGGTCAAATGGTCCACAGTGAGAGAGAGAGAGAGAGAGAGAGAGAGAGAGAGAGAGAGAGAGAGAGAGAGAGAGAGAAAGAAAGAAAGAAATAGTTTACTTTCATTCTCTCAATCTCAGTGAAATAGGGGCTTCTGCTGTGTCAGTGAAAGACTGTCCAGCAAAAACACACACTGTGAATTTGTGCACAGTTTCTGCGTTTTTAAAGGGCCACGAAACCCCCTGTCTCAGCAGGGTGTTTTCACACCTCTAGTTTGAAAAAAATCAGGAAAGTGGGCATGTCCAGCTCTGGGAGTGTGGGAGTGTCGGGGGAGGGAAAGAGGGAAGGACTTGCAAAGAAGGGCGATTCCATTTGGGCATGCACTGATTTCACAGGCAAAACAAACACACAGACGCAGTACGTTTGATACCGCACGGCGAATGGGAGAAAAAAATCTTCCGCATTTCTCTGTAACTTATGTACTCGGTAGGTAGCGTCAGAAAGCCGTGTGTGTATAGACTATCCTGTCACAAAATGCGGCGAAAATCCTGCACGACGGGAATAGTTTGTGTTAACATGTTTACACTCGGAGAGCAGCATTTACAGCGGATCTTTCAGTCTATAATATTGTACTGTAATATTGCAGTGATATTAACATACTGTAAACTTAGTAACTAAATCATTTTGACTATGGTATGTCTTTAAAAACTGGAAGAGCACTGCTGACGATAAAAACTAACTTTGCAAACTGGGTTAAACAAAGGGCACTGATCACACACACTTACCAAATCTGTAAACAGACAATCAAACTGGAGCTGTGTCTTTTTATTAAAAGGAGACGAGCGGCAAATCCGAATTTCATCATTTCCAGATGCGAAAAGCTCTCGGGTAAAAAATGTTCCTTACAAACGCGTTTCTGTAGCGTGCACTGTAATCCACACGTGATTCCAGCAGCTCTCTCATAGAGGGAAAATGAAAACAAAACCTTTGTTGCAACACCGATGACCCGTGTCTACAAATTCTAGTTCTTTCACTTGTTTTGGCAACACAACGTGGCGTCTCTCTGCCGTCTGAACACTGCAAACAGGTAAACAGTCTCCGGAGCTATCATGCATATTAATAAAGTTTCGCGTCATACACAATAGAGCGCGCTGATTGGTTTGAAGCACGTCTTTGTCATGAATTAATGCCGCACACTCAAATACGTCACAATGTTCTCAAAAGGACAGACAGCCACTCTCCAGGCTGGATTTACACCTAAGTATTTCATGGCCGTGACGCAGCTTCAAAAATTCGTTTCAAACCGGGAGAACGAATTTGCTCAAAATAATGCAAAAACAACCAATTTTCACTTTTTAGTGAAATATATGTGTCCTAATAGTGTTTATAGCAGCGTGGGACACAGATATGACTGTCAACAGCTCAAAAAATGTGTTTTGGTGTTTCGTGACCCTTTAAGTAGTTAGAGGGTTGTAAATGCTCGCGCTCGCTGCTCGCCTCCCTCGTCATAGTAAGCTACGGCGACAGCGCATATGAGATAAATGACATCAGTACATAATAACCAGTTATGATTATTACTGAACTGATACTGAATTGTCCGCATCTGCATCGCGGTGCACCGAAGAAACAATTAATTTTGACACCCCTACTTTTCTCCTCGTCATAGACACAATGCCTGAACACGTCTTCAGTGTGTAAGGGGAAGAACTACTATCGATGTAATAGATCTTCACCAAAGATCTATTGCTCAACTCATCTAGTACAGCATAAATGTGTTTGGCCTTTTCACACTGATTAGAGGGATAAACTTTCAAAAGACAGGTCTTTGAACATGATTTGGGCTAATTAACATCTCCGCAAATCTCTGTGCACTTGTTGGTGACCTCAGCTGTGTCCTTTTTTTCTTTGATTTGTTCTGTCTTTGACTCAGGCGCCTCAATAGACCATAAAGCAACAGACCATGGTGCAGGTCCAGGATGAATGGCCGCAACATGTTGATCACTATTGCATTCCTGGCACTTAATCAGTGCTGTGCAGTCTCTCGCAACATGCTTGGTGGAACCGCAGCATTTAAAACAAATGGACTTTTCCTTCAGATGTGCTTTTCGTTCATCCAGATGTTTGCTCTTGAATGTTCGACACATATGAAGTGGATGAGGCTTATTGTGCACGGTGCAGACCTTGTTTGGTTGTACATTCTTTCCCAGGGTTCCTTCTTGGTTTGATTGCGCAGCCATTATTTCAGTTTTTTTGACAAAGCCAGAAGCTCTGTTAATCCTCCTGGCAGCTCCGTCAGGTTTCGAGCTGCTCAAACAGACGGATGAAAATGCAAAACTAGGATCGTTTCTGGTTCTTGCTTGTCGACAAACAAACTCAACAAAGAACTTAAAAGGAGGAAAATATACTTTATGGTCTTCTTTGTACCAGGAACCCTGTGTAATCCATTTTTCTTGAAGACCGAACGGGAGTTTTTCAACAATGGGGTTTACTCCTCGTGCTGTGTCGAGGTAAGCTAGTCCAGGAAAACGACCACTCTATTTTGTAGGCTGCAGCTCAAGCAGCAAATCACCAAGGTCTCTCAGACGATTGATGTCTTTGTTTGTGATGCGAGGGAAAACATCAATTCTTCTTTTGAATTGCCTGCTCAGTAACTTCCGGACAACCATAGCTGTCTTCTAGGCGACGCCATATCACTCTAACTCCTGAGGTAGGATTATTGACATAAACTGATTTGATTCGTTTGGCATGATTAGAGAAATCAGGACCGAGCCATCTAATGAGAAGGTTGATCTCCTCACTACTAGTTAGATTAAGTTCACTGGTTACAGCTTGAAAAGACGTTTTCCACGCTCAGTAATTTTCAGGGCAGTCATCAAACTGAAACAAACCTGAACTCGCCATTTCTTTCTTCAGCAGATATGTAGTGAAGTCATTGACGTGTGGCGCTGACGTAGAGCACCCAGCAGGTTCTTGTGAGAGCGGATCTGATTCACACTGTATTCTTACTGGGTAGATTTGATGCCTCACCTTGTCATCTCCACCATATGGATCAATCTTTACTTTCGAAAGAGAGCACTGGAGGCTGTGTTGAACTGAGTGTTCCTGCTACATATGAACTATCTCTGATTTAGACTCCTCTTTCTTTGTGGGTGAGTGGGAGCTAAGTAAGCCTTCACCATAACTTCGTTCTTTGTATGTCTGAAAAGCTGATGATATGCATTCCATAACATTCTGTCTTGAGCTGTGAAGTGTAACTTACGAAGCCAAGCACATTTGCAAAGGGGGCGGTTCTGAAGCAGATCAAATAAATGAACAAGCTTATCCAGAACCGACAGGGTATCAATAAGCTGCAGCAAGAAAACAGTTCCAGATTTGATATTCTTCATTATTTGTAGTGTGACTGCTTTATTTCTGATGAGTGTACTGTATATGCAATATATCAATAGAGATCAATGGGAATCAGGCTGCCTTGTGCTAAATAACCAGAATGCTTTGTGCTGTAACAACACATTCCCTTCTCTATGTAACAACATAAATTGTTATATCTCAGTTACTGCAGAAACAAAGTAGTGTGATGTCAAATGTAGAAAGATTTCATTTATTTTATAACCTACAGAGCAACCCCCAACTTCCCCAATATCCGCAGATTAACTTCAGGCAAACTTTAGAACACCACTATAAATAGTATAATAAAAAATATATATATAAAATTTAATACCTTAAAAATTAGCACAACACAATTAGCATAACATGAAGCACTCTGCCTCATTGAGCCACGAGAGAAGACACAAGTGGAACACTTCCAGCTTCACAGACTCAAATGTCAATAATGCGTCTCACTTGAGGAAGTGTTTTAGTTTCCTAGATAAACCACAATACTGAGATCATGCCTAGTCACTTGCATCAGGTATGAGCAGCTGCGAAATATGCAAGACATGTATAAAAGCTGGCACCATGCAACTCGAAGCAACACATTAGCATAGCTATAAAAACATTGCTCTTGAATAGTCAATTTAAACAGTGGAGCTTGAATTAATCTGTGTATAAACCTTGTTGAAGCACTTGGTAAATGTGTCTGTTGTAACTTGCTTCAGACAAGTTTGCAACACTGCATTTTGTTTAGAAATGCATTTGTGTACCTGCAGCTTGACTATAACATACAAACGCTTTCACAGACATTGAGTGGCCCAGCACATTAATAAAAAAAAAAAGATCTCATGTCTTGTGGTGTTTTCGCATGGTATTTCTAAAAATATCATGCAGCTTAACAGCGTAGAACAACACTGAGTATTTAAAGGTGCTGTATGTAAGTTTTTTTTTTCTTCTCTGAAGCATAACAATTACATAATATGTTTGAAGATATTTAAGAAACATACTTGTTTATCTGAAAAACAATGCTGAAGTCAGTTATTCTGCTTTGAAAATGTGTTTTCCGTGTAGGAATGATGTCTTTGTTTTGGTAATTTCAACCTGCCTATTGCCAGTTTAGCCAATTATATTTTCGCACCCCGGGTTGCCTTGGTGGAAAACCGTATACTTCATTCAATCATTCAGAAAGGCTCTGAAAGCATGCGTCCATAACCAAAATGCCGCCTCGGGTGGACAGTAGCAGACTCCGAAATGAGACACAGATTCAGTTACACATAAGGTTATTAATTAGCAAATGAAGTAAATATTATGAACGTTAAAACATTAGGTGAGCAGGTTACATTTTAAACGCGTGTCCTAACAACTGCTTATCTTGTTAGCTTAGTGACGAGATATGCAGTGATAAGTAATTTGGCTGTTTGCCCCAGACAGAACACGACAGAATTTTAAAAACAGCCATTCAGAAGCACAGAATATGCACTCACTCACGAAATGATTTATAATCTATATAATACATATTAACCCTCTTTAACATTATTAAATGTACATGCTGAATCACTCATATGTGTTTAGTTCTAAAGTTCAATTTCAAACGGTTTATTTTATTTTCAAGATCTGAGGTGAACTATCTGCTGCTGCTTTCAGTATATGGCAATTAATGTCATGCAAGATGGCATTCAAACTCACATTGTTAGCATTTAACACTGAATAAAGCACATGAGGTGTACCTGAGCTGATCATTGCCATAGTTTTCTGTTGTTCACCTGTGAGAAATAGAAGCCATTTCTAATATATCAATTCGAGGTGTTGGTTGGGACAAAAACTCCTTTTAATATGGAAAATATTCCTTCTTTGGGTGCCATTGCTTTTATTAAAAACACGATTTAAATCACTCACTCTTGTCCTCAATTTTGCAACCTGCACTTGCGTTTGTTTTGATCCAGGAGTGCAATACCTAGTTCAGCCACGGGGTGTCAAACTTACAATACTGCACCTTTAAAGGGCACTTAGGTTACCACTTTTTCCAAATTTAATATAAGTCTTTTGTGTCTCCAGAATGTGTCTGTAAAGTTTCAGCTCAAAACACCCGTCAGATTTTTTATTATACCTTTCATAAATTACTAATTTATAGCTTTGAGCATCAGATAGCGGTTTTTGTGTACTGCACCTTTAAGGCTAGTCCTTCACGCCCACCGTTTCTACATGCCTGTCAGCGTGCCTTAATCTCCTCCCTCGGTTGCCTCAGACAGCAGACAGATATAAAGGAAAAAGATTTCACCTAACGTTTTTGAAAAATACAACAGTAAGACCTTTATCAATGATTATTTGATGCACTTGTGGAGCTGCAACGACGAGTCGCACACAATGCCGTTACAAAGTTCACGCGCACACACAGATACACATACACGCAGACACGCACACACACAGACAGCGCACGCGTTTAGCTTTGCACTCTTTTTGCATGCAAATGTGACAGGATACAGGTTAATATCCACTTCTGTATGGATATCTGTTATGTTAATCTACAAAACAAACCTGATTTAACGTCCACAAACCGGGATTGAAGCGTCTTCTTCTGACACACAGCTGTGTTGATGAAGTAAAGCTAAAGTAAATCGCTGTAATTCATTAACATTCACAGTTTTAAAAAAAATTTAAACTTGTAAAACTCACTCTTGATCACATTTGATGATGATTGATGATCCTAGCAAACTGAACAGATCCTTCATTCCTGGTTGCTTTGCGCACGTCCTGTATATGACATGTTAATACGCAGCTGTCAATCAATTCGGTGGGCGGGGGGACCGCACTCCTACGTCAAGTTGCGGTCGGTCTGAAAACCGCTCCAATTGTTCCACCGTTTTTATGTTGTTAAATTGAAAAAAAAGGACTGAGTGTGTTTATATCACCCCAATATGACCGTCTATAAACACTATACCTACACATATGTCTGTCCAAAGAGCTTGAAAAATAGATTTTTCACCTTTGGTGCCCTGTCGAGGTGACAGCAACCAACCTCCAGCGGCAAGCAGTTAAGGACATAGGAGCAGATTAGGTGACCTGTGCCCACATCATTTCATGGCAGAAATTGTCCAAAAATATTTCAGATTTTTTTAATTATAAATTCAAATCTCTGACTTCCGGCAGCTGAAAGTGCTCATTCTTGACAGCTTCTTGGGTGTCCTCTGATTCAAGGTATAACCATTGGAACATTAGACACATTCATAGAGGTAACTGTGGTGATAGTAGAAGAGTTCCTGGTTAGTGTACACTGGTTCAAACAAAGTTGTGTAAAAAAAAAAAACCTTCTAGCTCTTTTTTTCTTTTACAGTGAAATCATCTGACATTTAACTCCTCGTTTACCACTTTCAGTTTGTTACCAGTATTTAGTTACCCTAATTTGTACTGTCACTGGAGCTTCTGCTACGAAAGCTTCTTGGGTTAGTTTTATGATGGATTCATGTTTTAGGAACAAATGTGAAAGCAAAAACACCCATGAACGTGCATTGTTTCAGAACAAAGCAAACAAGTAAAAAAATGCCTGTAGGTCCTGTTCACCATTTTTAATTTATGTTTTTGACTTCATTACTGTATTCCATATAAAATCTTCCCTTTCTGGATTATACAAAAATTTGATGCCTTTTACTTTATTGTTTTTGCCTATTTTTCAGACATTTTAGATTTTTGTCTTGTTTTCTTTGTAGGACTGTTTGTGATCAGTTGGGGGATGTTTCTCTGGCCCTAATGGTGTCATCTCATAAACTCTTCAAGGAACTTCTTCAAGAAGAAGAGAAGAAGATCCTGATGGAGCAAATGAGAAAAAACTCAGATATCATAAACCTCAGTTCTAAACCACTGCCATCATTTTATGATATACCTGGTATGTCCCAAAATAGCCTGATGGGTTAATAAGAAATATCTAAAATGTATAATCTGTAATGGTGGTGATGTGCTCTTTTTGTTTTGTTTTTAACAGCATCTGCCAGTGTGAATATCAGTCAGCTTGAACAGCAGCTCATTCTGTCATTAGATGCTAGGCATATTCGACAAATACTTATTGAGCTGCATGGGATGGCAGAACGACCCTTCTGGATGGTTAACACTAAGGTAAAGTAACTGTGCAGTAGAAGTTTTCATTCATTAGTTTTCATTCTAAAATGTGAAATTGTGTTGATAAAATCTAGTCCTTTGTCCTTTATTTGTGTAAATTGCTTTGTGCTAATTAAATACATTGTGCCATTTGTTGTAAACAAATAAATGTTGGATAGAAGAGAACCCAGTCCAGGAGACTCGAAACAAGCAGAATTCTTTTATTGAGACGTGTTGGTTAAATCTGCAGTCATACAACGTCTTCAAGAAGTCCATGTGTCTGCAAGAGCCTACTGGAGGTCTGCAGTCTGCTAGTTTTATCACAAGTCTGATTTGAAAACAAAGATGTCCTGTCTATATTGTATTCTTAGGAGGAGGGGGGATGGCTAAACAAAGCATGCAAATTAGGTATTGGGTTAACCAGCATATAGGTGTTAGAAAACCTGCCACACAAGTTAATCAGCAAAGAGGTTTCTTTGGCCTGAAAGTATCACCCTAAGACAAAGGCAGAGTTATTGAATGCCTGCCCGTTGCATTTGCATCACTGGCTCAGCCAGTAGTCAGAAAGATAGCTGGGCTGTTAATGAAATTATATAATTAAAAACCAAAGAATATAACTTTTCAGTTATATGTAGATTATTGTTCATTTGAAATTAGATTATATAAATTTATAATTCCACAGTTCCCCCTTTGAGAGTTATTTAAAAACTCTCACAAAATATAAATTTAAAGCCTTCCTAAATCCCTTCAATGGCTTCTGTTTGTTAACATAGGCCCCATCTTCCAGTCATGTAACTTGAAAAAGTTACAGGCACATTTAACTTATTCTGTGTCATTTTCAATATCTACGTAGATGTAATTGTAGATTTCAAAACTGTTCACATTTTATGACAATCAATGGGAATGTCATAAATCCTACATGATGACACAAAAAATTATGTAGTTAAACTGTAGATCTTCTGAAAGGCCATGGCTTGTGAATAGTGTGTAGTCTTTTGTGAGGTCTGTTTCTTGTAGTTCTTTTCCAGTGCAGAGTTGATCTGATGACTTCCTGTCATTCATGGATCGCTGTAGTGATGCTCTGGATCAGAGTGTTTCTTGAGAAGATGCAGTGTTTATGTGTTTACCTGCACACAAGAAAACAAGGAAACAGCAGACCAGCAGTATTGTGCATAGACTATGATCATACAGTTCATGTGTCTAGTTATTCAGGTGATCGTATAGTGGTTGTGTTAAGTTGGTGATCTTATAGTGTTTTGTATTTTCTGTCTCCTGATCTTAAAGTTATGACACCTATAAAACAGTGAGGTGAGGAAGAACTAATAGATGGGGAAAATAGGGAAGTCTTCACCACAGGGTGCGGCCCCTGAAGCCTGTTGCTTTCAGTTCTGCCCTGGGCTCCTCACTGGTTTGTGTGTCCTATTCTGTCCCTGAGTGTGGTGAACAAACTTTAAAATGTGAGACTCAAACTATCATTCAATAAACATCAGTCCTATCAGACATCATAACATTGAATGGGTAGTGATTGGAATATGTGTAAACACATTCAAGGCTGTGAGTGGACTTGAGCAGAGTTCCCCAATAAAAAGGAAGAAGTTTCCTTTGTGTAATTTTACAAAGAGTCTTTCATCTTAATTGTAAATTAACTGGAACATTAAGCACTCACAGCCAAAATATGGTTAGCACTTCTGTGGACAGCTCAATGGATTCAGTGATGAGGGGAGGGGTATGTTGAGGGCAATTAGCAAACTGTTCAGAAGTTGATTTACCCTGTTCATTTCTTTAAATTTATTTTTTATTCTTTCTACATTCCCTCATCCAATGTCCTTTTTTACCACAGTAATGACAACAGATATTTTTTCTAAAACATTTATGATTTGATGTCTTCTCTGTGTTCACCTTAGTGGCGGCTGCTTCAATTCTGACTCTATCTTTGGTATCAGAGTCTCTTTCCCACAAATCTAAACTGTTCAGATTATTTCTGAGAGTGGTGGTAGACCAGGTGATATTAAGAAATGGCAAAGCTTTTCT
The DNA here is from genome assembly GCA_903798195.1 of Danio kyathit. NCBI lineage: Eukaryota > Metazoa > Chordata > Actinopteri > Cypriniformes > Danionidae > Danio > Danio kyathit. Next base: position 22,024,219 of record LR812537.1, on the reverse strand, counting down.
GTATTCAGCTGCAAGGCCATCCGACCAGATGCGGGCTAGGGGTCCCTTATCATTTAGCACACTGTCTGAATTATCAGCTAATCCACTGTAAGTTATGGCGGATTGACAAAATCTCTCAGTGAATTCATTCACAGATTCATCTTTCCTTTGCACACAACAAGTCACTTTTGACCAGTCGATCTTTGGGCCAACAATGTTCTTTAGAGTTTTCAAAACACCCTCTCTCAAATCATCCTTACTGGCATGTTGTAATTCAGAGGTCACAGCATGCTCAAAACTGTTGAATTCAGATTCTGTGAGAATTTGAGACATTAGCTGGGTGACTTCTGTTAATGACATGTCATAAAGACGCATTTTGCTGATCAGTGCTCTGCTAAACTCTGAGAAATGTGTGCGTGCTGAAGGTAAGCTTTGAGACAGTCTCTCTATTTCTTTAGGTCCTAGTGTTCTGGAAACTGTTTGAATTTGAACAACAGAAGTGTTGTTGTGTAAACTCTCAGTTCTCTTAGAGCTTGTCCTAGCACCACAAACCTCCACTGAACCTACCGGCATATCATTTACTGACTGGATGTCTGTTTCAGACACAGTTTGTAAGTCAGGATGTTTGTTATCAGGCTGACTAACTTCTACAATGTCAGTTTTTGATTTCTTGTGGTTCAGTTGTTTTGTTAATGAGGTTATCTTGGCATGAAGCTCTTGGATCTGTTTCTCTAGTTTTGATTTAGCCTGAGATTGTTGTTTAGCTTGAGATAAACTGAATTATCTGTAGCAGCAGATAATGCCTTTTACATTATTTTTGCGAATGCATGCATCAAGCACTTTCTTGCATTCTTCTAATGTCCAAACATTATCTAGGTCAATGCTAAATTTCTTTGTCAAATTTAGTCTGACTGACTCTGTTATTGAGTCCATGTGCTGTCCTAGCAGCGATTTGAAATCCTGATCTGACAATAAAGGAGTCGCTAAACCACCCTTTTCAGTTGTGGGAATCAGTTTAGTATTCTTTCTGAACATTTTGTGAGTTTATCACAAAGTAAAAAAATACTAAAACTTTTCTGATGAAAGTGTAGTAATTTCTTCTCTGCCAAAACAGAGCGTAACAATATTAGCACATGTTGCTAAAACTCCTTGCCTGAACAAAGGATAACATAAATTAGCTTGTATCGCTAAACTTCTCTGGTTGAACAGAGGGTAAACAAATAAAAGAAAAAAAATAGCACTTAAGTCTTAACTTCTCTGCCTGAACAGAGGATAAACTTTTACTTCTCTATTGAAATAGAGAATAGCTTTTTGTTAAACAAACCCTGCAGCTGTTTGTTAACTCTTTTCTGACAGAGCAGAGGATAACCATGTGTATAGACTGGTCTGTATGGTTCTTTTTTATAGAGTGAAACTCACCAAATCGAGGTTGAGCTGAAAAGATTCAGTCTGGAGTGAAGTCTGATCTTTGTTTTCAGGTTGCTTCAATGTTCATCAGGGTTGCAGTCAGCAAATAGTTGAGAATTTGTGATGTCCGCTGAGTGATTTTAAATTGCCGTTGAGCTGAAGATTCCGTCTGAAGTGAAGTTTCCTTGAGCTTGAAGATTTAAGTTGAATTTCAGGTGGATTTCAGTCTTCTGTGGCAAATTGTTGAGAATTTGGTGATTTCAGTCTCTATCCGGCTCACGGCACCAAGTTGTTGTAAACAAATAAATGTTGGATAGAAGAGAACCCAGTCCAGGAGACTCGAAACAAGCAGAATTCTTTATTGAGACGTGTTGGTTAAATCTGCAGTCATACAACGTCTTCAAGAAGTCCATGTGTCTGCAAGAGCCTACTGGAGGTCTGCAGTCTGCTAGTTTTATCACAAGTCTGATTTGAAAACAAAGATGTCCTGTCTATATTGTATTCTTAGGAGGAGGGGGGATGGTTAAACAAAGCATGCAAATTAGGTATTTTGTTAACCAGCATATAGGTGTTAGAAAACCTGCCACACAAGTTAATCAGCAAAGGGGTTTCTTTGGCCTGAAAGTATCACCCTAAGGCCCCGTTTACACTAGTACGTTTTAGTTTTAAAACGGCGTTTTAGAATTAAAACGATCCGCGTCCACACTAGCGTTTCACCCATCGTTTCTGAACAGCTCACCGTCTACACTAAAACGCTGAAAACGCACATCACGTGACCACACACACTCTCTGGCATGCGCTGCAGCGTGCTTAGAGCGCACACACACCCACATGAGAGCTGCTCAAGTCGGACTGTTCATCACGGATCTACCGCTGGATCTAATCTCACTATATTTGTTAAACGTGATATTTAATTCATCTTGTTGTCTATATCTGATGACATATTCCCCGACTTTGGTCTTTTGAATCTATTACTTGTTCTCAGGTAACGTGCTTTGGTTGAGCGCAAAGATAAGTTAGGTTAAATATTAATTAATATAACCGCGGACACCGATTCTGCACATCTGACTGATTGCTTGCCTTTATTTTCTCTATTGTATAAACTTATTGTGCGTTATACTTTTATAATGGCCGTTATTGATCATTAAAACGGATATTCAGTAAAAGAGAGTGTATGTTTCGTATTTTCAATGAATATGAAAGGAGGCAGTGATGTTATAGGCTCCGTTTTGTTATAAAAATGCCTGAAGATGACGCTCATATCATGCAGCTACACGACGCCTCAACATTTTTGATGTCTGTTGTTGCTTATCAAAGTGAAAATATACAGTTCCTCACATCATGTTTTCATTTTATTGTCAAGATAGTGAAACAGCATAGCCAGGGTGATGTAGTTAGGTCAAATATTAATTAATATAACCGCGGACACCGATTCTGCACATCTGACTGATTGCTTGCCTTTATTTTCTCTATTGTATAAACTTATTGTGCGTTATACTTTTATAATGGCCGTTATTGATCATTAAAACGGATATTCAGTAAAAGAGAGTGTATGTTTCGTATTTTCAATGAATATGAAAGGAGGCAGTGATGTTACAGGCTCCGTTTTGTTATATGCCTGAAGATGACGCTCATATTATGCAGCTACGACGCCTCAACATTTTAATGTCTGTTAAGTTAATATCAAAGTGAAAATAGGCAGTTCCTCAAATCATGTTTTCATTTTATTGTTAAAGGGTCACGAAACCCCCTGTCTCAGCAGGGTGTTTTCACAACTCTGTTTTGAAAAAAGTCAGGAAAGTTGGGCGTGTCCAGCTCTGGGAGTGTGGGAGTGTCGGGGGAGGGAAAGAGGATAAGATTTTGCATAGAAGGGACGCGCTAAGTTTGACAGGAAAAACAAACACACAGAGGCTGATTTGTTACGGCGAATAAGGGAAAAAAATCCTCCGCATTTCTCTGTAACTTATGTACTCGGTAGGTAGCGTCAGAAAGCCGTGTGTGTATAGACTATCCTGTCACAAAATGCGGCGAAAATCCTGCACGACGGAAATAGTTTGTGTTTACATGTTTACACTCGGAGAGCAGCATTTAAACAAAGGGCACTGCACTGCAAACACTTACCAAATCTGTAGACAGACAATCAAACTGGAGCTGTGTCTTTTTATTAAAAGAAGACGAGCGGCAAATCAGGATTTCACCATTTCCAGATGAGAAAAAGCTCTCGGGTAAAAATGTTCCTTACAAACGCGTTTCTGTCGCGTGTCGCGTGCACTGTAATCCACACGTGAGTCCAGCTGCTCTCCCATAAAGGGAAAATGAAAACAAAACCTTCGTTGCAACACACTAATAACACCTACGACTCTTGTCTTGAAATTCTTGTACTTTCACTTGTTTTGGCAACACAACGTGGCGTCTCTCTGCCGTGGTAAACAGTCTCCGGAGCTATCATGCATATTAATGAAGTTTCACGTCATACACAATAGAGCGCGCTGATTGGTTTGAAGCACGTCTTCTCATGAATTAATACTGCGCACTCAGATACGTCAGAACGCCCTAGAAAAGACAGACAGCCACTGTACTGCTGGATTTACACCTAAGTATCTCATGGCCGTGACGTAGCTTCAAAAATTCGTTTCAAACCGGAAGAACGAATTTGCTCAAAATAACGCAAAAACAACCAATTTTCACTTTTTAGTGCAATATATGTGTCCTAATAGTGTTTATAGCAGCGTGGGACACATATATGACTGTCAACAGCTCAAAAAATGTGTTTTGGTGTTTCGTGACCCTTTAAGAAAGTGAAACCGCATAGCCTGGGTGATGTGAATGACTTTATACACACTCGGGAGTTTGTTTTCCAAATCAAACTTGCGAAGTCTGAACTTACACGGAGAGGATGTAAGACTGAACTGTGTGAAGGCTACTTAATATTGAGGAAAAAGCCCCAATCAGAGAGGTGAATGTCTGCAGCCCCGCCTCCGTTTTCAGATGTCTCCGTTTTCCCTCATCCACACTAAGACGGAGCAGCAGCGGTTCAGAATGAAAACGGACTCTTCAGCGTTTCCAAAAAGCTCCGTTTTCGGGGCTCAAAAACTCCGGCGTAGTGTGGACGGATGGCGTAACCGTAGCAAAACTTACGCGTTTTAAAACTAAAACGTATTAGTGTAAACGGGGCCTAAGACAAAGGCAGAGTTATTGAATGCCTGCCCGTTGCATTTGCATCACTGGCTCAGCCAGTAGTCAGAAAGAAAGCTGGGCTGTTAATGAAATGATATAATTAAAAACCAAAGAATATAACTTTTCAGTTATATGTAGATTATTGTTCATTTGAAATTAGATTATATAAATTTATAATTCCACACATTCTTTGACTGATTTGCAGTATCTGTTTTGACCAATTCTTGCTTGTTATAAGTTTACATTTTCTAGAAAATAAGACTGTCTAACAGCCCTATCTGCCTTCTGAATGATTTTGAGCTGTTGACCTTTACATTTAAAATGTAAAAAATTTGTATTCCATATACCAGAAATGATTTTCTAAATAAGGTTTCTAAAAAAAATTCCAAAATGCAGTTAAATAGAAAAACACAAATAATATAACAAAATTGTCACAGAAAAAGAATGTGTGAATGACAAAAATGGCCGCTAGAACCTCATAATTTCCCATGTGATGTGTAATTGTTAATATTTTGATTTCTAAACTTTTTTGCTACTCAATTTAGTTTGTAATTGTGTGTGTACATATAGCTGAAGTCAGAATTATTAGACCCCCTTTAATTTTTTATTTTTTTTTATATTTCCTAAATGATGCATAACAGAGAAAGGAAATTTTCACAGTATGTCTGATAATATTTTTTCTTCTGGTGAAAGTCTTATTTGTTTTATTTCGGCTAGAATAAAAGCAGTTTTTAATTTTTAAAACTCCATTTTAAGGACAAAATTATTAGCCCTTTAAGTTATATATTTTTTTGATAGTCTACAGAACAAACCATCGTTATACAATAACTTGCCTAATTACCCTAACCTGCCTAGTTAACCTAATTAAGCTAGTTAAGCCTTTAAATGTCACTTTAAGCTGTATAGAAGTGTCTTGAAAAATATCTAGTAAAATATTATTTACTGTCATCATGGCAAAGATAAAATAAATCAGTTATTAAAAATGAGTTATTAAAACTATTGTTAGAAATGTGTTGAAAAAAATCTTCTCTCTGTTAAACAGAAATTGGGGAAACAAATAAACGGGGGCTAAAAATTCTGACTTCAACTGTGTGTGTGTGTGTGTGTGTGTGTGTGTGTGTGTGTGTGTGTGTGTGTGTGTGTGTGTGTGTGTGTGTGTGTGTG
>LR812537.1:21995992-22013492 GCA_903798195.1 Danio kyathit | reverse complement strand
GTAGTCATTTGTAGGTACAGACATCTATTTGTTTGCGTTCTTGGCAGTTTTTTCCGGGCTTTTTAATACTGTCCATATCGATATCGGAATTATATCGTATCGACCGAAATTAAGAAATATTTCGGGATATAAATTTTTACCATATCGTCCAGCCCTATGTTCTGCATATTTTGACAGTAATGGTCTGATTTGCCTAATTTAGCAAGGTGTGAAAGACTTGGCTGTGGCATTGCTGAGATGTACAGTATGTGTTCAGTAGCATTTAAAACACTAATGTCTCTAATGTTTGTTGGTGGAGGTTGGCAAAAATAAAATTGATTTAATAAAAAATGCACTCTTTGCAAACACTAGGAGAAACAGCAGGGTAAGCAGGGTGTTTGTTAAACCACTTCATTTTAAAGGGCCATGAAACCCCCTTTCTCAGCAGGGTGTTTCAAAAGTCAGGAAAAGTGGGCGTGTCCAGCTCCGTTTAGGTGGGAGTGTCGGGGGAGGGAAAGAGGTAAGGATTTGCAAATATGGGAGTTTCCGTTTGGGCAATCAGATGCAGGGGAGAAAGACTGTGAATGTTTACATGGACATCAGTAATCGAATTATTTGCCAAATTATTAATTTGTCGACTTTAACTGCAGTTTGGCACTTTCACTTTTTATTCAGGAAAATTTCCTCCATGTTGCCTGTGACAAACGAGATATTGAAAGCAAGGAACTGCTGGAAGAGTGGAGTTTTAATCCAATGTTTCATACCGCACGGCGAATGGGAGAAAAAAATCCTACACATTTCTCGGTAACTTAGATGACTCGGTAGGAAGCGTCAGAAAACCGTGTGTGTATAGACTATCCTGTCACAAAATGCGGCGAAAATCCTGCACGACGGGAATAATTTGATTTACATTCGGAGAGCAGCATTTACAGCGGATCTTTCAGTCTATAATATTGTACTATAATATTGCAGTGATATTAACATACTGTAAACTTGGTAACTAAATCATTTTGACTGAGGTATGTCTTTAAAAACTGAAAGAGCACTGCTGACGACACGAATTAACTTTGCCATCTGGGTTAAACAAAGGGCACTAATCGCACACACTAAATCTGTAGCGACAGGATAATCACACTGGAACTGTGTGCAAATCCGGATTTCACCATTTCCAGATGCGAAAAGCTCTCGGGTAAAAATTCCTTTAAAAAAGTTCCCTACAAACGCATTTCTGTCACGTGTCGCGTGCACTGTAATCCACATGTGAGTCCAGCTGTGTTCTCATAGCGGGAAAATGCAAACAAAACCTTCATTGCAGCACATTAATAAATGCAACACTGATGACCCGTGTCTCCAAATTCTTGTTCCTCCACTTGTTTTGGCATCACAGCGTGGAGTCTCTCTGTCGTCTGAACACTGTAACAGGTCTCCGGAGCTATCATGCATATTAATGAAGTTGCACGTCATACACAATAGGGCAGGCTGATTGGTTTGAACAGTCTGTCTCATGAATTAATGCCGCATCCCTCTGAGAGGTCACAATGTTCTCGAAGAGACAGACAGCCACTCTCCACACTGGATTTACACGCAAGTATCTCATGGCCGTGACGTAGCTTCAAAAATTAGTTTCAAACCGGAAGAACGAATTTGCTCAAAATAACGCAAAAACAACCAATTTTCACTTTTTAGTGACATATATGTGTCCTAATAGTGTTTATAGCACCGTGGGACACACATATGACTGTCAACAGCTCAAAAAATGTGTTTTGGTGTTTCGTGACCCTTAAATGCCGGATTTACTATATTAAAGGTGCAGTATGTAAATTTGACCTCCAGTGGTTGAAGTAGGTATCACAATCCTGGATCAAAACAAATGCAAGTGCAGGCATGGCAAAGGCACCCGATAGAAGAAATATTTTTCATATTAAAAGGAGTTTTCCTAACCAACACCTCGAATTGATATATTAGAAACAGCTTCTATTTCTCACAGGTGAACAACAGAAAACTTTGACAATGATCAGCTCAGGTAAACCTCATATGCTTTATTCAGTGTTAAATGCTAACAATGTGAGTTTGAATGCCATTATACATGACATTCATTGCCATATACTAAAACCAGCAGCAGATAGTTCACCTCAGATATTGAAAATAAAATAAACCGTTTGGAATTGAACTTTAGAACTAAACACATATGAATGATTCAGCATGTACATTTAATAATGTTAAAGAAGGTTAATATGTATTAAATAGATTATAAACCTTACCATTTCATGAGTGAGTGCCTATTCTGTGCTTCTGAATGGCTGTATTTAAATTTCTGTCGTGTTTCGTCTGGTGCAAACAGCCAAATTCCATATCACTGCGTATCTTGTCACGAAGTGTGTTGTTAAGACACAAGGTTAGAGTGTAACCTGCTCACCTTCATGATTGTGAAGCTCTTTGGGTGTATGGCCATACACAATAAATGCGCTATATAAATACACATTGCACTACATTACACTTAATGTTCACATTCATAATATTTATATCATTAGCTAATTAATAACCTCATGTTGAACTAAATCTGCGTCTCATTTCGGAGTCTGATACTGTACACCGGAGGTCACATTTTTGGTCACAGACACATACTTTCAGAGCCTTTCTGAATGAATGAATGAATGAATAAAATATGCGGTTTTCCACCAAGGTAACCCGGGTGCTGAAATATAATTGGCTAAACTGGCATTGGGCAGGTTAAAATTACCAAACAAAGACAGCGTTTCAGCACGAAAAGCACATTTTCAAAGCAGAATATCTGACTTCAGGCTTGTTTTTCAGATAAAGTATGTTCATTTGGCATGTTTCTTAAATATCTGCAAACATATTATGTTATTTTTATCCTTTAGAAGAGTCAAAAACTTGCTTACAGCACCTTTAACTGGTAACATTCTTTATTCTGACTACTTATTGTATGCATTTGAAATGGAGAGGTGGGTTGTTTTGTAATGTACCCATATGTACCTAAAAGAAAGTTTGTTTTGTGTTATATGTTTTCAAAATGTTATACTGTACTGAGTTCTCTATTGTGGGTAGGTGTTAATTTTATTTACTTATTTATAAGTTCAGATGTCAGGTTTGTTGTTTGCAATTTCAACCGGTTCTTTTTTTTGTTGTTGTTTCAGGATTTTGTACATGCTTGTCAGCTTTTTACGGCATGTCTGGAGCTGGTGACAGAGTTTTCTCCAAAGCTACGTCAGGTCATGCTTAATGAACTATTGCTGATGGAGGTTAGAGCGCATGAGGAAGGCACTGCCAAAGGCAGAATTGTGAGACCTCCACCTGACCTGGTCAGCAGGGTTCGCGGATATCTGGAAATGAGGATACATGGTATTACGTTTACTGTCATAACCCAAAATTTGCAGGTTTAATTCCCAGTATCTGCAGGAGTTGTAATTAGGAGGAGTAAATGAACAGCTCTCTTATCCACTTTCTTCCTCCGCTAGGTCCTTCCCTTTTGCCACAGGAGAATGGCTGCTCACTTTGTGTGTCTGTGTTTGTGATACTAGAGCTGCCGCAATGTTTTTATATAATTAACTGATATAATCGCTTTTACAATGTAGATTGTGTCAAAGCAGCTTTACATGAAAATTATAGTGAATTATAACAGTGTCAGTTCAGTTTTCAGAAATTAAGTTCAGTTCAGTTTAGTTCAGTTCAGTGTGGTTTAATATTCGCTGCTGAGAGTCCAAGCACTGACTAGCAACTCCATCGATGCACAGCTCTACAAGTCCCGTACCTTGCAAGCCATTGGCAACAGCGTCGAGGAAAAAACTTCACCAATTGGCGAAAGTGAAGCATAAATAACCTAGAGAGAAACCAGGCTCAGTTGGGCATGACCATTTCTCTTTTGGCCATACGACTTGTGCAGAGCTGCAGTCTAGGCTCCGGGGGCTGGAGAAAGCTGGACGTCAGCGAAGACTCATCTGTCCCTGGAGTCTCATAGGAATCAGTCTCATGCTCTCCACTCCTCCATGATCACCACAGCAGCTGCTCAGGATACAGCCTGGTCCGGAATTATGGAAACCTTGGCATTATCTTGTCACAGGTCTTTGATTGCATTAGAGATGCTGCATAACCTCTGGCGGCCTCGGGATGAGTATCCCTAGGTGGAAATAGAGAATAAAGAGAATAATTAGCGTAGCTGTTTATCTCATAAACGAGATGCAAAAACCTGCGTGGAGCACATTCATGCATCATACCGCTATATGATGCATTATGCCTTATTAAAAAGATCATAATAGGTTTTAAAGGTCTTTAATAGATTTAGTTTTGAACTGCGAGAGTGTATCTGATCCTCAGACATTATCAGGAAGGCTATTCCAGAGTTGAGAAGGCTTGACCTCCTTTACCCTACACATAAATCAGCACAGTACCTACAGTCAAATATGGTCAAGGTTCAAAGATGTTTTGGGGTTGTTTTGCTGCCTCTGGCACTGGGTGCCATAACTGTGTACAAGGTATCATGAAATCTGAGGATGAACTGATTTCAGTTATTTTTTCCTGAGGCTATGCAACCAAATTGTAAGTTAAGAGTGCCAATAATTTAGTCTTAATTAAACATGTGTTAATGCAATATTTGTCTTTGAAAAAATACTTTTTTTTTTTTCAAATTTTCTGGAAAAAAAATTCAGGGGTGCCAACAATTTTGGCCATGATTGTATGTATAGTTTTATGTAAGTGTAACAAACTTATAAAGTTATCCAAAAGTGCATAATCATAGATTTTAAGTTGAACAAAGAAATAAAAACTTGCATAAAATTAGAAATTTTATATTATATATAAATACATGGCTTTTTCACATGTTAAAAAGGCAACAATGCTCACTGGAATTGTATTACGAATGCATTTTTACATCTGTAATAAAGTATCCATTGATTTGTTTGTGACCAAGCAAACATGGCGAGCGGTTGAGCGAGCAAGGGGGCGAACACAGACACAAAATCACACACACGCTTTGCAAGTAATGCTGCGTGACACAAAATGCGCAGAACACCGATTGCAGCATGATTTAAACGCATAAGCTTAAAGGATGATCTGCTGCAATACTTTTTAAATGGAGCTCATCATGTTAAAGGTGCAGTAGGTGATCTGCCAGAATGCTAGCATTAGCATAATAGCTTAAAAACTTTACGTCTCTCCCCTGCCATCCAAAGTCACTTATATTTCCCCAAAACTGTGTCACAGGCTGTCACTGTTCAAAAATGAACGAATGTGTGAATATAAATCAAACTTCACCTCAGTAAAGCTGGTTAGGCGAAAGAGCACATTTACTTATGTTTTGTTATTAAACTAAATAAAAATTAGATCAGAAAAATGAGTGCTAAAAACAGAAATATCCTGTCATCTTTTCACATTACACTTACGTTTACATTGCCAAGACAACAAGTGACTTTTCATTTTCAATTGTGCTCGCTGATCCTCGTACATCGTGTGTTTTCATCTCCTTTTTCACTTGAACAACTAAACAAATGCTTAGGTCTATTATCAATGCTGTAAAAGGTACTCCGTGAACATGAAAATAGCCAATCTTTTGCCGGACGTTTTCAGTGGTTTAAAAACACTTCCGTGCATATAAACCCATTCATAAGCAAGAACACAATCTACATAAGCTTTGCGTGACTAAAATAGTTTTAAAACATACCTGTCTAAAAGAAACACTTCAGCCGTGGTGTCATCCTTCAGATTGTTGTTTTGAACTGCATAACGTCATTTCCCTTCAGTGTGCAAAACTAATTCCGATATTAAATCAGGGTTTAGTAAAGTATTGATTCTGCATTTTTGGCAGAAGCCCTTTCAAGGTCTTTCATAAAGAAGTTCAGGTTGATGCAGAGTGATGCAGATCCGTTCTACACATGTATGCGCAAGTGACATATGTAATTGCTTAAAGAACCTGCGCAGAAATTCAAATTTAAATTTGTTGACAGACAGTTTGAGATACCCGTCGTAATTGAGCTATTTAATTTAATTTAATTGGATGAACATTTTTTTGTTTTATGCCTTACCCAGAATATAAAAATACATATAAATACATTTAGATCATTTACTTTAATCATTACTGTTGGAATGTGAAGAGACTTTCAAACAGCACAACAAAAAGTGTTTCTGAAGACAATCACCTACTGCATCTTTAATATTAAAAATACATTTTCCTGTTTTTGCTGCTGCTATATGCAAATGCAAAAAAAAAATAAAAAAAGGAAACAAAATTATAACACATGAAATGCACTGAAACTGGGCCAATAATTTTTTTAACAGTTTTTAAAAACATAATAGTAATTTGAAGGAGAAAATTGACGTGGTGGGAGTTAATTTGCTTGCAGCAAAAAAAAAATGTAATATAATTTTAATGAGGTTTTTGAGGTATTTATTTTTATGCTTCTAATGAAATAATATTAAAACCCCTAGTAGCATTCAAGTTGTAGTCTAGTCAGAGATGCGTTTTTAGATCATGATTTTTAGTTGATCCACAACATTTTGAAAAATTATTTTTCAGTGAACAAACCATCATTAAAAAAATATACTATTGCTGGGACAATTATGATTAGCCTATTTAATTTCCTTTTCACTAAAAACTTGAGTAAATCTCACCGTGTGCCCTGCTATCAGTTCAGTATGTTGCATAACTGCCCACTGCTGGTCATGTCTTTCTTGTGTTAGACCATGCTGTGTGCCACTGTGGAACATTGCCACGTATGGTAACGTTCATTTACTCATGCATTTTCAGTAGCCACATCTGTATTTTCTAGACCTGCTAGGAACTTTAGCAGCTGCATTTGGCACTAAGTGAAGTTTATTAATAGAATATGACAGAACAACTGTAGAATTTGTCAGAGCAACCACTGAGCAGAGCATTAAAATAGTCCAGTCTAGAGGTTATAAAAGCATGAACTACATCTGACATAGCATGTTTCTTAGCTTAGTGCTATTTCTGAGATAACAAAAGGCAGCCTTTTGTGACTTGAGATATGATTTACAAAAGTTAATTTGCTGTCTAATATAATACAGTAGAATTAATTCTTACATTTTGTCCCTCTAATTGCAGGTTGAGTTGTGAGATCTGCTGTGTACAGGATTTTGCCTCAATAAGTAACAATTCTGTCTTGTCAGAAATTCAAAGAAGAAAATTGTTTGCCATTCTTTTTCAACTTTAATATACTCGGTTAGCTTATACATTTCTGAAATCACATCAGGTTTTGTTGTAATATAAAATAAAATATCATCTGCATAATGGAAAGCTACTGTTATCTCATGCCTTCAAAAATGTCTCCCAAAGGCAGCATGTATATTGTAAATAGCAAAGCGGCCTAAAACTGATCCTTGAGGCACTCCATACAATGTATTAACAGCCTGGCGTCAGCAAATGCATGTAGTATTTTAGTATAGTATTTGAGCTTAAAATATTCTGTCAATGTTGATCGTATTGATAAGGCAAACAGATTTAAAAACTGTTATATCTTTTTTGTATATACTCATACAGTTGCAACAAAAATTATTTGAAACCTTTGGGATTGCTTGTATTTAGGCATACATTTCACAGAAAATGTGTTCTGATCCTCAGAAGTCAGAACAGTAGAAAAACACAGTCTGCTTAAACTAATACCACACAAATATGATGTGTTCATGTTTTTGTTGAACACAACATGTAAAAGTTTAGAGTGCATGGTGGCAAAATAAGTGAAACATAATATAAAAATTATAAAAGTAAGTGAAAAACAAGGGAGTTTAATAACTGGTTGACCCTTTAGCTACAGTGAGCTCAACCAAGCATTTCCTGTAGTTCCAGATCAGACCTGCGCAATGGTTACGAGGGATTTTGGAACTTTCATTTTTACAAAACTGTTTCAGTTCAGCAATATACTTAGGATGTCTGGTCACAGCATCTCAGTTGGGTTTAGGTCAGGACTCTGACACTCCAGAAGGTGTATTTTCCGCTATTAAAACCATTCTGTTTTTGATTTACTTCTGTGCTTTAGGTTGTTGTCTTGGTGCATCACCCATCCTCTTTAAGTTCCATGTGTGTGGAATGTTATGTGTGGGGGGGAAAGGTACAGCAAACCAGCATGAAAACCTCATCCCAACTGTAAAATATGATGGAGGCAGCAAAGCATCCCCAAACCATGATGCCCCCTCCACCATATTTTACAGTTGGGATGAGGTTTTGATGTTGGTGTGCTGTACCTTTTTCCCCTCACACAAAACACTTTGTGTTCTTTCCAAATAACTAAATTTTGGTTTCATCTTTCCACAAAATATTTTGCTAGTAGTGATGTGGAACTTCCAGATGCTTTTTTTTTGCAAACTTCAAATGATTTTTTTGTTTGTTTGTTTTTGACAGCAGTGCTTTCCTACATGGTGTCCTCACATTAATTTAATTCTTGTTTAATGTTTCACTTATTGTGGATTTGTCAAATATTTCTGTAAGCCTTTAACTGACACTAGGATTTTTTCACCATATTGAGCATTTAACGCTGTGCTCTTCTGAACTTCCTCCATTTGTAGACGGTCTGTCTTGCAGTGAACACATGAACATTAAGGCTTTTGGGGATACTTTTGTAGCTCTTTCCCATGCAAGTGAACAATTCTTGATATTCTGATAGCTCTTTTGTGATCTTTTCTTGAGAACAGCAAATTCAAAACTGGTGTTTGTTGTTTATAACTTCCCCCCTGCACTGTGAATGTGTTTACATGTTATGTTTAAAAAAAAAACATGCACACACAAATCTTATCAGTCCTATTATCTCCTATCAACACACACAAACACACACATTTAACATGTGCTGTTTTTTGCATATCTACTTGCGGTAAATGTGACAGGATACCCACCATACAAATAAATTTATACTCCTGTATAGAGATCCATTATAGCTACTTTACAAATAAACATGATTTAACATCCATAATTTTAAACTCCTGTTGTATGATTGAAGCATCCTTATTTATAGTTGTACTGACACTGTAGCTGTGGTGATTTGAGCTATTATGATTTACATAGCGATTTTACTGTTTTTCCTTGATTAAAAACATGTACTATTTGCAGCTGCATAGCTGATAGTTAAAACAGATAATTTAATCCCAGTTTCTTTGCAAACACTGTCTTGTGGTATGATGGACCCAAATTGTGCAGAAATAAAATTAGTTTATGCTCTTTTGACAAAATTGGCTCTTCTTGTTGATCTAAAGAATCACTTGACATTAAATTACAGTTTATTTGTTTTTTTTTTGCATAAGATGTAATTTTTTAATGTGTTCTTTGCACCTGCAGATCTCCCACTACGTCAGACCGTTGGTGAGGAATGTGTTGTGTTCATGCTCAACTGGAGGGAGAATGAGTATCTGACTCTACAGGTGCCCCAGTCACTTGTCAACAACAATCCGTATATAAAGGTATCTGACCAAAATGTCCAAATCACATTTTGTTCTACACAGATCAAGATTTCTTACTTCTGTATTTTGTTTTTCACATTGTAACTTATACAGCTTGGGCATCTGATAGCATCCACCTGTAAGGAACTCCCAGGACCTAAAGAAAGCAGACGCACAGCTAAAGAGCTTTGGGAAGTGGTTGTGCAAATCTGCAGTTTTTCTAGCCAGCACAAACGCACCAGTGACAGTAGAGTGAGCCTTCTTAAACAGAGAGAGTCATCTCTTGGCATTCTGCCCCGGTGAGACAGAGAGATATTTTAATACAGGAATAACTTTTAAATAGCTTTAGATGACTGCCTGGGAAAAAAACATTTCAGACAGAGCATGTTTGGTTGTCTGCAATATCCTGTGATCAAGTTTTTATTTGCTAAATAATTATGCATGATATATTTATGTTAATGCATTATATATGTTATGTAAATAATTAGGTAATAATATATATATTTTTTTAATTATTTTATGCTTTTAGGAGCAAATTCATCACTTTTGTGAAGAAAATACGGGTAAGCACAACAATGTTAAGTTTCGTTTGTGCTTCAAAACCTTCAAATTTAATCTGTAATAACTCTTTATGTTTTTAGGAGCCATTGGTTTTAACTACACTCATCTCTTTGTTTGTGCGGCTGCACAGTATTGTACGGGTATGTGGTGACCAGTGTAGAGGATGTTTCTCCACAAAAGCACTAATTACTTTTTTTATTTAAGTAGGTAAGGTCTATATATATAAATGCTGTTTTTGTTTGTTTGTTTGTTTGTTTTTTGTTATTTAGGATGACATAGTCAATGAAGTGACAGCTGAGCATATCTCCATATGGCCTTCATCTCTCACAAAGTAAATCACAGCCAATTAAATTATTTGTTCATCATTATATGAAGAAATGCTTCTGTATTTATATCTGTTTATGCTTGATAGTGTAATGTTGGTGTAAAATGCTCTGATGGTGTTTATTCAGTTTACAGTCTGTGGATGTTGATGCCGTGGTCATCACTTTAAAGGAGCTGGTTAACTATGCTCTCAGCCTCAACCCCAACAATCAGTCATGGCTGTGCACACAAGCCGACATTTACTTTGGTAAGTAAAAGTCATGTATAAAATTAAAACTTTAATTTCTAATATAACCAAAACTTTTTGGCAAATAGTGGCAGGAGCTTGCTTCATTCATAAAAAAATATATATATAAAGTTTAGATAGGTATGAACTGAGCCAAGACAATGCAGTTATACCAACAGAATTTCCAAGCCTCTCAAAGAGAATGTTATAATCAATTGTATCAAATGCAGCACTGAGGTCCAACAATATTAACAGAGAAATGCAATCACGATCGGACAATAAGAGCAGATTATTTGTAACTAGGTGTGCTATGCAATGCTCTAATTCCAGACTGGAATTTCTCACAAATATTGTTTCTCTGTGGGAAATAACATAATTAAGTAGGTTCAACTTTTTCAAGTCAGGTTTGAAATGGATCTATAATTTACTAATTCAATGGGATCAAGCAGTTTTCTTTCTTTCTTTCTTTCTTTCTTTCTTTCTTTCTTTTTTTTTCTTTCTTTCTTTCTTTCTTTCTTTTTTTTTGATAAAAGGCAACTAATTTAAAGGTTTTAGACACTTTTTCTTTTCAGCTTAGTCCGTTTATTAATCTGGGGTCGCCACTGTGGAATGAACCGCCAACTTATCCAGCATATGTTTTACGCAGCGGATGTCCTTCTAACTGCAACCCATCACTGGGAACTTCTGAGAACAATTATTTTAATAATTTGATCAGTAAAGGATCTTAAATAGTTGATGATTTGCAGGATTTTACCAGTTTAGACAGTTGTTCCCCTCCTACAATCGAGAAAGTCTGAAATGTATCCATTAATGATCTACAATGCTCTAATTGGACAACGCTGTAGGAGACAAAATAGGTGGTGCTTATTTTATCTCTATCATCAATCTTGCATGTGAAGAAATTCATAAAGTAATTATTGCTGTGATGAGAAACGCTTGCTGATGTTTTATTATAGTTAGATTGGCCACTGTATTAAACAAGACCCTGTGATTTAGTTTATTTTCTTCTATTAGAGTTGAAAAATGAGCAGATCTGGCAGACTACAACAGCTCTTTAACATGTTTACAGCAAATTCGCCTAATTAAATTCCCTAAGCAGGTAAAGAAAACTAAAGCAACACATCCCTTTACATGATCTTCCATTCATATTTTTTTTTTTTTTTACTTTAGTAACTGGGCCATTAGAAAACATCCTTAGTGTTTAGACCTGTATAAGTCTAAAATTTCATTCATAATGATCTTAAAAGGGTCTTAAAAAATCTTAAATTTGACTTGAAGAAACCGGCAGAAACCCTGTGTGGGCTTGCCCTGACTGTTAACAGAATGCGTAAAATAATTCCATATTTCACTTTGTTCATCAAGACTGTCCGTAAGCTGTGAGCAGTCACTGAGAACATGTAATTGCATATCTGTTTTTGTCCCTACAAAATCCAGAGAGTGTGTTCGAGAGGAAAAGCACATTTTAATATGCACTCAATATGCCATAGCATAGCTGTCTCCACACTGTACCTTTTATTAGCACTGCAGCCATCACTCATACCGGTACTAATAAAATGAGGAATCATAGTTTTGAGAGCCAGGGTATCATTATATTATTTTAGTATTGGTATAACGTGCAACACTATACTGTAGTTTAGTAACATGTCTAATTACTATGTGTCTCATGCTGTTGCAAAAGTGTGGAAAATTCACAGGAACGTCATCTGGGAATTTTGGAAATTTTCCAATTTTTTAGGAATTTGTTAGCATTTTTGAGACATATTACATAAATGGTCATAAACATAAAATATGACATTTAGTTTGGTCATAAACTGACTTGGATTTTGTTTTTGCAGCTCTGCTCAGCAAGCCAGCATTTATATGATTTAAAATACAGCGAAACCAGTAAAATTGTAAATGTAATTTTATTTGTAAATGGTTAATATTGAAAGTAGTTGATTTTCTATTTAAATATTTCTCTTTGTGATATTTAAAAAGCATGCTGTAAACTGGGTCTGTTAAACTCAGTGGGCTTAGGTGAGGTGCCAAATACGCTGACTCCTGCTGTACTTTTATTTGCTGGTGCGCTGTTGGATAGAGTTTCGTTAGAAAAAACTAATGATTCATACAATTTTGAATGTTGGATTTTGCAATATCGTCATTATTTTTGTATTGCACTTTGTTTCCCATTCAATTAATAAAATATGAATACTGTATATTTGCTAATATCAACAGCTAATTAAATGGGATGTAATGTTCACACTCAAATGCACAAATGTGGCTTTACTATTGTTGTGGTAGTCAGAAACTAGGAGAAAATGGGAATCCCCTTCCCTCTGAATGCATGTGATGATGAATATGCAGGGTTAAAATTTTACTTAAATTGCAATAAATTTGGTTGTTTTAATTAATGTGTCTTGCAGTTTTTTTAAATCTATAATTGACTACATTTCCTCTAATAGACTAATCTGCAATTCTCCAAATTCTCAGCTTATTCCGTTTAATTCTGATATATCTATATTAATTTGAATTAATTACCACATTTTCCTGTTAATTCCTATATTTTTCTGTTGATTCCCATGGAAAGAATATGACATTGAAATTGTAACCCCTTTAAAATGTTTTATGACTTTTACTTTTTTCCCCTTTTTTAGTAACCAACCAGTATTCTACAGCAATGCATTATTACCTTCAGGCAGGTACTGTGTGCTCGGATTACTTCACAAACCAGTTCCTCCAGATGTCTACACTGACCAGGTGATTAACATATAATGAATTCTTTTGTAGAAAAAT
This sequence comes from Danio kyathit, assembly GCA_903798195.1. Taxonomy (NCBI): domain Eukaryota; kingdom Metazoa; phylum Chordata; class Actinopteri; order Cypriniformes; family Danionidae; genus Danio; species Danio kyathit. The sequence goes on along the minus strand of LR812537.1, from coordinate 22,000,231 downwards.
TTGTTTTATTTCTGCTTTTGTCATGGATCAAATGCCTTCTATGTATTGACATGACTGACCTAAGCTAAGTGTCTCTCTGCAGGTTCTGAAGAGAATGATCAAGTGTTGCTCATTGTTGAACTGTCACACTCAGGTAACACAATGAATGGTGTGTAGTCATGACTCATGACTCACGAGTCACATTTTAGGTTATCGTACTGTGTAATACAGTTATGGTCCAATGGTTAAAAAGTTGGACTTGTAACTAAAGATTGCTATTTCGAGTCTCACGTTCAGCAGGGATTGTCTATACAGGGAGTGAATAACCAGTGCTCACTTAACTGGGTTGCACACTTGATGCGCCACTCGGTGACGTGCCACGCAACTCTATAAATTTTTAGAATTATAAACATAGATTTCTATCAGTTCGCACACCAGCGCTGCAAGTCGCCGGCTGTCTGTGGCGCCCAGCTACGACTCAGGACACTGTTCATATTTCTGCCATGCCACAAAGCACCATCTGAATTGTTTCATTTTAAATAACATGCTCGTCTGGTGTGCGATACTTCCGACTGTCATGTGCGCTCCGTGTCATGACGCTGAGTGGTGCATCTGGTGTCTTTACACTCACAATGGCATGACTGCTGTGAAACCCTGAGCAAGGGACCCAAACTCCAATTGTTCAATAGGTGCCCCAGCAATATGGCTGGTGTGTGTGTGCGCGCATGTGTGTGTGTGATTTCATTACTGTGCGCACATGGATATCTCAAATGCTGAAAACAAATTCCAAGAATAGGTCACCATACTTGGCTACAAGTCACTTGACTTTCACATTACACTGTGATTTAGAGCTATACGAAAAATCGATTATCGATTTTTTTTTTTTTTATCGATTAACTCAAATGTAGTTTACATTGATCTGCTTGAAAATTTGGTTTTCACATATAAGGCTCCCTGTAGTTCCCCCTGCAATTGCCATAGAAACACACAAACAAGATGGCTGAAATGTTGCACTTTTTGAAATGAAAAAGAACATACACAAATTTGAACCTGCTCACATGTCACACCTTGTATTCCTAACGTTAAGTAGTAATGGTTAAGGTGGATGCACTTATGAAAACAACTGATCCTGCCACAAAGACGTTCATTACTAGGTTCTATAAATACATGTATCAACACTGTGACAAATCTCGCTCAGAGCACCAGTCTACCAGATGCAGGGAGTCGACGCAAATAAAAGCAATAAAATGTAACCTAGTAATCTAGCATTAGTAATTTATATGAACTGATGTAACTAAATAAAAATGCATAAACCTCTGAATGTGTTCATTTTGAAATGAGCAGTGTCTTGAAAAAGGTCCCCTTTTTAACAATCTTTATGAGCTTACTTTTAGTGTAATTTTAAAAAATGGTTTAATTTATATTTTTATAAAAGTCTTGTGTGCAATTGTAAATAGATCTTGTTAAATGTGATCTTCAAATAAGAGCTAGCAAGGTTCTTGAGCAAGGTTCTTTGCATATTGTATGTCATATTATTATTACTATGATATGCTTAAGCTTATTATATAGTTTTAATAATATTCAACTCCACTCAATTCTTTTGTGGGGAAAAATTATTTAAATCATAAACCAATTTTTCGTGAAAAAAAAATCTGGGATTTTTTTTTTTTTAAAAAGCCCATATCGTCTAACCCTAATGTGATTGTATGTGTTCAGGTGGCTGTACTCTGCCAATTTTTAAGGGAAGTGGACTACATGACTGCATTCAAAGCTCTACAAGAACAAAACAGGTGAGCTTGCAATGTATGTTTTTTAACATGTTAAGCTACTGTGTCAAGTTATATTGATTTTTTTTTTTTTTTATCAGCCATGACTCAATGGATTCTTTCTACGACTACATCTGGGATGTGACAATTCTGGAATACCTCACATGTATCCTAAAGATGACTTAATTTCAGAAAAAAAAAAGAATCTTATCATGATTTATCAGTCTATAATATGTTTGTGCTTTTATCAATTTAGGAAAGGAATAACATTTTTACCACCATGTCTGATGTTCAATGTTCAACCTTAAATTTTGCCTTCAGACATTCACCATAAACGAGGAGAGGGTGACAAAAGACAAGTTGCAGTAAGCTGATTTGTTTTCTCTCTTCAACAGAGACACTCTGTGAGTCTCTGTAACAGTGTTTCTCAACTGGTGGGCTGTCAAAGGTTTTTTAAATAGGTTGTGTAGTGTTTTTGCTATGCAAGGCTTGAATTCTATATGACGTGAAAGCTTCTGTCTGACATGGTTCATATGCCTGAGAAAACCCATCGCTTGAAAGACTTTACAGAATGTGCCAGTCATGAAAATCTGGTTCAACAGAAGTGTGGAAAGCAGTAAAATGTGAGCAGTTTCACTGGCTTTAGAGAGGTAGTTCACAAAAGGTGCTCGCGTATGTTTGCATTCACAGTTCAGTTCAATACAAATATCGCTGTTGAAAAACTATCCACTGAAGAGTAACTCCACCAGACCCAACCAAGCAAGCCAGAGGCAAGATTGGCATGGTACCAAAATTTCACAATGGAAGTGAAGAACAAACCTTTTGAGAAATCAGATTTAGTTTAGTATACCAGTTCTAATCTGGCCAAACCTAAAGGGGCTGAGGTGTAGTAAAGACATCGGATAGAAGGAGAAGTAGGTCCAAGTCACAGTGTGGATGTTCAGAATAGCCCCCAGAATCAGTGCATATATTTGTTGCTGGTGCCTCTGCAGGAATTGGTCTAGTGCTCTTTGCTAGGGTTTATCAGCCCCCAAATAATTAGTTTTTAATAGAATTGATTGTTTAAAAGAATTGAGTGCCTAATTACCCTGACCTGCCTAATTAACCTAGTTAAGCCTTCAAATGCGTATAGAAGTGTCTCAAAAAATATCTAGTAAAATATTATTTACTGTCATCATGGCAAAGATAAAAAAAAAATCAGTTATTAGAAAAAACTATTATGTTTAGAAATGTGTTGAAAAAATCTTTACGTTAAACAGAAATTGGGGAAAAAAATAAACAGGGGCTAATAATTCAAGGGGGCTTTAACTGTATGTTTAAATTAGCCCTATAAATAAAAAAAAAAAAAAAAAAAATATATATATATATATATATATATATATATATATATATATATATATATATATATATATATATATATATATATATATATATATATACAGTATATATATGTATGTATGTATATATTCTTCATTCATTTTCTTAAGGCTTAGTCCCTTTATTAATCCGGGGTCGCCACAGCGGAATGAACCGCCAACTTATCCAGCACGTTTTTTACGCACCGGATGCCCTTCCAGCCGCAACCCAACTCTGAGAAAAATCCACACACACTCATTCACACTTATACACTACGGAGAGTTTAGCCTACCCAATTCTATTTAGCCTACCCAGTGTTATTAAATTCCACAACACTCTCACCGGTCCTTACTCATTATTTGCGTCTAATACCCCAGTTTGTCACAAAGGCATGAATGAAATGTTCGTGAGTTAAAGTGAAACTGCAGTTAAAGTCTTGCTTCCTGCTGATTTGATTCAGAACAGCACTTTTTTTTGTCATACGGCTTACCGGTCAGGTATACATCCGCGCTAATATATCAAGGTGAAAGTCATCATAGCTTGCGTAAAATAGACCCAGCTCCCAACCCAACTTTGAGAATAGATTAACGGGGATATTTTTTTTTATCGCTCGATAAGAGTCTCGCGTTAACGCAGCACGTTAACGCCGATAACGGCCCACCACTAATATATATTCAGTATTCAGGGAGTGCAGAATTATTAGGCAAGTTGTATTTTTGAGGATTCATTTTCTTATTGAACGACAACCATGTTCTCAATGAACCCAAAAAACTCATTAATATCAAAGCTGAATATTTTTGGAAGTAGTTTTTAGTTTGTTTTTAGTTTTAGCTATTTTAGGAGGATATCTGTGTGTGCAGGTGATTATTACTGTGCATAATTATTAGGCAACTTAACAAAAAACAAATCAGTGACCAATATAGCCACCTTTCTTTGCAAGGACACTCAAAAGCCTGCCATCCATGGTGAAAAGATCAAAACACTGACAGAATCCATCAACATTGCGTGCAGCAGCAACCACAGCCTCCAGACACTGTTCAGAGAGGTGTACTGTTTTCCCTCCTTGTAAATCTCACATTTGATGATGGACCACAGGTTCTCTATGGGGTTCAGATCAGGTGAACAAGGGGGCCATGTC
>LR812537.1:21873492-21993492 GCA_903798195.1 Danio kyathit | reverse complement strand
AAAATGCGCATAAAAATAGGTGGATGGAAACATAGCTACTGACATCACGGAATCACTAACTGGAATTAGACGAAAACTAGACACGCGCACTACATGCAACTATCCCCGCAGCATTCAGACAGGCAATTTCTACAGATTCGAACAGGGCAAAACAAATCACTGAGGGGATCTGTACATTTATAGCTGTGGATATGAGACCTTATTCGGTAGTGAAAATTTTGGGTTTTATAAAAATGTTAAATGTAATAGAGCCCCGTCACAATATTCCTTCATAAGCCCATTTCAGTCAGATAGTAATTCCTGCTTTCAGATCCACTGAAATGGCAGGTGACAGTCAAATCAAGCAGATCTGTGCTCTGAAGAAAAGGTGGACACTTTCTGAAAATAAAAAATTACTTAAAAATTGATTGAAACTGAGTTCCATATAAAAACTAAATTGTTCTTTTCTTTTTATTTGTTTAACTACTAAAATATTACATTTATTTTTATAAGCAGCTTTTGGTTTTGAGTATAAAGAAGGATTTGTTTTATTTGCTGCTAAGCAGAAACCCCAGAAGTATAGCTTTATATCACTGTTCAAAGTAAAGAAAAAAAGATCATGCTTTTTTGATGTTAGTTTTAATACATTAAAAAGATTTCAATCAGAGAAATCCTCTGGCTTTTTTCTTTTATTGCTGTATCGAAAACATACCGAACCGTAACACCACTGTGTTGTATCAAACCCAAACAGTGATTTTTGTGAACCGTTACACCCCTAAAATATATATATATATATATATATATATATATATATATATATATATATATATATATATATATATATATATATATATATATATATATATATATATATAACATTAAAACCTTTCTTATTCGTTTACTGTTAAAAGCTGATGTCTCAATAAGACCTGAACCAAGACAAAATGCAATTCCATTTATACCAAGATAACATTCAAACTCATCTAAGACAACGATATGATTTATAGTATCAAATGCAACACTGAAGTCCAACAACACAAAAAGACAGACAACAACCGTGATTGGACAATAAAAGCAGGTTATTTTTTAATTGTAATGGGTGCTGTTTCTGTCCTATGAAATGCTTTAAATCTTGATTGGAATTTCTTTCAAATATTGTTTCTTCTAAGAAGGAACAGAATTGTGTAGATGCAATTTTTTTTCTTGTATCATTGATAGAAAAGGCAAGTTTGCAATATGTCTATAATTGACTAATTCTTGCAGTGAGCACATACTTGAGTGCTGAAATATGGAAAAGTGTTATATGTAGGCCTACCATCAGAAATCTGATACAATGATAGAACATGGCAAGCCAAATTCCAGCCTACATCCAGGTAAAAATAGAACTGTATACTGTGTGAAATACGGCCTATTACATTGATATATTGAACATGAAAATAATGGTAGTCATGTTTCTTTTCAATAATTAAAAATAACAAACACAACATTTACAGTGGTGTGAAAAAGTGTCTTATTTTTTCCCTTCCCTAGTTTCCCTTTCTTATTTATTTATTTTTTTTTCTTTGTTAAACTGTAGAGTTGAAATTTCAATATCAAAAGTGGACAGAGCAGAGATCAACATCCCATAATACAAATCATAATGCAAGCATATTTTTCACAGTGAACATAGCTATGAAGTTTTGAAGTTTTTTCCCCCCTTAATAATAAAAACTACATTGTGTTTACCTGTTATCTTTGAGTAATATTTAAATTTGTATGATTATCTGAAACATTAATGTGTGACAAACATGCAAATAAATAAATAAGAAATCAGTAAGGAAGCAAACACTGTATTCGTTCCAAAATAAAATGAACGTTCCCAACCTGTCAGCTGTTATGCTGTGCTCACAGCACACATTATTGGTATGCACAAATGCTGCAACACACACGGTACAACATTTATTTATTAATAAAGAGCAAAATAAATCACCAGCATGTACTTCATGCAAGGTATTTTAAACAACTGTGGTGGCTCATACCCCTTCACTAGTTGTATAGTATCAACAAAACTAATTTCAGACTGCCATTTAATGTTTATATGTCTGTATAAGTTATATTATTTCAGTTTATATGCATGTTAAGTAATATGAGGTGGTATACATACTGTATATAAAAATGTATGTAATGGGTTGAAGCTTATGGCTAAACTAGTTAAGAACCATTTGCTAATCCAGTTGAGAACTACTGCTCTATAGCACTTATTGCAGATTTTATGTTTGTAACAGTGAGAAAAATGTATATCTAAGCAATGTAACTTGAGGCATGGCCATTAGAAAGGAAAATGATTTAGGTCTCTATATAGAAATTAATTGATTATTGTAATTTTTTTTGAACTCAGATCAAGGCCATTGGACGGACTGAGTTAAACTCCAGTAATCCAGAGGAAGTCATGCAGCTCGCCGCACAAAAGAGGAAAAAGAGATTCCTACAGGCAATGGCTAAACTATATTTTTAAATTCAGTCCAAAAGAATTCTTTTTTTTTTTTTTTTTTTTTTTTTTTTTGTGAAAAAATTTTTGTTTTTTACTGAAAATCAAACTTTTTTTTTATGAAACTTTATTAAAATAAATAAACCCAATCAAATTCAAAGAAATGTCTTGTATCTGTACCTTTTTTCCCCCGCAAAACAATCAAAAAGCAATCATAAATGTACAAACATTCGAATTTACAAATTTGATACTTTTGGAAAAAAATGTAATTAGTTTAAAAAAACAAATATTTTATTGCGTGAAATACAATGAACAGTACTCCACAAAATAAAGAATTGTTTGCTTAACATGAAATTTGAAGCAACAAATTTAAGATCACGCACTACCATATAAGTTTAGTCTTGTAACCAAATTTTTGATTGCTCTTTGATTGACAAGTACCAAAGAAGGGTCACACTCAATAATTTCTTAAATAAATAATTTTGTTTGTTAAATACATTATTGAGTGTGGACCATCTTTGATTCTTGTCAATCAAAAAGCAATTCAAAATTAAAAAAATATAGACTACACTAGCAAAATTGGCCTGTTTTTATTTTTACAGAATGTGTACTGTAATGTTTAGGTAAATCCTTATTAAGAATATTTAAACATTCTTTATTCCTTATCTGGAATGTATTGCTGACTTTGATGTATGTCTATATTTTATTTAGCATATATATATATATATATATATATATATATATATATATATATATATATATATATATATATATATAGTCAATCTTTAGCCTCATTAAGCTTTTATTTGTTTCAGGGGCAATATTTCAAACCGTTTATTTAAATTATGTGTGGCTATGAACTCTTACTGAATTGCTTTACACCTTCTCTATTGTCCCCATTCTATTTACTGAACAATTTTTAACAAATTTTATCTTTAAAGGTGCAGTATGTATGACACCCAGTGGTTGAACTAGGTATTGCACGCTTGATCAAAACACATTTTTACTCGGCTCCTCATCTGACCAGTCCATGCAAACGCAGGTTGCCTGATTGATGTGAGTGTGTCTGACTATGGAGCCTAAATATGGAATCAGATAAGACTCAATAGTCTTTCACGCAAAAGACACGATGTACACATGCGTAGCCTAATTCACGTGCATAAAACTAAATTCACGTGCGTAAAATATTTCTCCGTGCGGATGGAGAAAGAGATGTGCAGGATTCAAGCATTACATTCCCTGACTTTCACTGACTACATAGATATATACATTAGATGTCGCCTACCCTACTGTTGTCTATTAGAAGGAATGCGTCAATAGAGCCGCCATTTTAGTACAGGGTATATATTTTAGTAAACAGGCTGCTCCTTTGAAATGAATGCAGGTCCTAGGTGAAGTGGAGGACTGTGGCCATCCAAAGCCAGAGAAATACACATATACACATATATCTATGATCGGGAGTTTTCCCCGGTGGTCCGTATGCAAATATTTTTTTAAATTACGAAATATTATAATTTTACATCACTTTTCTACATTGATAGATGTGACCGCACGGGCATTCCTGACAAAGAGTGAGTGTTTGTGTGCATGGAAATGCATTAGCCTCCTTCCCTGTTTAATTTTATCTAATCCATGTCCTGAAACACCCCCCCCCCCCCCCCTCTCTCTCCTGCTTTTACTTCTCATTCTGACGGAGGGAGCGATTCGTTTGTGAATAAATCTCCGTTCTGAACGACTCGTTCACTTAGCTGATAATAATACAAGTTTCTGGCAGCGCAGCATCTTGTTGTCATATTTCATGACATAGTTTGCTTAGTATATTCAACAAAACTAGCATAAGCTTAGAATTTAGTCCGAGTTGGTGCTACTTGCCTTATGGTCACTGCAGTAAGAGTATTATCATCAATAACGTTACTTGTTAAGCACAAAAGTTCATAACATACAAAAACATAAAAAACAAAATCTTACCTATGAAATGTGATGACTTTGTGCTTTGTTTTCTTTGTTTGCTCGTTACTACACCCGTACACAGCGCTAAAGTCCAGCATCTTCACATTGGCACACTGTCTTGACTGCGGTTGAATGACGTTTGTCCTAGGAGCACTGTACCAAAGTGGTGGCGCTATTGACGCATGCTCAGGGTCCCGATGCGATATCTAGTGTATATATCTATGCACTGACTAACTTATTTCCATTGTATCTAATGAACGTAAACAGGCTGTTGTTGTGCTTTAGTATTATGTATAATATAAAGATAGTATTAATACTTTTTGGGATCTTTTTCAACACAAATCGGAGCCTCTCGGATCATTTTAAACATGTTTGATGCTGTTCAGGATTTTAAATTGGGCTGATCACTGCTCTGATAAGCTGCCTTCCAACCTACAGCCGCATCACAGAAGAGAAGAGCTGAGGAGAACCGCGTCAGTTGTAATAAATTAAGTTTTAAGTTTGTTTTTGTTTATTTGCTTTTGTTTTTTTTATTATTATCAATAATTAGCCTGTTTGTTTGTTATTTTATTTTATTGCTTGTCATCTGGGTCATGAATAACTTACCGCACACACAGAATAACATGTGGCTAATGAAAAAAAATGATAATTTTATTATAAATCAGCTTTTATATATATATATATATATATATATATATATATATATATATATATATATATATATATATATATATATATATATATACAGAGATGTATAGTAACGAGTAAGTTCACTACTGTACTTAAGTAGGCTACTAAAAGGTTGTATCTGTACTCTACTGGAGTAGCCTATTGTTTTTTTCTACTTCTACTTTTACTTCAGTACATATTTTCGATGAGCTTAATACTTTTACTCCAGTAGATTTTTTTTTATGTGTTGCATAGTTACTCATTACAATTATAAAAATGTTACGAATTAATCAATCATTGTTTAGACGATCAAAGAAGACAGTGGTGCCTGCCTGCATTGAGAGCACTTTAGTTTGTTTTAGACATGGAAAACCCAGAAATTCCACCTTCAACTCCTTCACTTTCAACAGTTCGTGGCAATGAGGAAAAAGACCACCCGTGACCCTATTTAGAGCCAATGTTTGCATTTGTCGGAGTGAAAGACAGTTCATATAGAATGAAGTGCATACTCTACCGTCGGATTTGAAGAAACATGTCAAGTTAAAGATAATATAATACACAAAACAGCAGTTTGAGCTATCCATAAGAGTTAAATAAGTTAACTACCGTTAGCTACCCGCGGTTCATATCACGCTGCAATGTTCACATAACGTTAACTGTCTATTATAAAGGCTGTCACGCTGAATGGGGTTTTTGACCCATCATATATATATATATATATATATATATATATATATATATATATATATATATATATATATATATATATATATATTTTATATTATAAATCGTAAACCATGGTTCTTTTTGTTCTGCTTAATCCTGTGCCCCAAAAAAGATATTTAAAATAAACAAAACAATATGTCTTTTGACTGCTTTTTTAAAAATAACTACATAACACAATACTTGTACTTTTACTTTCAGTACTTGAGTAGTAAATTTTTAAATAAACTACTTGCAATACGTAAGTACAAAAAAATGTTGAATACTTTAGTACTTCCACTTAAGTATGATGCTTAAACAGCACTTTAACTTCTACTCAAGTCACTTTTTTGACAGAGCACTTGTACTTTTACTTAAGTCTGGGTCTCTAGTACATTATACATCTCTCTCTCTCTCTCTCCTCTCTCTCTCTCCTCTCTCTCTCTCTCTCTCTCTCTCTCTCTCTCTCTCTCTCTATGTGGTGTGTGTGTGTGTGTGTGTGTGTGTGTGTGTGTGTGTGTGTGTGTGTGTGTGTGTGTGTGTGTGTGTGTGTGTGTGTGTGTGTGTGTGTGTGTGTGTGTGTGTTAAAACTGACGCGATTTTTCCCAGCTCTGTCAATTTAATTTGTGATATTATCCATCTCTCATGCAGAAAAGACTTTGCAGAATAGAAATGCTAAATCATTCCAGTAGGTGGCACATTCAAATCAGTAATGAGGAGTGATGAGTAGGGCCAGACGGAATCTGCGGACGTTTTTTGCTATTTCTGCTGAGAATTTTGGTAAAAATCTGCGGATTTCTGCGGAATTATTTTGGGAGTCTCATAACTAAAACCTTATGTGAAATAAAAAATAATATCTTTATAACTTTTATTTAATGTTTAAAATGCAAATCCAATTAGATTAACTGTGAATAGTTAACTGTAAGTAAATAAACAGAATTAATGATGGGCTAAAAATCTGCGGAAATCTGCGGAAAATCTGCAGAAAATCTGCATTCCTAATGCAACAAAAATTTTTGCATTTCATTATATAAAAAGTAGTACAAGTATATTGAATTAAGCCCATTTATAAAATTAAAGTGTAAATGCTTATGAATAACTGCAAATAAGCAAATAAACCTTACTCTTTTTTTAATGCAAAAAAAAACTACAAAAAAAAAAACAATAGACTATTTTCACATTACTATTTTTACATTCCTTAAAAAGTACCACATTTAGCTCCTTTTCTTAAGTGACTTTAAATTGTATTGTATTACTTTCCCAACACTGCAAATAAGATTAACATGTCTAAATGATCGCCTAACAAAGATTAGGCTACAACACTACTGTAGTAAAGAGAGCATGGTCCCTTCAAGTCTATTCACTGTGTTTTTTTTTCTGTTCTCATTTCCATCGGCTGCTTAGTTATGTCAATCAGAGAGAATGCACTACTTCAGTTCAGTTTAATATAGAGGTTGCTCGCATGCTCATCGCACCGTTCTGTGCCGGAGCAAGAGAAACAGTGATGTGTAAGCTGTGTGTTTATGCCACTTGTACTGTGTGAGTGAACTGTGTATCTGCGTTGTTCAAGACGTGAAGTAAAAGTTATACGAAAAAGACGATCATCTGTCGTGGCTCATTCCTCCCACACATCCACGTAGGCTAAAGCAAAACTGAAACTAACAGAACACACGACACTACCAAAATAAAACATTGCATTTAATGTTGAAAATAGGTAAACCAGAATAACATATCATACCGCTTTCACAATAACCTACTCATTTAATTTTTACTTGGGCTATAATGTCCTTGACCACCAGCAAATCAGAATATTCAGCTGGACAGCACTTTAGTTTTGTCTTCAGAGTCGCTGCCTCAATCAAATCCATTCAAATAAAGCCTACAGCTGAGACTACAGTTTTAGCCCGATTTATGCTCGATTTTCACCTTCTGAGAAAAGCAGATAAGTTTACTACAGCCCATGATAAGCAAATAAACACTTAATTTATGTTGTCATATTTTCATTGTCAATTTTTTAGTTTCTGGCTTAATAAAAAACAAAACTCATAAAACATTTAAAATGCTTATATTTATATATTTATTACTGAATGATAGGGTATATATATAACTAAAGCACAACAACAGCCTGTTTACGTTCATTAGATACAATGGAAAGTAAGTTAGTCAGTGAAAGTCAGGGAATGTAATGCTTGAATCCTGCGCATCTCTTTCTCCGTCCGCGGTGCTGGAGAGGATCTGACTGCGTAAAAGGAGCGCAGAGTGGGTGATATTAAATACAGCTCTCATCTGATTGGCTGAAAGGTTACGAGTTGCCTGCCTCTGCCAGGACAGTCTCAAAAATACACACACACACACGTATCCAGGGGGAGTCGTACGTGAAAGAGGATTTGTACATTCTCATTCAGGATGAACTCGCAAGATTTTAACATTCAAAACTTTTTGTACACTCTTATACATTTGCAAATGGTGTTTTGCATTTGTGAAACGTATTTTATGAATATGTATTTTTATTTTGTGCACGTGAATTGTTTTTGTGAATATATATAAATATTTTACGCACGTGAATTTGGTTTTATGCACGTGAATTAGGCTACGCATGTGTACATGGTGTCTTTTGCGTGAAAGACTTTTGATATTAAACTAGCTCCATACTAAAGGCTGATTTGAACCATTTTCTAACTAAAAGCAATGGCATGTGATACAAAAATAATTTTTTTGCAAACCAACACCTGAAATTTCGATTTTAGAAACAGCTTTTATTTCTCACAGGTGAAAAACAAAATAAACTATGGCCACCTCAGGTACACCTCATGTGCTTTATTCAGTGCTAATAATCTGAGTTTGAATGCCATCACAATTATTGCCATATTACTGAAAGCAGCAGTGGATAGTTCACCTCAGATCTTGAGAAAAAAATAAACCGTTTGAAATTTACATTCAGAACTGTGACCCAGTGCAAGCCAACAAATATCAATCATTTAGCATGTACATATAATAATGTTAAAACGGTTTAATGTGTATTAATTAGATTGTAAACCTTACCATTTTGCTGGAGTGCAGTGTAGTATTCTGTGCTTCTGAATGGCTGCATGTAAATTTCTATTGCTTTGTCTGGTGCAAACAGCCAAATTGCTTTTCACTGCAAATCTAGTCACACAGCACATTGTTAGGACACGGGGTTACAATGTAACCTGCTCACCTAATGTTTACATTTAAAATATTTATATCATTTGCTAATTAATATAACACCTCATGTAGTTTCAACAGTTTTTCAACAGTCCAGCTGTAAGTATTGTTAGCTCACTTTTTAGCTCATCTTTGGCCTGTTTTCTCTGTCCTATATAACTGTTTACAATCCCATATCAAGACTACAAAACTCTGTCGATCAAATTAGTTACTAGCTCTTTAATTTTAAATCTCTTCCACGATCACAGCGTAGCAGTTCACATGTAAACAGCCCACAGCTGTACTTATTATTTATTTATTACTTATTGACTCTTGCTTGCTTTTCTTGCTTTCATTTCCAGTTTGCTTGCTGATTCGCATAATCATTTACTTACGCCTAACTGCACCCTTTATATTGTGGGTGTGTATTTCATTCAGACTTTTGCTTGCGCCTATCGCTTTTTTTTTTTGCTTTCACTTTTTAGTTTGCTAACTCGCGCCTGTTCTCTCTCACGTGTGTCGTCTAGTTTATTTACATATTCTGCCTAATTAAAACCTTTATATTACATTGTAAATCATTTTGTGAGGGTGCTCTGCTCTCTCTCTCTCTCTCTCTCTCTCTCTCTCTCTGTCGTGCTGTCTCTCATTTTAGTGCCTATTGCTCATTTCATACAGACCCCGTTTACACTAATATGTTTCAATTCTAAAACAGCGTTTTAGAATAAAAATGATCCATGTGCACACTGGCGTTTCACCTAGCATTTCTGAACAACTCTCCATCCACACTACACTGCTGAAAATGCACATCACGTGACTACACACACACACACACACACACACACACACACACACACACACTCTGGAATGCGATGCAGCGTATGTGGATGTCTGAGCTCCAGGCAGTCATCTACCCAGATGAGAGCTGTGCACTTCGGACTGTTCATAAGGATCTACCACTGGATGTAATCTCACCATATTTGCAATATTTGTTAAATGTGATATTTAATTCATCTTGTTCTATATCCAACGACCTATTCTCTGGCTTTTTGAATCTTTTTTTTGTTCTCAGGTATCGTGTTTTGGCTGAGCTCAAAGATATTAATCAATGTCACTACGTACACTGATTCTGCACATTTGACTGATTGCTTGTTTTTATTTCCTATATTGTATAAACTTATTGTACGATATACTTTTATAATGGCTATTATTAATGATAAAAACTGATATTCAGCAAATATGCATACAGTGAAGGTGACGGTCATAAAAACATGTAGCTACACGACGCCTCAACATTTTTTGTGTCTGTTAAGTTGCTAATATCAAAATGAAAATCGGTAGTTCCTTAACATGTTTTCATTTTATTGCTAAGAAAGTAAAACAGCGTAGCCAGGGTGATGTGAATGAGGTTATAAAGTACCGTGATCCCTTTGAAGATTTACCCGATGTGTCCTCGGGAGTTTGTTTTCACTGTGCGTGCGTGCGTGAGCACTCGGAGGAAGGGTGCAGAGAAGTGTCAAACAGCTGAGTGTGTATGGCTTATCTTGTCGAAAAATGCAGCTAAAAGTTCGACACAAAGGTAATAGTTTATGTCATTTAAATGTCTGTGTTGCACTTAAATAATGCGACTTAAATAGGATTTTTTTTTTTCAACCTGCTGATTTCCTATATGTTTTGCTCAGAGACCATTTAGAATATTGATGCCTCGTCATTGTAAACTTTAAAGACATTTGTGAATGAATGGTGCAAAGTTGTCTAACTGTTCATTTTTTTTTTTGTTACGTTGTATTTCAGACTGTTAGAACAGACTGTTGTCTTGAGTTCATGTCGCAAAGATGAATTTCCTGACTTGCCATATCTAAATGCGCCTTTACTCATTTTTACATATGATTAGGCTATAATAAAAAAGCTTTTGTTTTAATTGTTTTCCGTTACGTTGTATTTCAGAGCTCTCAATATATATATATGCTGATTGGTTCGAACCAAGTCTTTCTCATTAATTTAATTAACTGATGTGCTGAAAACTCAATGACGTCACTTTGTACCAGCCGGTACAGACAGCCAATCTACATGCTGAAATTTACACAATGATTTCATCGCCGTGACGTTTCTTCAAATCTTTTATTAAACCGGAAGAAAGAATTTGCTCAAACCAATGCAAAAACAACAAATTTTCACTTTTTAGCTAAATATATGTGTCCTAATAGTGTTTTTAGAATTGTGGGACATGTTTATGACTCAACATCTCAAAAAATGTGTTTTGGTGTTTCGTGACACTTTAAAGCAGTGGAGAAGAGGGAGAAATTAGTTCATGCTCTGCATGAGTTACATCCTGGTGAAAAGGTCCTTTTTAAGCTGGGCAGTAAAAAAACACTGGAAATCACCAGCCGTTGTGCTGAACAAAACATCAGCAAAAATGGTGCATACTCAAAATGGAGCTGTCCTGCACAGGAGCAGGAAATATTTGCAAGCAATGCCATCACAACCAGATGCTACAATCCATGCAGAATCACAGGAAGAAAAGGAACCAGCTATGTCTTGGATTGGACATTCAAATAAATAAATAAAACAATATCATTACATGATGTAACACTTTAATTTGGTTATGCTGTTAAAAAGGTGTTTAAGTGTTAAAAGGGGGAAACAAAATGTTCTTTTCTATAGGGGAAGATGTGGGAAATCAGTTTTTTATGTTGACCAATCAAATTGTACCCGATTGGTGGGACCCTACCCTGTGGGGATCGGAGGGGACGAACCTGGTAGTTGATAGGAGAGTTCATGCGAGTGCATAGTTTATGCAATCTGTAAAATGATTGAATAGTTTCCTCTCATGAGAATACCATAGTGAAAGGTCCTTGACCATTCAAAGCACCACAGCTCCCCAGACCTCTTCAGCCGTCAGTCTGAGGTCTGGCTATATGAGACTAGAGACAACGCCCGCAGACACTCACAGCTGCATAATGTGTCATTGGTGGTTAACTTTTCCACAATGTGAAAGTGGCACTATTTTATTAATACAATCAGTTAAATGCCTTAAAATGTAATTTAATCCATATTATACTTTTTTTCTTTCAAACTACTTTAAATGTTTGCTGTATGCTTGCCACCTATAAAACAACAATAAAATGCTATACATAAAAATATTGTTTAGTTAAATACAAATTGATATACAAATAAAATTATGTTTTGTGTATATTGTTAATGCAGTGTGGGGGAACTGATGTAAAAAAATATGATTATTATTATTTTAATAATGTTTTGAGGTTTTTCTTTGTATATGTGTAATTAACAGAGTTAAGGATGGTCATTAGTTTTGTTGAGTGCTTTTTTTGCCAATTCTGTAGTATAAAATTAGTCTTATTCTGTGTGCTATTAAAAATTTTAAATAAAACTTAGAAACCTGCAGATACCCCATTTACAAATGTTGCCCTTGAAATTAAAAATGTTCTTTCCATTCAACGTGCAGTATGAAATTCCACTAAAACAACACTCTCCCATCCGTGCTTAAGGACTCGCAGTGGCATGAATGAAATGTTGCGGAGTGAAAGTTTAAAATGAAACACCTGAAATTACATGACACTCTGGAGAAAACATTGAATAGCATGGTAATGTAATGATATTAATCGATATCTGAGGTATAACATGTGAAACGGGAACATTAAAGGAACATTCTAAAACCAACTCATATAAACACCTTAATCATATTATTGTCTTATTCAGATTATGGTAAATTACTTGATTATGGATGGCCATGTAAACGTAGTCAGTGATAAAAAATAAATAAAAAAAAAAAACACTTCACACTGATGACCTAGATATTCAAAGAGTTTGTGATGAATTTGTAAAGTAGGTTTGAAGATTGAAATTGAGTTTATTTTTAAAGGTTTAGCGAATGCAGTTAATGTTTTTACCCAAAGGACATACAGAGTAGGACAACACAGGGGTTAAAGATGCAATTTTTGCACATTTTCTAATGAAATAAAGGCAAAATATATGAAGGCTAGCATTGCCTATTGATCCAGACTTTACACACTGACTAAAAGAAGACAAGTACAAAATTCTTCCTGATGTTTCTCAGACCTCCTGGCAAGGTGCAAACTTGAAACTAACTTGAGGCTTTGTATGGTTTGTGCGTGTGTTAGATTGCATATACCCTTATTCAGTAATTGTCCGCTTTACCTCTGCCAGTTAAGGTCACTCTGTATCCTGGTTAATGGAATTTTGATGACACTGTGGAGATGGTCTTGTGCGTCACAGGGATGTTTTAACCAATTAACAAACAGCTGTTTTGTCATAGGACACCTTCACATCTAGCTTGTGTAGAGTATTTAAAGAAGCTTGAAGTAGATAGCTGATGGATAGAGATTCAGAACACTCTGTACAGTAAGTATTAAAAAGGCCTTAATATAAAAAAATGGTCAGTTCAAGGTGATGTTTTCTCTCAACTTTAAATTATTTCTTAAATTTCAGATGAAATTCCAGGTTTTTCATCTCTCGTCCACTCTTCAGACCACAGTCTTCTTCTTGTTGGTGCTACTGGTTCATCCTCCCAGAAGTCTAATGCTGCCACACCAACCGATGGTTTACCTGCCTAGGCTGGACAACCCTGAATGGGAAGCAGCAATGCTCCGGCTTCAGGCTTCACTAGGGGGTCCAGGTGGCAGACCAGTGGCCGAACTCCAGCCCTGGGCCTTGTTTCAAGACCTGGGATCTGAGGAGCTTTTGGATAGAGTGAATGAAATACTAGAAAGGGAACAGAGGAACATAGTAAAGGGCCGGAAAAGAGAGGAGTTGGAACGAAGACCCATGGGGACATTCCAAGACAACCATATATTGCCTTTGCTACACCCACAGGGTGGTGAGGTTGAAGAAGTTGGTGGAGAGAAACGCAACGAGGCACTCACTTCCATTGCAGGAGGTTTGCAAGCCTTCAACAGACAGAAAGGTGGATTTGGCTTTCGATTTGGCAGAAAGTAAAGAGGTGGCATGAGTATGTATGTACGAGCTTGTGTGTGTGTGATAATATATATATAGTGGTATATTATATATAAGTTTTAGTATATAATTCTGCAATGCAAGTTTGGGGTGGTAGTAGTTGATGAGGGCAGTTGAAAGTCAATCATGTATAGCAGAGAATTAATGACATTGTTTATTTCATTGGGAAAATGACTATGACATTTATTAAAAATTGTTAAGAAATAATTTGCAGTCCTATCTCAATTTTGTCATTGAAAGTTATATTTAGTATATGTACAGTATGCTGACTTTGACCATACTTTTTGTAATGTATTTATGGTAGCTGGCACATAAATAATTAAAAATCATTGACTTGGTTGCTCTGCTGTGAAAAAATCAGTTTACTGTATATTAACTTTGGGTTATTTTTTCCAGTAGTAACTGGGTAAAAATAGATTAATCCCACACTTAAATTTGTTTAATGCATATGTAGGCCAATATCGTTGACACTCAGTTGGCATCAAATTAATATCAGGCTCTAGAGGTCAAATTGATGTCATATTGACATTATTGAATGTTTAGAAATTTATCATGAGCTTGGTTGTTTAAGATCCTTTTAAATCATGTGTAGCCACTAGATTTATTTGTGTGTAATACACATAAAATGCTGTAGGTGAATTTAACACTTAAATGAAATGACTACAGATTGTTATATACATTTACTGATTTACAACATTGAACTAATTGCAATTTGAAAATTTTTCTTTTTTTACTGTAATTTCATAAAGTATTGTTTTTATTTAAAATTACCAAAATGTAGTTTTTCCAGTCTTTATATGTTAAAAAACATTTCACCTTTACCTATGTATTCTAGTAATGTATTCTAAGTAGTATTATTATTGTTATTGTTAATATTTTTAAAAATATTCTATGCCTTATGATCTTTTCTTTTTTTTTTTTTTTCTTTTTTTTTTGCTGTTTAATGCCAAACCTGTAGATGGCGCTATGATATTTGATAGGTGGTGTTCTTGTTCTGTCAATCAAGTCAACCAAAGAGGACAATTTAAACACATGCTGCAATGTTTTAACAGGTGGGTAAACGTGTTTACCTAATTATTATTTAACTGTGTTTATCTAATTAAATGTTTAAAAATTGAGGAACGAACATGTTTAATGGATTATGTGTTAGTTTCCTGCCAGTGAAAGCTGGTGTGAAATGTTATGGAGCTGGCTGAACAGTTTCAATCTTTTAACTAAGCATTGCAACACATTAAATTTGTCATAGAAGTACTGGAATTCCAGTGCCTTGCTGAGACACCGAATTAGTTAATCCTGTCTTGTTGTGTCCTCAACAAGTAAGTCATAATAACATAATGATACCTTAGCAGATAATTTGCTGATGATTAATCAAAGTAGTCAACTGGCAGTTGAAATTTACATTGGGTAAAAAAAAAAAGTGAAAGTCATACACAGCAGAAAGCTTTCACATAATCCAGCAAACTTTGAGGGTTCTTCTAAGAGGTAGGGAACATTTACACATGCTCACTCCCCCCACACCGGTACGGTGAAGCACTTGAAATCAAAGGCAAGTTAATAAGGCACTAATTCACAACTTCTAGAAGAAAAGATAAAACAAATTTACCAAACATACTAAACAATTCCAACAAAACAAGTAATAATTACAACCAAAATGAATGCAATCACAAAAAAGAAAATTATAAAGAAAAAATTAATTTGTTGAAATAAGTGTATCATTCAGGCAAACAAAGTATTTAAATCATTCACTGAATTATTGATGCATGAATAGTCGGGCGCATTAAAATTGTTAACTGGATCATTGAGAAACATTAATCATTCATGCAAACACAGCGTCAAGTTAAACAGAAGCTAAGTGACATGATTGTGAAGTAAATGTCTATTGAAACACAACCTCTTGGACCTATGCTACTACTAACACTACTGGGAACACTAAACTACTAGGAACACTACTTGTGGTTATTTTTGTGCATCAGTTAGATTTGAGTTGAATTATGAGTTAGATTTTTATTTTTAATGTGGACTGAGGAAACTACTGAGTGTGACACATAGCTTTAGAAGAGAGCGGTGCTTGGCTGTTTGTTACGTTACATGCATCACCCTGTAGTTTGACCTGAGTTGTTACATTCCGGAGAGAAAAGCCTCCAATAAGCAATGTGTGCATTGACTGCTGGGGTGGTAGGAAATATTTATTCTGCCTCAATTCAATGTTTATTCATAAAGTCATCAGAACACATGAACTGTTTTTTTAACCCAGTGGTAGGAACCTTGTCTTTTTTAGGAACCTTGTCTTTTTTTCTTAATAATCATTTTCTTTCCTCTGTTTGTCAGTATTATTTGTTTTCTTTTTCTTGCTTTTTGTAAACTACTTTATTTCCCTGGGGTAACTGCACTTTTAAGTCAAGTACCTGTATCCTCCTTCGCAGCCAGGACTTTGTAATGTGTGCAGAATGTGGTTTTTCATTGTCTTGTTGAAATATGCATGGGTGTCCCTGGAAAAAAAGGCAGCATATTGTGATCCAGCATTAATGGTGCCATCCCAGAAGTGCATGTTACCTTTACAAAGGGCCCTGACCCCATACCATGACAGACCCTGGCTTTTGGACTTTTGGACTGGTAACAGAATAATCCTTTACTTCTTTGATTCAGAGCTCACCGTATCTACTTCTACCAAAAAATATCTGAAATACTGATTCATCTGACCACAGTACATGTTTCCACTGTATGACGGCACTTCTGTACACTGTTAACATATGGCTTTCTTTTGGCACAGAACAGTTTTAACTGGCATTTGTGGATGTAACTACGTATTGTGGTACTTGACAAAGGTAGTCTTGAACCCATGTGGTGATATCGCTTACAGATGAATGGCGATTCTTGGTGCAGTGCCGCCTGAGGGTATCGATATAATGGTTGTTCAGCTTAGGCTTGGTTCCTTGTACTTTTACGGACTGAAAATTCTTCAGATTCCTTAAACATATATAATATGTTTTGCATTGTTGAAGGTGTGAAATATTCAAATGTCTTCCTATCTTTCTTTGAGGAACATTGTTTTTTAAAACATTTCAATGATTTTCTCATGTATTTGTTGGCAAACTGGCAGTCCTCGGCCCATCTTTGCCTCCTAAAAGACTAGACCTTTCTGGATGTTGCTTTTGTACCAAATCATAATTACAATCACCTTGCTGACATCACACGCTTTTGGGAATATGTTGCCGGTCTGAATGATTGGAAAGGATGTATATTTAACAATGAAATTAATTTGACCAGGCAAAACATTAAATATTTTGTTTTATATTGTCTGCAATGAAATTCAAGTCAAAGTAAATTTGGAAATTACTACTTTCTTTTTTTCATTTGCGTTTTCAATACTGTTCCAACTGATTCTGATTTGGGGTTGTTTAATATAATTTAAAATAATATATATAATATTTTGAGAATTATGTCTGTTAAATAACTGAAAATGAACTGGCAGTCTATTAACAGGTTTTTGTACCTAATTTAAAATACTGACCAATACTTATCCAGCCCGATTTTATGCAGCGGATGCCTTTCAGCGCAACCCATCTCTGGAACAGAATGGTTAGTTTACAGATATTTTTTTTTACAGCATGGCCAAAAATTGCAGGAATCTGAATTTTAAAAAAAAATGCAAACTCCTTTATAGTTATGTAAAATTTAGTATTTACAAAATCACAAAATTCTGGAGGCAACTGCTTAACCAACATCTGTCTGTTTTCTAATCATTATAGGTTATGCAAATTCAAATTTTAGTCAGCAAAAGTCAGCGAATTTGATATTGGCCTAGAGTGGAGCCTTGACTATATATATATATATTAGGGGTGTGCAAAGTAGCCTGTATTTGTATCTCTATTTGTATTTGTGTTTGTGTGTGTGTGTGTGTGTGTGTGTGTGTGTGTGTGTGTGTTTGTGTGTGTGTGTGTGTGTGGTGTGTGTGTGTGGGTGTGTGTGTAGTGTGTGTGTGGTGTTTGTGTGTGTGTGTGTGTGTGTGTGGGTGTGGTGTGTGTTGGTGTGTGTGTTGTGTGGTGTGTGTGTGTTACACTCTAATTTTACGTTATAGTTTTTAAGTGATTCTTAATTACCATGATAATAATCTATGAATATGCATATTTGCGTGATGTTTTGTAACAAGCAACATCATTGAAATAAAATAAAATAACAGCCATTACATAACATAACAGAGGACACTGAATTAGACAGAATAAAAACAAATACTACTTCAAAGAACTGTTCTTCTGAAAGAACTTCTTTCTAATGCACAGAATTTCAAGAACTAAATTGATCAACCCCTGACTGAGAGATCTGGCAGAACAAAAGTTGTATTCTATAATACTAAAAGATACAGCCCTGCTATTGTCAACTGTTTGACAAAAAACAGACACAAAGGTTTTTTATGTTTTTATTTATTATATTTTTTTTTTTTACACTTTTATGTTGTTTTTATGTTTGAACTGACTTGCAAAGGCAGAACATGGCCGTGATGATGAATTGATGCTGGTGGGGGGATTGGTGCTTGTGGGGGGTTGGCAACAGTACTAGGAGAGACTGCTCTATGTGCATGTTGATTTGCATAACAAAGGGGGCGCGGTGGCGCAGTGGATAACGCTGTCGCCTCCACAGCAAGAAGGTCGCTGGTTCAAGCCTCGGCTGGGTCAGTTGTTTTTTTCTATGTGGAGTTTGCATGTTCTCCTATACATGGCGTTTTCTCTGGGTGCCTCGGTTTTCTCCCACAAGTCTAAACACATGCAATATAGGTGAATCATTCATTCATTCATTTTCTTGTCGGCTTTGTCCCTTGCGGGGTCGCCACAGCGGAATGACCGCCAACCTATCCAGCACGATTTCACGCACGGATGCCCTTCCAGCCGCAACCCATCTCTGGGAACATTCACACACACATTCACACTCATACACTATGGACAATTTAGCTTACCCAATTCACCTGTACGCATGTCTTTGGACGGTGGGGAAACCGGAGCACCCGGAGGAAACCCACGTGAACCCAGGGAGAACATGCAAACTCCACACAGAAACGCCAACTGACCCAGCCCAGCGGTTCGAACCTGCGACCCGCGACGTTCTTGCTGTGAGGCAACAGCACTACCTACTGCGCCACTGGGTTGCCCAATATAGGTGAATTGGGTAAGCTAATTGTCTGTAGTGTATGTGTGAATGAGATGTATGGGTAATTTCCAGTGACGGGTTGCAGCTGGAAGGCAGACTCTGCGTAAACATATGCTGGATAGGTTGGCAGTTCATTTCACTGTGGCGACCCCAGATAATAAAGAGACTAAGCTGAAAAGAAATGAAAAAATATTTATAATTGCTGAAAGACAGCGGTTGACGGCCATTACCCTCATTGAGCAGAGCAAAGACAGTTGGCGTTGTTCAACCACAAATAGCGACAGACACCGCATAATAAGCCCTTAGAAGATCAAGTTGTGCTAAATGACTACAAAATTTGTTCTACAAATATATTTTTATTAAATATTACTGCAATTATATGAATCAATTTATTCATCATTAACATTTAACAAACAACATTAAATACAAGTAAATCAGTCAAAAGAACAACTAACTTAACATTGCAGTCAAATATATTTGCTCTGGAGTAATAACAGATGACTGTGACCAAAATATTGCCTTTAGCTGTAGCCTAAACTATTAACATTTTACGTAAACTAAAAAAAGACCCCACCATCCTTTTGAATTAGTAGCCATCAGAGGAGTGCTCACGAGAGTCACGACGGGCAATAAGACAAGCTGATGGCCGCCAACGCAATGAGTCCCAAATTTATTTATTGATTTAGTACATTTAGTAGTGATTTCCAAATTTACTTTGACTTGTATTTCATTTGACAAATTGAACACAAAATATTTGATGTTTTTCTGGTCAAGTTTCTTTCATTTGTAAATATACATCCTTTCCTGTCATTTAGGGTGCTTTCACACTTGGTTCAATTGCCTGGACCGTACCAAAGTTTGATTGTCCCCCCCTTGCCACCTTCTTGGTTGGTTTGTGTTTACTGACTTTTTCCTTCTGAACACCGGTACGCTTGCATCGAGCTGCTGTTTTGTGTATGGCTGTTGCTAAGTGACAAAAATGGAAAGATGTCCACACATCGCGGTCGTTCTGCTTTTACTGAATCTGCTTCATCTTTGGTTTTGGACATGCAAAAAGCGAATCACGTCCAAAAATATTATAAACCTTCAGAACATAACGCAATGTCCACAGAAGCTGTTTTTGGAGGAGCAAGCAGACATTATCACTGTGCTTGCCCTGGCTCAGTCCCGCTGTCACCAAGGTACAGTACCTGATACACACACACAAACAACGAATGAACGTTATGAAACTGATAGTTTTGTTGTGCTGTTGGCGGTTCACTTCTGTTATTGGTATGATTGCATTCATAATAGAAGTGAACCGGACAGAGTTTGCATGAACCGTACCCAGACCACCTCTTTCAGACGGACCCGGGTACGGTTCGTGGTGCGCATCCGAGGTCAGAAGACATTTTCACACTAGCTAAACGTACCTATTCTGACATCAAGAACCCAGGTGTGGACCAAAAGTGCTAGTGTGAAAGCACCCTCAGACATGCAACACTTCCAAAAAAGTTTGGCACAGGAGCAATTAGGGCTATATTGGTGATGGATATATGGATATGCAGGTGATTATTGTAGTTATGACTTGGTACAAAAGCAGCATCCAATAAAGGTCTAGTCCTTAGTAGCAAAGATGGTCAGAAATCGCCAGTTTTGCCACCAAATATGTGACAAAATTATTGAAATGTTAAAAACAATGTTCCCCAAAGATAGAAGACATTTGGATATTTCACCCCCAACAGTGCATACATAATTAAATGATTTAAGACTCAGGAATTTCAGTGCGTAAGGACAAGGTTGCAAGCCTAAGCAGAACAACCATGATCGCTGATGATCCCTCAGGCGGCTCTGCATGAAGAATCGTTTATTCATCTAGAAGCATATCACCACATGGGTTTAGGACTACTTTGACAAACCTTTGTCAAGTACCACAATACGTACTTATATCCACAAATGCCAGTTAAAACTGTCTGTGCCAAAAGGAAGCCCTATGTTAACAGTGTCCAGAAGCCCCGTCACCTTCTCTCGGCTCGGAGGTACTGAGATGAACAATCCACAGTGGAAATGTGTACTGTGGTCAGATAAATCAGTATTTCAGATATTTGTGGGGGAGATATGTACACTGTGTGCTACAGACCAAAGAAGAAAAGATCATCAGACTGTTATCAGCAAGCCCAAAAGATGGCTGTCATGGTAGGGGGTTGTGTCAGTGCCCTTGGCAAAGGTAACTTGCACTTCTGTGATGGCACCATTAATGCTGAAAAGTACATTGTGGTATGCTACCTTCTTTTCCAGGCACACCCATGCATATTTAAACAAGGCAATGGCAAAAAACAATACTGCACACATTACAAGTACTGGCTGTGAAGGAAGAGAATACAGGTTAGACTGTAGAGCCCTGCATTGAGCCCATCATTTTCACATCATAGCTAGCACGCTATCGGGTTTCAGGCCTGCATTAGAAAAAACTTTGATTGCGTGCGGTCCGGAAGCACTGGTGATGCCTTGCGCATAGAGATTTCCAACCAATAAAATAGAGAACATAAAGAGAAAATTGCCAATGGCGAACTTAAAACTGTGAAAAACACTAGAGGAAAGACAAACTTCGGTCAACTTCTTAAATTGTCACAACTTGAAAATGATGAGCCAACTGGTTATGCACAATGCACAACTTCTAAAATACAGGATTTTATTTCAATTAAGCACAAAGCAGCACTGCCCTGCCTTCATCCCTTATTCTTATTTCAATCTCAAGAAACACTGATTGCTTGCTGTCAAAGGCTACATTATTTAAGGGCATTTGTTAAGACATAATTCGCTTCTTTTTTAATATTAATATAGTTTTTTTTGAAATCTAAATGTAATAAAAGCACATCAGCACAAAATAAAAATCAGCACACGGCGTATCTTTAAAATGATGACATATTAAAAACATTTGCAAATATATGACAGAGGGTTGCGGTGGTGAAGAATTAATTAAATCCTTAATTTCCACTGACCGCAACAAATCATCCACCCGCCTAGTTAGTAATGGATGGGCTCAAACAAAAATAATTCGTAGATTTGTCTTGGAAAAAATATCTTTTAAAACAAATTTCATATAGTTTGTTTCTTAGTTTTTCATATACAGGGGGGCCATTTATTGGATACACCTTAATAAAATGGGAATGGTTTCCTGAATACAGTTTCCTGAAAAGTGGATTGGATGTTGTGGGCCAGTTGAATGGCCCCCAAGGTCTCCCGATCCGACCCCCCTTGACTTTATCTTTGGGTCACTGAAGGCAATTGTCTATGTAATTTTATTAAGGTATATCCATATAAATGGCCCTGTAATATTTTTTGGTTGTCAGTTATCTACTAGATAAAATAGAAGAACGAATAACATTTGAGGTGAAGTGCTTCAAAACAATCCGTTATATGCTTCAGCGCCAAAAAACACCAACTGGATTGTCAATAAAAATAATTATCTAGCCTAAATAAATTGAAATTGTTTAAAACACCTCGAATGGTAGCGATTCCATATGAGGAGGCTGCGCAGCTGTGGATCTGAATTGTCCGATGAAAGAGACATGGGCTGAGGTGCTGGAGTTCCCCCGGCACAGGTGCTGATGAGACTGTAGCTCCACCCCGTGAGGGGGATTTGTCTCATTATAGTTTTAGGCCTTTTGGCAAATGTCTCAATAAGTTTAGCTGTTACTAATTTTGAACCTTGCTTTAAAACAATATTCTCTGAGTTGTAAGTTTTGGTGTGTGAAAAAAGCAGCAAAACTAAAGCCAATAGACGAATTACCAACCTCGTCACACATGACGTCACATGGGTTCCCAGTTGCAAAAACCCGTCCGTAATTGCAAACATGTGGTTTGTGCGGTAGGATGCCAAATTCGAGTCCAAAAATAGAAAACTTAACTTTAACGTACACCACACTGCTTTTAATGGCTAAATTGCTTTAGCCAACTGCTTTTTGGCTAAAAGGGAGCTGAATGAAGTGACGACCTAATTAAAAATGCTGGACTCTGCAGTTCTCATTTCATATCAGGTAAGTTCGCTATGCTGAATCCATACACATTACTCGTTTTTTCCCTTCCCTAGTTTCCCTTCTTATTATTTATTTTTTTTCTTTTAAACTGTAGAGTTGAATTTCAATATCAAAAGTGGACAGAGCAGAGATCAACATCCCATAATACAAATCATAATGCAAGCATATTTTTCACAGTGAACATAGCTATGAAGTTTGAAGTTTTTTCCCCCCTTAATAATAAAAACTACATTGTGTTTACCTGTTATCTTTGAGTAATTTAAATTTGTATGATTATCTGAAACATTAATGTGTGACAAACATGCAAATAAATAAATAAGAAATCAGTAAGGAAGCAAACACTGTATTCGTTCCAAAATAAAATGAACGTTCCCAACCTGTCAGCTGTTATGCTGTGCTCACAGCACACATTATTGGTATGCACAAATGCTGCACACACACACGGTACAACATTTTTAATAAAGAGCAAAATAAATCACCAGCATGTACTTCATGCAAGGTATTTAAAAACGTGGTTGTCATACCCCTTCACTAGTATAGTATCAACAAAAACTAATTTCAGACTGCCATTTAATGTTTATATGTCGTATAAGTTATATTATTTCAGTTTATATGCATGTTAAGTAATATGAGGTGGTATACATACTGTATATAAAAATGTATGTAATGGGTTGAAGCTTATGGCTAAACTAGTTAAGAACCATTTGCTAATCCAGTTGAGAACTACTGCTACTAGCCTATAGCACTTATTGCAGATTTTATGTTTGTAACAGTGAGAAAAAATGTATATCTAAGCAATGTAACTTGAGGCATGGCCATTAGAAAGGAAAATGATTTAGGTCTCTATATAGAATTAATTGATTATTGTAATTTTTTTTGAACTCAGATCAAGGCCATTGGACGGACTGAGTTAAACTCCAGTAATCCAGAGGAAGTCATGCAGCTCGCCGCACAAAAGAGGAAAAAGAGATCCTACAGGCAATGGCTAAACTATATTTTAAAATTCAGTCCAAAGAATTCTTTTTTTTTTTTTTTTTTTTTTTTTTTTGTGAAAAATTTTTGTTTTTTACTGAAAATCAAACTTTTTTTTTGAACTTTATTAAAATAAATAAACCCAATCAAATTCAAAGAAATGTCTTGTACTAGTACCTTTTTTCCCCCGCAAACAATCAAAAAGCAATCATAAATGTACAAACATTCGAATTTACAAATTTGATACTTTTGGAAAAAAATGTAATTAGTTTAAAAAAACAAATATTTTATTGCGTGAAATACAATGAACAGTACTCCACAAAATAAAGAATTGTTTGCTTAACATGAAATTTGAAGCAACAAATTTAAGATCACGCACTACCATATAAGTTTAGTCTTGTAACCAAATTTTTGATTGCTCTTTGATTGACAAGTACCAAAGAAGGGTCACACTCAATAATTTCTTAAATAAATAATTTTGTTTGTTGTTAAATACATTATTGAGTGTGGACCATCTTTGATTCTTGTCAATCAAAAAGCAATTCAAAATTAAAAAAATATAGACTACACTAGCAAAAGGCCTGTTTTTATTTTACAGAATGTGTACTGTAATGTTTAGGTAAATCCTTATTAAGAATATTTAAACATTCTTTATTCCTTATCTGGAATGTATTGCTGACTTTGATGTATGTCTATATTTTATTTAGCATATATATAATATATATATATATATATATATATATATAGATATATATATAAATATATATAGTCAATCTTTAGCCTCATTAAGCTTTTATTTGTTTCAGGGCAATATTTCAAACCGTTTATTTAAATTATTGTGGCTATGAACTCTTACTGAATTGCTTTCACCTTCTCTATTGTCCCCATTCTATTTACTGAACAATTTTTAACAAATTTTATCTTTAAAGGTGCAGTATGTATGACCCCAGTGGTTGAACTAGGTATTGCACGCTTGATCAAAACACATTTTTACTCGGCTCCTCATCTGACCAGTCCATGCAAACGCAGGTTGCCTGATTGATGTGAGTGTGTCTGACTATGGAGCCTAAATATGGAATCAGATAAGACTCAATAGTCTTCACGCAAAAGACACGATGTACACATGCGTAGCCTAATTCACGTGCATAAAACTAAATTCACGTGCGTAAAATATTTCTCCGTGCGGATGGAGAAAGAGATGTGCAGGATTCAAGCATTACATTCCCTGACTTTCACTGACTACATAGATATATACATTAGATGTCGCCTACCCTACTGTTGTCTATGAAGGAATGCGTCAATAGAGCCGCCATTTTAGTACAGGGTATATATTTTAGTAAACAGGCTGCTCCTTTGAAATGAATGCAGGTCCTAGGTGAAGTGGAGGACTGTGGCCATCCAAAGCCAGAGAAATACACATATACACATATCTATAGATCGGGAGTTTCCCCGGTGGTCCGTATGCAAAATTTTTTTAAATTACGAAATATTATAATTTTACATCACTTTTCTACATTGATAGATGTGACCGCACGGGCATTCCTGACAAGAGGAGTGTTGTGTGCATGGAAATGCATTAGCCTCCTTCCCTGTTTAATTTTATCTAATCCATGTCCTGAAACACCCCCCCCCCCCCCCCCTCTCTCTCTGCTTTTACTTCTCATTCTGACGGAGGGGCGATTCGTTTGTGAATAAATCTCCGTTCTGAACGACTCGTTCACTTAGCTGATAATAATACAAGTTTCTGGCAGCGCAGCATCTTGTTGTCATATTCATGACATAGTTTGCTTAGTATTCACAAACTAGCATAAGCTTAGAATTTAGTCCGAGTTGGTGCTACTTGCCTTATGGTCACTGCAGTAAGAGTATTATCATCAATAACGTTACTTGTTAAGCACAAAAGTTCATAACATACAAAACATAAAAAACAAAATCTTACCTATGAAATGTGATGACTTGTGCTTTGTTTTCTTTGTTTGCTCGTTACTACCCTACACAGCGCTAAAGTCCGCAGCTTCACATTGGCACACTGTCTTGACTGCGGTTGAATGACTTTGTCCTAGGAGCACTGTACCAAAGTGGTGGCGCTATTGCGCATGCTCAGGGTCCCGATGCGATATCTAGTGTATATATCTATGCACTGACTAACTTATTTCCATTGTATCTAATGAACGTAAACAGGTGTTTTGTGTGCTTTAGTATTATATAATATAAAGATAGTATTAATACTTTTTGGGATCTTTTTCAACACAAATCGGAGCCTCTCGGATCATTTTAAACATGTTTGATGCTGTTCAGGATTTAAATTGGGCTGATCACTGCTCTGATAAGCTGCCTTCCAACCTACAGCCGCATCACAGAAGAGAAGAGCTGAGGAGAACCGCGTCAGTTGTAATAAATTAAGTTTTAAGTTTGTTTTTGTTTATTTGCTTTTGTTTTTTTTATTATTATCAATAATTAGCCTGTTTGTTTGTTATTTTATTTTATTGCTTCATCTGGGTCATGAATAACTTACCGCACACACAGAATAACATGTGGCTAATGAAAAAAAATGATAATTTTATTATAAATCAGCTTTTATTATATAATATATTATTATATATATATATATATATATATATATATATATATATATATATTATATATTATATACGAGATGTATAGTAACGAGTAAGTTCACTACTGTACTTAAGTAGGCTACTAAAAGGTTATCTGTACTCTACTGGAGTAGCCTATTGTTTTTTTCTACTTCTACTTTTACTTCAGTACATATTTTCGATGAGCTTAATACTTTTACTCCAGTAGATTTTTTTATGTGTTGCATAGTTACTCATTACAATTATAAAAATGTTACGAATTAATCAATCATTGTTTAGACGATCAAAGAAGACAGTGTGCCTGCCTGCATTGAGAGCACTTTAGTTTGTTTTAGACATGGAAACCCAGAAATTCCACCTTCAACTCCTTCACTTTCAACAGTTCGTGGCAATGAGGAAAAAGACCACCCGTGACCCTATTTAGAGCCAATGTTTGCATTTGTCGGAGTGAAACAGTTCATATAGAATGAAGTGCATACTCTACCGTCGGATTTGAAGAAACATGTCAAGTTAAAGATAATATAATACACAAAACAGCAGTTTGAGCTATCCATAAGAGTTAATAAGTTAACTACCGTTAGCTACCCGCGGTTCATATCACGCTGCAATGTTCACATAACGTTAACTGTCTATATAAAGGCTGTCACGCTGAATGGGTTTTTGACCCATCATATATATATATATATATATATAATATATATAATATATAATATATATATATATATATATATATATTTATATTATAAATCGTAAACCATGGTTCTTTTTGTTCTGCTTAATCCTGTGCCCCAAAAAAGATATTTAAAATAAACAAAACAATATGTCTTTTGACTGCTTTTTAAAAATAACTACATAACACAATACTTGTACTTTTACTTTCAGTACTTGAGTAGTAAATTTTTAAATAAACTACTTGCAATACGTAAGTACAAAAAAGTTGAATACTTTAGTACTTCCACTTAAGTATGATGCTTAAACAGCACTTAACTTCTACTCAAGTCACTTTTTGACAGAGCACTTGTACTTTTACTTAAGTCTGGGTCTCTAGTACTTACATCTCTCTCTCTCTCTCTCTCTCTCTCTCTCTCTCTCTTCTCTCGCTCTCTCCTCTCGTTCTATTATATATGTGTGTGTGTGTTGTGTGTGTGTGTGTTTGTGTGTGTGTGTGTGTGATGTGTTAAAACTGACGCGACTTTTTCCCAGCTCTGTCCAATCTTAATTTGTGATATTAATGCATCTCTCATGCAGAAAAGACTTTGACAGAATAGAAATGCTAAATCATTCCAGTAGGTGGCGCATTCAAATCAGTAATGAGGAGTGATGAGTAGGGCCAGACGGAATCGTTTTTTTGCTATTTCTGCTGAGAATTTTGGTAAACATCTGCGGATTTCTGCGGAATTATTTTGGGAGTCTCATAACTAAAACCTTATGTGAAATAAAAATAATATCTTTATAACTTTTATTTAATGTTTAAAATGCAATCCAATTAGATTAACTGTGAATAGTTAACGTAAGTAAATATCTGCGGAATCTGCAGAAAATCTGCATTCCTAATGCAACAAAAATTTTACATTTCATTATATAAAAAGTAGTACAAGTATATTGAATTAAGACCATTTATAAATTAAAGTGTAAATGCTTATGAATAACTGCAAATAAGCAAATAAACCCTTACTCTTTTTTTAATGCAAAACAAAAAAAACAACAAAAAAAAAACAATAGACTATTTTCACATTACTATTTTACATTCCTTAAAAAGTACCACATTTAGCTCCTTTCGTTAAGTGACTTTAAATTGTATTGTATAACTTTTCCCAACACTGCAAATAAGATTAACATGTCTAATGATCGCCTAACAAAGATTAGGCTAACAACACTACTGTAGTAAAGAGAGCATGGTCCCTTCAAGTCTATTCACTGTGGTTTTTTTTCTGTTCTCATTTCCATTCGGCGAGCTTAGTTATGTCAATCAGAGAGAAATGCACTACTTCAGTTCAGGTTTAATATAGAGGTTGCTCGCATGCTCATCGCACCGTGTCTGTGCCGGAGCAAGAGAAACAGTGATGTGTAAGCTGGTGTTTATGCCACTTGTACTGTGTGAGTGAACTGTGTATCTGCGTTGTTCAAGACGTGAAGTAAAAGTTATACGGAAAAGACGATCATCTGTCCGTGGCTCATTCCTCCACACATCCACGTAGGCTAAAGCCATAACTGAAACTAACAGAACACACGGCACTACCAAAATAAAACATTGCATTTAATGTTGAAAATAGGTAAACCAGAATAAACATATCATACCGCTTTCACAATAACCTACTAATTTAATTTATTTACTTAGGCTATAATGTCCTTGACCACCAGCAAATCAGAATATTCAGCTGGACAGCACTTAGTTTTGTCTTCAGAGTCGCTGCCCTCAATCAAATCCATTCAAATAAAGCCTAAAGCTGAGACTGTTTTAGCCCCGATTTATGCTCGATTTTCACCTTCTGAGAAAAGCAGATAAGTTTACTACAGCCCATGATAAGCAAATAAACACTTAATTTATGTTGTCATATTTTCATTGTCAATTTTTTAGTTTCTGGCTTAATAAAAAACAAAAAACTCATAAAAACATTTAAAATGCTTATATTATATATTTTATTACTGAATGATAGGGTATATATATAACTAAAGCACAACAACATCCTGTTTAAGTTCATAGATACAATGGAAAGTAAGTTAGTCAGTGAAAGTCAGGGAATGTAATGCTTGAATCCTGCGCTTCTCTTTCTCCGTCCGCGGTGCTGGAGAGGATCTGACTGCGTAAAAGGAGCGCAGAGTGGGTGATATTAAATACAGCTCTCATCTGATTGGCTGAAAGGTTACGAGTTGCCTGCCTCTGCCAGGACAGTCTCAAAAATACACCACACACACGTATCCAGGGGGAGTCGTACGTGAAAGAGGATTTGTACATTCTCATTCAGGATGAACTCGCAAGATTTTAACATTCAAAACTTTTGTACACTCTTATACATTTGCAATGGTGTTTTGCATTTGTGAAACGTATTTTATGAATATGTATTTTTATTTTGTGCACGTGAATTGTTTTGTGAATATATATAAATATTTACGCACGTGAATTTGGTTTTATGCACGTGAATTAGGCTACGCATGTGTACATGGTGTCTTTTGCGTGAAAGACTTTGATATTAAACTAGCTCCATACTAAAGGCTGAATTTGAACCATTTTCTAACTAAAAGCAATGGCATGTGATACAAAAATATTTTTTTGCAAACCAACACCTGAAATTTCGATTTTAGAAACAGCTTTTATTTCTCACAGGTGAAAAACAAAATAAACTATGGCCACCTCAGGTACACCTCATGTGCTTTATTCAGTGCTAATAATCTGAGTTTGAATGCCATCACAATTATTGCCATATTACTGAAAGCAGCAGCAGATAGTTCACCTCAGATCTTGAGAAAAAAATAAACCGTTTGAAATTTACATTCAGAACTGTGACCCAGTGCAAGCCAACAAATATCAATCATTTAGCATGTACATATAATAATGTTAAAACGGTTTAATGTGTATTAATTAGATTGTAAACCTTACCATTTTGCTGGAGTGCAGTGTAGTATTCTGTGCTTCTGAATGGCTGCATGTAAATTTCTATTGCTTTGTCTGGTGCAAACAGCCAAATTGCTTTTCAGTGCAAATCTAGTCACACAGCACATTGTTAGTACACGGGGTTACAATGTATACTGCTCACCTAATGTTTACATTTAAAATATTTATATCATTTGCTAATTAATATAACACCTCATGTAGTTTCAACAGTTTTCAACAGGCTTTCAACAGTCCAGCTGTAAGTATTGTTAGCTCACTTTTTAGCTCATCTTTGGCCTGTTTTTCTCTGTCCTATATAACTGTTTACAATCCCATATCAAGACTACAAAACTCTGTCGATCAAATTAGTTACTAGGTCTTTAATTTTAAATCTCTTCCACGATCACAGCGTAGCAGTTCACATGTAAACAGCCCACAGCTGTACTTATTATTATTTATTACTTATTGACTCTTGCTTGCTTTTCTTGCTTTCATTTCCAGTTTGCTTGCTGATTCGCATAATCATTTACTTACGCCTAACTGCACCCTTTATATTGTGGGTGTGTATTTCATTCAGACTTTTGCTTGCGCCTATCGCTTTTATTTTTTGCTTTCACTTTTTAGTTTGCTAACTCGCGCCTGTTTCCTCTCACGTGTGTCGTCTAGTTTATTTACATATTCTGCCTAATTAAAACCTTTATATTACATTGTAAATCATTTTGTGAGGGTGCTCTCTCTCTCTCCTCTTCTCTCTCTCTCTCTCCTCTCTCTCTCTCCTCTCTGTCGTGCTGTCCTCTCATTTTTTAGTGCCTATTGCTCATTTCATACAGACCCCGTTTACACTAATATGTTTCAATTCTAAAACAGCGTTTTAGAATAAAATTGATCCATGTGCACACTGGCGTTCACCTAGCATTTCTGAACAACTCTCCATCCACACTACACTGCTGAAAATGCCACATCACGTGACTACACCACACACACACACACACACACCACACACACACAACACACTCTGGAATGCGATGCAGCGTATGTGGATGTCTGAGCTCCAGGCAGTTCATCTACCCAGATGAGAGCTGTGCACTTCGGACTGTTCATAAGGATCTACCACTGGATGTAATCTCACCATATTTGCAATTTTGTTAAATGTGATATTTAATTCATCTTGTTCTATATCAACGACCTATTCTCTGGCTTTTTGAATCTGTTTTTTGTTCTCAGGTATCGTGTTTGTGCTGAGCTCAAAGATATTAATCAATGTCACTACGTACATGATTCTGCACATTTGACTGATTGCTTGTTTTTATTTCCTATATTGTATAAACTTATTGTACGATATACTTTTATAATGGGCTATTATTAATGATAAAACTGATATTCAGCAAATATGCATACAGTGAAGGTGGACGGTCATAAAAACATGTAGCTACACGACGCCTCAACATTTTTTGTGTCTGTTAAGTTGCTAATATCAAAATGAAAATCGGTTAGTTCCTTAACATGTTTTCATTTTATTGCTAAGAAAGTAAAACAGCGTAGCCAGGGTGATGTGAATGAGGTTATAAAGTACCGTGATCCCTTTGAAGATTTACCCGATGTGTTCCTCGGGAGTTTGTTTTCACTGTGCGTGCGTGCGTGAGCACTCGGGAGGAAGGTGCAGAGAAGAGTGTCAACAGCTGAGTGTGTATGGCTTATCTTGTCGAAAAATGCAGCTAAAAGTTCGACACAAAGGTAATAGTTTATGTCTATTTAAATGTCTGTGTTGCACTTAAATAATGCGACTTAAATAGGATTTTTGTTTTTCAACCTGCTGATTTCCTATATGTTTTGCTCAGAGACCATTTAGAATATTGATTTGCCTCGTCATTGTAAACTTTAAAGACATTTGTGAATGAATGGTGCAAAGTGTCTAACTGTTCATTTTTTTTTTTTGTTACGTTGTATTTCAGACTGTTTAGAACAGACTGTTGTTTGAGTTCATGTCGCAAAGATGAATTTCCTGACTTGCCATATCTAAATGCGCCTTACTCTATTTTACATATGATTAGGCTAATATAAAAAGCTTTTGTTTTAATTGTTTTCCGGTTACGTGTATTCAGAGCTCTCAATATATATATATGCTGATTGGTTCGAACCAAGTCTTTCTCATTAATTTAATTAACTGATGTGCTGAAAACTCAATGACGTCACTTTGTACCAGCCGGTACAGACAGCCAATTACATGCTGAATTTACACAATGATTTCATCGCCGTGACGTTTCTTCAAATCTTTTATTAAACCGGAAGCAAAGAATTTGCTCAACCAATGCAAAAAACAACAAATTTTCACTTTTAGCTAAATATATGTGTCCTAATAGTGTTTTAGAATTGTGGGACATGTTTATGACTCAACATCTCAAAAAATGTGTTTTGGTGTTTCGTGAGTGGAGAAGAGGGAGAAATTAGTTCATGCTCTCATGAGTTACATCCTGGTGAAAAGGTCCTTTTAAGCTGGGCAGTAAAACACACTGGAAATCACCAGCCGTTGTGCTGAACAAAACATCAGCAAAAATGGTGCATACTCAAAATGGAGCTGTCCTGCAGCAGGAG
Source organism: Danio kyathit (assembly GCA_903798195.1). Classification (NCBI taxonomy): domain Eukaryota; kingdom Metazoa; phylum Chordata; class Actinopteri; order Cypriniformes; family Danionidae; genus Danio; species Danio kyathit. The sequence continues at coordinate 21,960,654 of LR812537.1, read as the reverse complement.
CAGGAAATATTTGCAAGCAATGCCATCACAAACCAGATGCTACAATCCATGCCAGAATCACGGGAAGAAAAGGAACCAGCTATGTCTTGGATTGGACATTCAAATAATAAATAAAACAATATCATTACATGATGTAAACTTTAATTTGGTTATGCTGTTAAAAAGGTGTTTAAGTGTTAAAAGGGGGAAACAAAATGTTCTTTTCTATAGGGGAAGATGTGGGAAATCAGTTTTTTATGTTGACCAATCAAATTGTACCCGATTGGTGGGACCCTACCCTGTGGGGGATCGGAGGGGACGAACCTGGTAGTTTGATGGGAGAGTTCATGCGAGTGCATAGTTTATGCAATCTGTAAAATGATTGAATAGTTTCCTCTCATGAGAATACCATAGTGGAAAGGTCCTTGACCATTCAAAGCACCACAGCTCCCCAGACCTCTTCAGCCGTCAGTCTGAGGTCTGGCTATATGAGACTAGAGACAACGCCCGCAGACACTCACAGCTGCATAATGTGTCATTGGTGGTTAACTTTTCCACAATGTGAAAGTGGCACTATTTTATTAATACAATCAGTTAAATGCCTTAAAATGTAATTTAATCCATATTATACTTTTTTTCTTCAAACTACTTTAAATGTTTGCTGTATGCTTGCCACCTATAAAACAACAATAAATGCTATACATAAAAATATTGTTTAGTTAAATACAAATTGATATACAAATAAAATTATGTTTTGTGTATATTGTTAATGCAGTGTGGGGGAACTGATGTAAAAAAATATGATTATTATTATTTTAATAATGTTTTGAGGTTTTTTCTTTGTATATGTGTAATTAACAGAGTTAAGGATGGTCATTAGTTTTGTTGAGTGCTTTTTTTTGCCAATTCTGTAGTATAAAATTAGTCTTATTCTGTGTGCTATTAAAAATTTTAAATATAAACTTAGAAACCTGCAGATACCCCATTTACAAATGTTGCCCTTGAAATTAAAAATGTTCTTTCCATTCGACGTGCAGTATGAAATTCCACTAAAACAACCACTCTCCCATCCGTGCTTAAGGGACTTGCAGTGGCATGAATGAAATGTTGCGGAGTGAAAGTTTAAAATGAAACACCTGAAATTACATGACACTCTAGAGAAAAACATTGAATAGCATGGTAATGTAATGATATTAATCGATATCTGAGGTATAACATGTGAAACAGGAACATTAAAGGAACATTCTAAAACCAACTCATATAAACACCTTAATCATATTATGTTTTATTCAGATTATGGTAAATTACTTGATTATGGATGGCCATGTAAACGTAGTCAGTGATAAAAAATAAATAAAAAAAAAACACTTCACACTGATGACCTAGATATTCAAAGAGTTTGTGATGAATTTGTAAAGTAGGTTTGAAGATTGAAATTAAGTTTATTTTTAAAGGTTTAGCGAATGCAGTTAATGTTTTTACCCAAAGGACATACAGAGTAGGACAACACAGGGGTTAAAGATGCAATTTTTGCACATTTTCTAATGAAATAAAGGCAAAATATATGAAGGCTAGCATTGCCTATTGATCCAGACTTTACACACTGACTAAAAGAAGACAAGTACAAATTCTTCCTGATGTTTCTCAGACCTCCTGGCAAGGTGCAAACTTGAAACTAACTTGAGGCTTTGTATGGTTTGTGCGTGTGTTAGATTGCATATACCCTTATTCAGTAATTGTCCGCTTTACCTCTGCCAGTTAAGGTCACTCTGTATCCTGGTTAATGGAATTTTGATGACACTGTGGAGATGGTCTTGTGCGTCACAGGGATGTTTTAACCAATTAACAAACAGCTGTTTTGTCATAGGACACCTTCACATCTAGCTTGTGTAGAGTATTTAAAGAAGCTTGAAGTAGATAGCTGATGGATAGAGATTCAGAACACTCTGTACAGTAAGTATTAAAAAGGCCTTAATATAAAAAAAAATGGTCAGTTCAAGGTGATGTTTTCTCTCAACTTTAAATTATTCCTTAAATTTCAGATGAAATTCCAGGTTTTTCATCTCTCGTCCACTCTTCAGACCACAGTCTTCTTCTTGTTGATGCTACTGGTTCATCCTCCCAGAAGTCTAATGCTGCCACACCAACCGATGGTTTACCTGCCTAGGCTGGACAACCCTGAATGGGAAGCAGCAATGCTCCGGCTTCAGGCTTCACTAGGGGGTCCAGGTGGCAGACCAGTGGCCGAACTCCAGCCCTGGGCCTTGTTTCAAGACCTGGGATCTGAGGAGCTTTTGGATAGAGTGAATGAAATACTAGAAAGGGAACAGAGGAACATAGTAAAGGGCCGGAAAAGAGAGGAGTTGGAACGAAGACCCATGGGGACATTCCAAGACAACCATATATGCCTTTGCTACACCCACAGGGTGGTGAGTTGAAGAAGTTGGTGGAGAGAAACGCAACGAGGCACTCACTTCCATTGCAGGGAGGTTTGCAAGCCTTCAACAGACAGAAAGGTGGATTTGGCTTTCGATTTGGCAGAAAGTAAAGAGGGTGGCATGAGTATGTATGTACGAGCTTGTGTGTGTGTGATAATATATATATAGTGGTATATTATATATAAGTTTTAGTATATAATTCTGCAATGCAAGTTGGGGTGGTTAGTAGTTGATGAGGGCAGTTGAAAGTCAATCATGTATAGCAGAGAATTAATGACATTGTTTATTTTCTTGGGAAATGACTATGACATTTATTAAAAATTGTTAAGAAATAATTTGCAGTCTAATCTCAATTTTGTCATTGAAAGTTATATTTAGTATATGTACAGTATGCTGACTTTGACCATACTTTTTGTAATGTATTTATGGTAGCTGGCACATAAATAATTAAAAATCATTGACTTGGTTGCTCTGCTGTGAAAAAATCAGTTTACTGTATATTAACTTTGGGTTATTTTTTCCAGTAGTAACTGGGTAAAAATAGATTAATCCCACACTTAAATTTGTTTAATGCATATGTAGGCCAATATCGTTGACACTCAGTTGGCATCAAATTAATATCAGGCTCTAGAGGTCAAATTGATGTCATATTGACATTATTGAATGTTTAGAAATTTATCATGAGCTTGGTTGTTTAAGATCCTTTTAAATCATGTGTAGCCACTAGATTTATTTGTGTGTAATACACATAAAATGCTGTAGGTGAATTTAACACTTAAATGAAATGACTACAGATTGTTATATACATTTACTGATTTACAACATTGAACTAATTGCAATTTGAAAATTTTCTTTTTTTACTGTAATTTCATAAAGTATTGTTTTTATTTAAAATTACCAAAATGTAGTTTTTCCAGTCTTTATATGTTAAAAAACATTTCACCTTTACCTATGTATTCTAGTAATGTATTCTAAGTAGTATTATTATTGTTATTGTTAATATTTTTAAAAATATTCTATGCCTTATGATCTTTTCTTTTTTTTTTTTTTTCTTTTTTTTTTGCTGTTTAATGCCAAACCTGTAGATGGCGCTATGATATTTGATAGGTGGTGTTCTTGTTCTGTCAATCAAGTCAACAAAGAGGACAATTTAAACACATGCTGCAATGTTTTAACAGGTGGGTAAACGTGTTTACCTAATTATTATTTAACTGTGTTTATCTAATTAAATGTTTAAAAATTGAGGAACGAACATGTTTTAATGGATTATGTGTTAGTTTCCTGCCAGTGAAAGCTGGTGTGAAATGTTATGGAGCTGGCTGAACAGTTTCAATCTTTTAACTAAGCATTGCAAACATTAAATTTGTCATAGAAGTACTGGAATTCCAGTGCCTTGCTGAGACACCGAATTAGTTAATCCTGTCTTGTTGTGTCCTCAACAAGTAAGTCATAATAACATAATGATACCTTAGCAGATAATTTGCTGATGATTAATCAAAGTAGTCAACTGGCAGTTGAAATTTACATTGGGTAAAAAAAAAAAGTGAAAGTCATACACAGCAGAAAGCTTTCACATAATCCAGCAAACTTTGAGGGTTCTTCTAAGAGGTAGGGAACATTTACACATGCTCACTCCCCCCACACCGGTACGGTGAAGCACTTGAAATCAAAGGCAAGTTAATAAGGCACTAATTCACAACTTCTAGAAGAAAGATAAAACAAATTTACCAAACATACTAAACAATTCCAACAAAACAAGTAATAATTACAACCAAAATGAATGCAATCACAAAAAAGAAAATTATAAAGAAAAAATTAATTTGTTGAAATAAGTGTATCATTCAGGCAAACAAAGTATTTAAATCATTCACTGAATTATTGATGCATGAATAGTCGGGCGCATTAAAATTGTTAACTGGATCATTGAGAAACATTAATCATTCATGCAAACACAGCGTCAAGTTAAACAGAAGCTAAGTGACATGATTGTGAAGTAAATGTCTATTGAAACACAACCTCTTGGACCTATGCTACTACTACACTACTGGGAACACTAAACTACTAGGAACACTACTTGTGGTTATTTTTGTGCATCAGTTTAGATTGAGTTGAATTATGAGTTAGATTTTTATTTTTAATGTGGACTGAGGAAACTACTGAGTGTGACACATAGCTTTAGAAGAGAGCGGGCTTGGCTGTTGTTACGTTACATGCATCACCCTGTAGTTTGACCTGAGTTGTTACATTCCGGAGAGAAAAGCCTCCAATAAGCAATGTGTGCATTGACTGCTGGGGTGGTAGGAAATATTTATTCTGCCTCAATTCAATGTTTATTCATAAAGTCATCAGAACACATGAACCTGTTTTTTTAACCCAGTGGTAGGAACCTTGTCTTTTTTAGGAACCTTGTCTTTTTTTTTAATAATCATTTTCTTTCCTCTGTTTGTCAGTATTATTGTTTTCTTTTTCTTGCTTTTTTGTAAACTACTTTATTTCCCTGGGGTAACTGCACTTTTAAGTCAAGTACCTGTATCCTCCTTCGCAGCCAGGACTTTGTAATGTGTGCAGAATGTGGTTTTTCATTGTCTTGTTGAAATATGCATGGGTGTCCCTGGAAAAAAAGGCAGCATATTGTGATCCAGCATTAATGGTGCCATCCCAGAAGTGCATGTTACCTTTACAAAGGGCCCTGACCCCATACCATGACAGACCCTGGCTTTTGGACTTTTGGACTGGTAACAGAATAATCCTTTACTTCTTTGATTCAGAGCTCACCGTATCTACTTCTACCAAAAAATATCTGAAATACTGATTCATCTGACCACAGTACATGTTTCCACTGTATGACGGCACTTCTGTACACTGTTAACATATGGCTTTCTTTTGGCACAGAACAGTTTTAACTGGCATTTGTGGATGTAACTACGTATTGTGGTACTTGACAAAGGTAGTCTTGAACCCATGTGGTGATATCGCTTACAGATGAATGGCGATTCTTGGTGCAGTGCCGCCTGAGGGTATCGATATAATGGTTGTTCAGCTTAGGCTTGGTTCCTTGTACTTTTACGGACTGAAAATTCTTCAGATTCCTTAAACATATATAATATGTTTTGCATTGTTGAAGGTGAAATATTCAAATGTCTTCCTATCTTTCTTTGAGGAACATTGTTTTTAAACATTTCAATGATTTTCTCATGTATTTGTTGGCAAACTGGCAGTCCTCGGCCCATCTTGCTCCTAAAAGACTAGACCTTTCTTGGATGTTGCTTTTGTACCAAATCATAATTACAATCACCTGCTGACATCACACGCTTTTGGAATATGTTGCCGGTCTGAATGATTGGAAAGGATGTATATTTAACAAATGAAATTAATTTGACCAGGCAAAACATTAAATATTTTGTTTATATTGTCTGCAATGAAATTCAAGTCAAAGTAAATTTGGAAATTACTACTTTCTTTTTTCATTTGCGTTTTCAATACTGTTCCAACTGATTCTGATTTGGGGTTGTTTAATATAATTTAAAATAATATAATATAATATTTTGAGAATTATGTCTGTTAAATAACTGAAAATGAACTGGCAGTCTATTAACAGGTTTTTGTACCATAATTTAAAATACTGACCAATACTTATCCAGCACGATTTTATGCAGCGGATGCCCTTTCAGCCGCAACCCATCTCTGGGAACAGAATGGTTAGTTTACAGATATTTTTTTTACAGCATGGCCAAAAATTGCAGGAAATCTGAATTTTAAAAAAAAATTGCAAACTCCTTTATAGTTTATGTAAAATTTAGTATTTACAAAATCACAAAATTCTGGAGGCACTGCTTAACACAACATCTGTCTGTTTTTCTAATCATTATAGGTTATGCAAATTCAAATTTTAGTCAGCAAAAGTCAGCGAATTTGATATTTGGCCTAGAGTGGGAGCCTTGACTATATATATATATATTAGGGGTGTGCAAAGTAGCCTGTATTTGTATCTCTATTTGTATTTGTGTTTGTGTGTGTGTGTGTGTGTGTGTGTGTGTGTGTGTGTGTGTGTGTGTGTGTGTGTGTGTGTGTGTGTGTGTGTGTGTTTGTGTGTGTGTGTGTGTGTGTGTGTGTGTGTGTGTGTGTGTGTGTGTGTGTGTGTGTGTGTGTGTGTGTGTGTGTGTGTGTTACACTTCTAATTTACGTTATAGTGTAAGTATTCTTTAATTATATCCATTATAATAATTATGAATATGCATTATTGGTTGATGTTTTTGTAACAAGCAACATCATTGAAAATAAAATAAAATAACAGCCATTACATAACATAACAGAGGACACTGAATAGACAGAATAAAAACAAATACTACTTCAAAGAACTGTTCTTCTGAAAGAACTTCTTTCTAATGCACAGAATTTCAAGAACTAAAATTGATCAACCCCTGACTGAGAGATCTGGCAGAACAAAAGTTGTATTCTATATAATACTAAAAGATACAGCCCTGCTATTGTCAACTGTTTGACAAAAAACAGACACAAAGGTTTTTTATGTTTTTATTTATTATATTTTTTTTTTTTACACTTTTTATGTTTTTTTATGTTTGAAACTGACTTGCAAAGGCAGAACATGGCCGTGATGATGAATTGATGCTGGTGGGGGGATTGGTGCTTGTGGGGGGTTGGCAGACAGTACTAGGAGAGACTGCTCTATGTGCATGTGATTATGCATAACAAAGGGTGGCGCGGTGGCGCAGTGGATAACGCTGTCGCCTCACAGCAAGAAGGTCGCTGGTTCAAGCCTCGGCTGGGTCAGTTGTTTTTTTCTATGTGGAGTTTGCATGTTCTCCTCATACATGGCGTTTTCTCTGGGTGCCTCGGTTTCTCCCACAAGTCTAAACACATGCAATATAGGTGAATTCATTCATTCATTCATTTTCTTGTCGGCTTTGTCCCTTGCGGGGTCGCCACAGCGGAATGAACCGCCAACCTATCCAGCACGATTTCACGCAGCGGATGCCCTTCCAGCCGCAACCCATCTCTGGGAACTTCCACACACACATTCACACTCATACACTATGGACAATTTAGCTTACCCAATTCACCTGTACTGCATGTCTTTGGACTGTGGGGGAAACCGGAGCACCCGGAGGAAACCCACGTGAACCCAGGGAGAACATGCAAACTCCACACAGAAACGCCAACTGACCCAGCCCAGCCGAGGTTCGAACCTGCGACCCAGCGACGTTCTTGCTGTGAGGCAACAGCACTACCTACTGCGCCACTGGGTTGCCCAATATAGGTGAATTGGGTAAGCTAAATTGTCTGTAGTGTATGTGTGTGAATGAGAGTGTATGGGTAATTTCCAGTGACGGGTTGCAGCTGGAAGGGCAGACTCTGCGTAAAACATATGCTGGATAGGTTGGCAGTTCATTTCACTGTGGCGACCCCAGATTAATAAAGAGACTAAGCTGAAAAGAAAATGAAAAAATATTTATAATTGCTGAAAGACAGCGTGTTGACGGCCATTACCCTGTCATTGAGCAGAGCAAAGACAGTTGGCGTTGTTCAACCACAAGATAGCGACAGACACCGCATAATAAGCCCTTAGAAGATCAAGTTGTGCTAAATGACTACAAAATTTGTTCTACAAATATATTTTTATTAAATATTACTGCAATTTATATGAAATCAATTTATTCATCATTAACATTTAACAAACAACAATATAAATACAAGTAAATCAGTCAAAAGAACAACTAAACTTAACATTGCAGTCAAATATATTTGCTCTGGAGTAAATAACAGATGACTGTGACCAAAATATTGCCTTTAGCTGTAGCCTAAACTATTAACATTTTACAGTAAACTAAAAAAAAGACACCCACCATCCTTTTGAATTAGTAGCCATCAGAGGAGTGCTCACGAGAGTCACGACGGGCAATAAGACAAGCTGATGGCCGCCAACGCAATGAGTCCCAAATTTATTTATTGATTTAGTACATTTAGTAGTGATTTCCAAATTTACTTTGACTTGTATTTCATTGCTGACAAATTGAACACAAAATATTTGATGTTTTGTCTGGTCAAGTTTCTTTCATTTGTAAATATACATCCTTTCCTGTCATTTAGGGTGCTTTCACACTTGGTTCAATTGCCTGGACCGTACCAAAGTTTGATTGTCCCCCCCTTGCCACCTTCTTGGTTGGTTTGTGTTTACACTGACTTTTTTCCTTCTGAACACCGGTACGCTTGCATCATCGAGCTGCTGTTTTGTGTATGGCTGTTGCTAAGTGACAAAAATGGAAAGATGTCCACACATCGCGGTCGTTCTGCTTTTACTGAATCTGCTTCATCTTTTGGTTTTGGACATGCAAAAAGCGAATCACGTCCAAAAATATTATAAACCTTCAGAACATAACGCAATGTCCACAGAAGCTGTTTTTGGAGGAGACAAGCAGACATTATCACTGTGCTTGCCCTGGCTCAGTCCCGCTTGTCACCAAGGTACAGTACCTGATACACACACACAAACACGAATGAACGTTATGAAACTGATAGTTTGTTGTGCTGTTGGCGGTTCACTTCTGTTATTTGGTATGATTGCATTCATAATAGAAGTGAACCGGACCAGAGTTTGCATGAACCGTACCCCAGACCACCTCTTTCAGACGGACCCGGGTACGGTTCGTGGGTGCGCATCCGAGGTCAGAAGACATTTTCACACTAGCTAAACGTACCGTATTCTGACATCAAATGAACCCAGGTGTGGACCAAAAGTGCTAGTGTGAAAGCACCCTCAGACATGCAACACATTCCAAAAAAGTTGGCACAGGAGCAATTTAGGGCTAGTATTGGTGATGGATATATGGATATGCAGGTGATTATTGTAGTTATGACTTGGTACAAAAGCAGCATCCAATAAAGGTCTAGTCCTTTAGTAGCAAAGATGGTCAGAGAATCGCCAGTTTGCCACCAAATATGTGACAAAATTATTGAAATGTTTAAAAACAATGTTCCCCAAAGATAGGAAGACATTTGGATATTTCACCCTCAACAGTGCATAACATAATTAAATGATTTAAGGAATCTCAGGAAATTTCAGTGCGTAAAGGACAAGGTTGCAAGCCTAAGCAGAACAACCATGATCGCTGATCCCTCAGGCGGCTCTGCATGAAGAATCGTTATTCATCTAGAAGCAATATCACCACATGGGTTTAGGACTACTTTGACAAACCTTTGTCAAGTACCACAATACGTACTTATATCCACAAATGCCAGTTAAAACTGTACTGTGCCAAAAGGAAGCCCTATGTTAACAGTGTCCAGAAGCCCCGTCACCTTCTCTCGGCTCGGAGGTATCTGAGATGAACAATCACACAGTGGAAATGTGTACTGTGGTCAGATAAATCAGTATTTCAGATATTTGTGGGGGAGATATGTACACTGTGTGCTACAGACCAAAGAAGAAAAGGATCATCCAGACTGTTATCAGCAAGCCCAAAAGACATGGTCTGTCATGGTAGGGGGTTGTGTCAGTGCCCTTGGCAAAGGTAACTTGCACTTCTGTGATGGCACCATTAATGCTGAAAAGTACATTGTGGTATGCTACCTTCTTTTCCAGGCACACCCATGCATATTTAAACAAGGCAATGCAAAAACACATACTGCACACATTACAAAGTACTGGCTGTGAAGGAAGAGAATACAGGTTAGACTGTAGAGCCCTGCATTTGAGCCCATCATTTTCACATCATAGCTAGCACGCATATCGGGTTTCAGGCCTGCATTAGAAAAAACTTTGATTGCGTGCGGTCCAGGAAGCACTGGTGATGCCTTGCGCATAGAGATTTCCAACCACATAAAATAGAGAACATAAAGAGAAAAATTGCCAATGGCGAACTTAAAACTGTGAAAAACACTAGAGGAAAGACAAACTTCTGGTCAACTTCTTAAATTGTCACAACTTGAAAATGATGAGCCAACTGGTTATGCACAATGCACAACTTCTAAATACAGGATTTTATTTCAATTAAGCACAAATGCAGCACTGCCCTGCCTTATCATCCCTTATTCTTATTTCAATCTCAAGAAACACTGATGCTTGCTGTCAAAGGCTACATTATTTAAGGGCATTTGTTAAGACATAATTCGCTTCTTTTTTAAATATTAATATAGTTTTTTTGAAATCTAAATGTAATAAAAGCACATCAGCACAAAATAAAAATCAGGCACTCACGGCGTAATCTTTAAAATGATGACATATTAAAACATTTGCAAATATATGACAGAGGGTTGCGGTGGTGAAGAATTAATTAAATCCTTAATTTCCACTGACCGCAACAAATCATCCACCCGCCTAGTTGAGTAATGGATGGGCTCAAACAAAAATATAATTTGTATATTTGTCTTGGAAAAAATATCTTTTTAAAACAAATTTCATATAGTTTGTTTCTTAGTTTTCATATACAGGGTGGGCCATTTATATGGATACACCTTAATAAAATGGGAATGGTTTCCTGAATACAGTTTCCTGAAAAGTGGATTGGATGTTGTGGGCCAGTTGAATGGCCCCCAAGGTCTCCCGATCCGACCCCCTTAGACTTTTATCTTTGGGGTCATCTGAAGGCAATTGTCTATGTAATTTATTAAGGTATATCCATATAAATGGCCCTGTATATTTTTTGTTGGTCAGTTATCTACTAGATAAAATAGAAGAACGAATAACATTTGAGGTGAAGTGCTTCAAAACAAGTCCGTTATATGCTTCAGCGCCAAAACACCAACTGGATTGTCAAATAAAATAATTATCTAGCCTAAATAAAATTGAAATTGTTTAAAACACCTCGAATGGTAGCGATTCCATATGAGGAGGCTGCGCAGCTGGTGGATCTGAATTGTCCGATGAAAGAGACATGGGCTGAGGTGCTGGAGTTCCCCCGGCACAGGTGCTGATGAGACTGTAGTCTCCACCCCGTGAGGGGGATTTGTCTCATTATAGTTTTAGGCCTTTTGGCAAATGTCTCAATTAAGTTTAGCTGTTTACTAATTTTGAACCTTGCTTTAAACAATAGTTCTCTGAGTTGTAAGTTTTGGTGTGTGAAAAAAACGCCAGCAAAACTAAAGCCAATAGACGAATTACCAACCTACGTCACACATGACGTCACATGGGTTCCCAGTTGCAAAAAGAGACCCGTCGTAATTGCAAACATGTGGTGTTGTGCGGTAGGATGCCAAATTCGAGTCCAAAAATAGAAAACTTAACTTTTAACGTACACCACACTGCTTTTAATGGCTAAATTGCTTTAGCCAACTGCTTTTTGGCTAAAAGGGAGCTGAATGAAGTGACGACCTAATTAAAAATGCTGGACTCTGCAGTTCTCATTTCATATCAGGTAAGTTCACGCTATGCTGAATCATACACATTACTCGTTTTTAATTGCAGCAATGATTTCAGCAAAACATATGGTTAATTAAACTGCAGACACTGAAAGCTAAGAATAAAAGTTCACATACCCTGCCGTACAGGTGCAGTTCACTGTCAGAATGCAGTTGTTTTGCTTGTTGATGATTACCCAGGCCTTGTACAGCTCCGTCTTTTTTCCTTGTCTTTGGCTAGGCAGAACCTCGGTTTTTAGCACTAAGTTTTGAATCTGGTAATCATGGAAAATTATTTGCACATGACCACACACACACAAAATTGTTGGCATCCAAAGACTTGAAGACTTGTAACTTCTCTCTTGTAAAATCACTTGGAGTTTCATGAGAGATGTATATTTCGAGCTGGATACTTGGCCATTTCGTCTTATCCAATATCCATTGGGTGCTATCGCAGATGGACCTGTCAGACGAACACTGCTCACTTTAATGTTAATTTTGCAGAATCACTGTGCTTATCACTGGGTGACAAGCTGTAATAATGCACTGAAAGCATTATGTAAATAATATTTCTAATATGTAATCAATATACTGTAACTTATCTCTAATACAACAACAAACTCTGTACCACATTGGATGTCATTCCCTCGCTGTAAAGGCTAGCGCTTCCGGTTTTTTTCTACAACCTCGCTGCACTAACATTCTGAGGCCCAGTTTCACAAACAGGGCTTAGCTTAAGCCAGGACTAGACCTTAGTTAAATTAGGCTATTTAAGCCACATTTATAAAAACAGCCTTAGAAAAATACATTACTGGTGTGCACCTGTAAACAAAAAATGACACTGCCATATTTTAAGACATCTCACAGCAAGTTATTTTCAGTTGAGACAGCTCAAACATGCAATTTAATCCAAGACTAGCCTTAAACCTTGTTTGTGAAACTGGGGGTGAATGTTTACAAACATGGTAATTCGTCTATAGATTTCTTTACCAATCTCTTCCACCATGCAAGTAGCCTACATACACACTTTAAAACACACAAACGCACACCTTTATTTATTCTCATTATTTTTTGTTTAATAATCAATTTCAATTATGTAATCAATAAATAAATAAAAGCTGCATTAATTCGCACCCTCTCATGGTAGGTACGTGCAGTGCATACAGCCGTACGGCTGCAGGCGCCACTAGGTTAAATTGAGTAAAATCACTGTGGACAACATACCGCTTAAATATTAATGTCACTTAAACTAAATTTTACAATTAAAAAAACAAACAAAAAAACTCCAAACATTTCTCTAAATTATTATAATATTAAACAAAATGAAAAAACATCAACTTTTGTATTAAATACAAATCTGGTCTGTTTTAATGGCTGTAACAGTATAAGCTGTTTGGTGGGGAAAAAAAAACGGGCTTCGGGTCGGACTCGGTGTGACGACCCCAGGATTCCAGTTTGAATGTGGCAGATCCTGATTGGGCGCCTTGTTGTTCACCAATTGTTTTAAATTATATAAATACGAGTGATGTGCTAGCTTCTGGAGGTCGGTGTGGCTGTTAGGCCGTCCTCGTGTCAAGTCCATCTCTATTTCTGCAGCCTTATGGTTTTGTTTGGCATTATTTATATGTGAAGTTAAAGTTAGTTATTTTCTTTATTATTCCCTAGACATTTGTTTGTTACTTGGTTTGTTGTTCTATTAGTTTTATGTTTAATAATTAAGTTGCATATATATTCTTTTGTTGTTTGAGCTCTTTTATGTTGTGACTCTAACGAGGGGGTCGTAACATAAAATTGGGGGCTCGTCCGGGATAATTTAACTACATGTAAGATAATGCATAATGTTTGTGTTCACCAATGTAAATGAGTAGACTTCAGGTAGTTAGAGTGTTCTCAGCTGGGTTTGTAATCCTTCCATTGAGACACTATTTGTTATTTTGATTTGTTATTTTGCCTTTTTTATTTTTGAAGGTTATTCTGGATGGAGACTATTAAGCCTCTGTCGGGGGTACGCATCGGGCTTTTGGCTATGCCAATTGTCCTCGAGCTTAGCGTTTAAAAGCCGTCCCGAGTTCGGTACACCTTTGAAGATTAGGTAGGTTTAGTTATTTATATTTTGTGTAGGTAGGAACTGAAGTCTCTCATTTTCATTCTTTTTATAAGGTGACACTTTGTTTTTCCGTATCTGTTAATTACGATGCCCACCAATTAGTAGAATAACTATAATTTATAGTAATCTCTTATAACGGTGACTTTTTGTAAAATGAGCGTGTCTGCTGTTATTATTCCTGGCGAAGTGGCTTATGGGATTTGTAGTTCTTAGACGCTAGTTTCACGTGCGCTTCTGTGTGTACGCGCTTTGTTGTTAAAGGGTCACGAAACACCAAAACACATTTTTTGAGCTGTTGACAGTCATATATGTGTCCCACGCGGCTATAAACACTATTAGGACACATATATTGCACTAAAAAGTGAAAATTGGTTGTTTTTGCGTTATTTTGAGCAAATTCGTTCTTCCGGTTTGAAACGAATTTTTGAAGCTGCGTCACGGCCATGAGATACTTAGGTGTAAATCCAGCCTGGAGAGTGGCTGTCTGTATTTTTGAGGACATAGTGACGTCTCTGAGTGTGCGGCATTAATTCATGAGAAAGACGTGCTTCAAACCAATCAGCGCGCTCTATTGTGTATGATGCGAAACTTCATTAATATGCATGATAGCTCCGGAGACTGTTTACCAGTTTACACTGTTCAGACGGCAGAGAGACGCCACGTTGTGTTGCCAAAACAAGTGAAAGTACAAGAATTTCAAGAAAAGAGTCGTAGATGTTGCGTTTATTAGTGTGTTGCAACGAAGGTTTTGTTTTCATTTTCCCTCTATGAGAGAGCAGCTGGACTCACATGTGGATTACAGTGCACGCGACACGCGACAGAAACGCGTTTGTAAGGAACATTTTTACCCGAGAGCTTTTTCTCATCTGGAAATGCTGAAATCCAGATTTGCCGCTCGTCTCCTTTTAATAAAAAGACACAGCTCCAGTGTGATTGTCTGTCTACAGATTTGGTAAGTGTTTGCAGTGCAGTGCCCTTTGTTTAAATGCTGCTCTCCGAGTGTAAACATGTAAACACAAACTATTCCCGTCGTGCAGGATTTTCGCTGCATTTTGTGACAGGATAGTCTATACACACACGGCTTTCTGACGCTACCTACCGAGTACATAAGCTACAGAAAAATGCGGAGGATTTTTTTTCTCTCATTCGCCATGCGGTATCAAATCAGCCTCTGTGCGTTTGTTTTGCCTGTGAAACTTAGCGCGTGCCCAAATGGAAACTCCCTTCTATGCAAATTCTACCCTCTTTCTCTCCATCGACACTCCCACACTCCTAGAGCTGGACACGCCCAACTCTCCTGACTTTTTTTAAAACAGAGGAGTGAAAACACCCTGCTGAGACAGGGGGTTTCGTGGCACTTTAAGTGTTTGCTGGTGGCAGTCATGTCGTCTTTATCAATGGTTGACGATTTCTTTGCATTTCCTTCGGAGATACTACTGGAGAGGTGTACGAAGGAGGAACTTTTGCAGATCGCGGAGCGCTTTGATATTGAGGTAACGAGTAATGATAAGAAACTCAAGGAAACACTGATGAAAGCTGTGAAGAGCGCACTTTGCGAACGCGGCGTTTTGGAGGTAAGAACTCCTTTTATTCCTGATGAGTCTTTATCCTCTCCTATTTGTAGTGTCGATTTAAATGCAAAGTTTAGTGAAATGTCATTACAAGAAAAACAGCTGTGTGTTGATGCGGAAAAATTTAGAGCCGAGCATGATGTTTGTGCTTTAAAAGAGAAAGAGTTAGAGAAGGATTTTGAAGTAAAGAAAATGCAACAGCAGTTAGATATGCGGAAAATAGAAAATTGCAGTTTGCAAAGGAGCAAGAGGAAAGAGAGTTTCAGTTGCGAAAACTTGAGCTGGAACTAAAAGTTAAATCACATCAAGCTCCTGTAACTTCAGCAGTTGAGTCACCTGTGTTTGATGTCCACAAAAACATTAGACTGGTGCCACCGTTTTCGGAGAGGGAAGTAGAGAAATACTTTCAGCATTTTGAACGTGTTGCAGAGTCATTAAAGTGGCCAAAAGGATTTTGGACATTATTATTGCAGTGCGTGTTGGTAGGGAGAGCACAGGATGTGTATTCAGCGTTGACTACAGAGCAAAGTAGTGATTATGGGAATGTAAATCCACTATTTTACAAGCATATGAATTAGCACCGGAGGCTTACAGACAGAAATTTAGAACTCATTTTAAATGTTAGTTTTTAAGTAATTAGTTTGCTAGAGAGAAAGAAAACCTCTTTGACCGCTGGTGTTCCTCTGTAAAAATTAAATCTAAGGAAGAGCTTCGAGAGCTTATTCTTCTTGAAGAGTTTAAATGTTGTGTTCCAAATGCTGTTGCCATGTATCTTAATGAGCATAAAGTGACTAAACTGTCTGATGCTGCTCTTATGGCTGATGAATTTACTCTCACTCACCGGAGCACTGCTCATGTAAATGATGTGAGTAGATTAAAGCTGAAATACATGAGTAAAAATAAAAAGATGCTTTCACGTCAGCATGTTGTGTCAGTTCCTGCTGATAATGTTTCACTCACACATCAAAAAGGTGAAATTATTTGTTTTTATTGTAAAAAACAAGGACATAAAATTTCAGACTGTGTAATTCTTAAAAAGAAAGATAAATCTGTTAAACCTGTTGGTTTGATTTCTAAAGTGAATCACGTTAGCACCGAGCAGATTGAGAAAAAAATATCAATGAAATGCAGAATAAGACCAGTGTTGACTTTGGGCCATTCATTACTGATGGTAGTGTTTCTTTACCTGACTCTGATGAAATCGTTCCTGTTCACATTCTTTGTGATACAGGTGCAGGACAGTCCTTTTTAATGCAAGGACTTTTACCTCTGTCCGAATTTACTGCTACTGGATCTCATGTGCTGGTCCGAGGGCTTGAAATGGGCTACATGGAAGTCCCATTGCACCACATTCACCTGAACTCTAAACTTGTGACAGGTGATGTAGTTGTGGGAGTTTGTGCTAACCTTCCTATTCCTGGTGTCACCTTTATACTTGGAAATGACTTGGCTGAGGGAAATGTTTGGGCAGAACCTGATGGTAAAATCCCACCTGTAGTGTTCCTTTCTGTTGAAGGATTGAATAAGTTTCCTGACTGTTCTGATTTGTTTCCAGCATGTGCAGTAACTCGAGGGATGACTAAGAGAGGAGTGTTGGATGAAATGGGAGGTGTTCTCAGTGATACTTTTATTTCATCTACAGACTCTCCACTAGAGCCTGATACTGTGAACACCACTACAGTAGACGAAGAGACTTCTGTGCACGAGATCACATCTGCTGATGCACATGTTGAAAAGCCTGTTTCACTTTCTGAAAGACCATTTTGTGATGACAGTGTTAACACCTGTTCTTTATCTCCACTTTATAGTGTGACTCGAGCTAAGCTGATTAAAGCACAGCACGCGGATAAAGCTCTTCAGGAGTTGTTCTCCTTAGTTGGTGCTGATGGAGAAAATAAAGTCTTAACATCTTATATTCTTCAGGATGGGTTGCTTTGCAGACAACAGCCTATGTCTTCTGACTCTTCTCTTGATCCTAGGATCCAAATTGTAGTTCCTTCCATAAAATGTCGTAACGTCTTAAGGCTGTCACACCAAGCCCTTGCTGGTCATATGGGGGTAAGAAAGACATATGATAGAATTTTGAGAGAATTTTATTGGCCTAGACTTAAGAAGGATGTTATTAAATACATACGGTCTTGTCACAACTGTCAAATGACAGGAAAGCCAAATCAAAGTATTCCATTGGTTCCTTTACAACCCATTGCTGTTTGCACTACTCCTTTTGAACATCTAATCATTGATTGTGTGGGTCCTTTACCTCGATCTAAGGCCGGACATGCATACTTACTTACTGTAATGTGCCAGTCTACACGCTACCCTACAGCTTATCCATTGAGATCGATTACAACAAAATCCATTTTAAAGGCTTTGATGAATTTCATGTCTATCTTTGGAATTCCAAAAATCATTCAGTCTGATCAAGGCTCAAATTTTATGTCCCGACAATTTTCAAAAGTCCTACAACAACTTAAGGTTAAACACAATATCTTGAGTGCTTATCATCCCCAGAGTCAGGGAGGATTGGAAAGGTTCCACCAGAATCTTAAGTCACTTTTGAGGACCTATTGTGTTAAACTTGATTGTGACTGGGAGGACGGGCTTCCTTGGATGCTGTTGGCTATTCGTGAAGTTGTTCAGGAGAGCACTGGGTTTAGTCCGAATGAGTTGGTGTTCGGACACACAGTCCGAGGTCCGATTGCTGTTTTAGCAGATGAATGGAACCTCACTGATCCACCAGAGAACGTTTTAGATTATGTTAGTAGTTTTCGTTATCGACTTTATGAAGCCCGAGCTATTGCTTTGCGAAAACTAGGTGAGTCTCAGAAAAAAATGCAGAGGTTGTTTGATCGCAAAGTAAAACTCCGAAGTTTTCAGGTAGGCGATACACCCCCAGTTTCACAAACAAGGTTTCAGGCTAGTCAAGATTATATTGCATGTTTGAGCTGTCTCAACTCAAAATAACTTGCAGTGAGATGTCTTAAAATGCATCAGTGTCATTTTTTCTCCAGGTGCACACCAGTAATATACTTTTCTAAGGCCATTTTTATAAATTTAGCCTAAATAGCCTAATTTAACTAAGGCCTAGTCCTGGCTTAATCTAAGCCCTGTTTGTGAAACTGGGCCAAAGTGTTTAAGCCATCAGTTATATAATACATTAATTTAACAATCACTCGATATGAATTATCAAGCAACATATGAGTTTAAATGATATAAGTTTATAATTATTTTTAAAATAACAGTTCAAAACAATGTTTAGAAGTTTTTGAACATTGAACTTGTGTACTATACTTTTTTTCAAAACATAAGCTTACATTAAATTTTACATCAATGGTTGCCAATCCTATATGTGTGTGTTCAGGGTGTCTTCTGACAGTGTCAGTAATTGCATCTCCTGTTTTATATTTGTTTTTCTTTTTACATTAAAATAAATGTATTGTTTTACATTTTCTTATTCCAAGAGTATTGCTACAGAATAAGGCAGACAAAGACATGGGTCAATACAATTAGTACTTCTTCTTTTTCTGGAGTTTTATCTGGATGTTGGCAAACCAACTTTAAGGTGTATTTCTGCCACCTACTGAATTGGAGTATGGAGCGCAACTTGGTTAGAAATCTTGAGGGATTAGTAAGGGGATTCTACATGGCTTTACTATTAAAGAGAGGGGAGAAAATTAAAATAAAATAAATGTAGGGAAGAAAAAAAGCTACATAAAAACTATTATATCCTATCCATTAAATCTATGTTATTTAAATATCTAAAGAATTTCATTATTTACGTTTTGTCTCCGTTGTCTATATATCTTTTAGGGAGAAATTGACTACATTTAGCTCTCTTAGGCCCAGTTTCTCAAACAGCGCTTAGAATAAGCCAGGACTAGGCCTTAGATAAATTAGGCTATTTAAGCCACATTTATAAAATAACCTTAGAAAAATATATTACTGGTGTGCACCTGGAGACAAAAAAATTACACTGACGTATTTTAAGACACCTCACTGCAAGTTCACTGTTTGTTAAACCGGGGGTAAATCCTTCAAAAAAATGAATTGTGTTGATTACTTATTTTTGTACATTCAATTAATTCATGAGATACCATTTCAGGGAGACCACATCTTTCACAGTTACCATTTTCGTGTATTCCAATTTTAAATAAATATTGGTTTAAAGCAGTGACCTATTCGTAATCTTGTTATGATAACATCCTTTTTCCTTATTCCTTTTTCCTAAGTCCTTTCCATACCCACTTTTCTTTGAATTCCATATAGATGTCTTCCCTTCTCCTCTTTGTCCCATGTGTTCTGCCACCTCCTCTTTATCTCAGATGTAATTAACCCTTTTACTTCTCCTTTACTTAAGCTGACCCTAAAGTTGACACTTGGCTCTTTCAATGCTTTTTTTTTTTTTTTTTGCTATTTTATCTACTTCTTAATTTTCTTCTTTTCCAACATGGAAATCGATGTAGTATAATTTATTTAATACATTGTATACAATATATTGTCTATCTATTGAGTGTCCACTTTGTAGACTACACATAACTGATTGGGAGTTTGTATATATTACCAAATTTTTATGCTGATGCCTTTGTCCATTCCAGAGCAATAAGAATAGCAATTAATTCTGTTGAAAATGCACTTATGTGATCTGTTCTTTTTTGATATTTTCACAGTTTGCTGAGGTATATACAGTTGAATTATTAGCCCCCCTGAATTATTAGCCACCCCCCCCCTTTCCCCCCCAATTTCTGTTTATCGAAGAAAAAAAAAATGTTAATGCATTTCTAAATACAATAGTTTTAATAACTCATTTCTAGTAACTGATTTATTTTATCTTTGCCATAATGACAGTAAATAATATTTTACTTGATATTTTTCAAGACACTTCTATACAGCTTAAAGTGACATTTAAAGGCTTAACTAGGTTAATTAGGTTAACTAGGCAGGTTAGGGTAATTAGGCAAGTTATTGTATAACGATAGTTTTTTCTGTAGACTATCAAAAAAAATAGAGCTTAAAGGGGCTAATAATTTTAATGGTTTTAAAAAAAATTCAAAACTGCTTTTATTTTAGCCGAAATAAAAAAATAAGACATATTATCAGACATACTGTGAAAATGCCCTTGCTCTGTTAAACATCATTCGGGAGATATTAAAAAAAGAAAAAATAATTTAAAAGGGGGCTAATCATTCTGACTTCAACTGTACATTGCAGCTGCTGTTCTGCCTGATCTTGGGTCTTTTGATCCGTCTGTGTATACTTAAGTTTTGTCTTTGTATGTTTGCTCTGTGTATCTCTTTGAAACTATTTTTATCGGGATGTTTTGATCTTTTTTGTAAATCTCATTATGAATAGATCTATTTCTGGCATTTTGTATAACCATGGGGATATTGTTGGGATTATTACTGTTGGAGTTATCTTTATTTCTGCTAATTTCATTTTCTAGGCTTCTTTATTTGACTGCCACCCAAAACTGTTTGCTTCTTTGTACTCATATTCCCAACAGTTTTCAATTACTGTTCTTACTGGATTTTTTCCGTTATGCCCTCGTATATTTGTCCAGTATTTTATCATTAGTTTTGCCTTATATCAAATGGCATTTCTCCCATTTCTACCAGAATTGAATACTGGGGATGTGTGAAAAGCACCACAACATAATATCTGCATAACATAATATCTAAACATCTTAATGCTTGATTTTGGAGTGTTTCTTTTTTTTTTCGACCATGTTTCTGATGCCGAACTGTAAACTAAACTCTCATAATCAATTGCTCTTTTCTATCCCTTCGAATTGCTGTGTATCCTTGTAGTGTAAAATTTAAGCATGGTTTTAGCCAGGACTCCTGTACACATATTATATCTGGGCATTTATCTTGCCTTAAAATGAAGTTCTTGAATTCTTGTCCATTTGCTACCAAACCTCTTGCATTCCACTGTAGGATTATTAGCAGTGGTGTAAAGTAACTAATTACAAATACTCAAATTACTGTAATTGAGTAGTTTTTCTCAGGAATTGTAATTGTACTGAGTATTTTTAAAAACGTGTACTTTTACTTTTCATCAGTCCTGAGATTCCGGTCCAATCAAATTGCACATACCGTAGAAGGTAAATCGCAAGACGTGTGCACTTTATAATTGCAGCAAACTGTTTGGAAGTATTGAAAGTGTCTATGAAGATGTTCAAAATCTTTACGCGTATTTACCCAGAGACTGTTTAGATGCATGTCACTGATGAGAAGATGATGGATGTTATCTGTATGATGACCGAAATGGCCTTAAACACCTAGCAGGCACAGGACGTCAACATGACGTCTGATTGACGTTGAACCCTAACGTCATGGGGGCATTGCATTTAGTTTGGAAATAAAAATCAGGTTGATGTCAAAACAACGTCAGGCCAATGTCAATGTCCAATGTCCAACCTAAAACCAACCAAATATCAACGTCTAATGATGTTACAGCTTGACATTGTGTGAATGTTACCCCTATGACATCTATCAGACATTGGATTTTGGTTGCCGTACCTGACGAATAAATTTCAGTATTTGACATCATATATGACGTTGGTTTGAGATGTTGGCTCGACGCTGGATTTTGGTCACTTTCTAACACAACCTAAAATCAACCAAATATCAACGTCATTCGACATCTTTATTGGACATCAAAATAACGTTGTCCTGCTGCTGACTTGACAATTAATTTTGGTCACCTGACATTACAACCTAAATGCTACGCATGCTCGAGTGATGTCACTGCCGCTGTTACGCTAGCTGCTGCTGCTGCAGCAGGTGTGTTGGAGCTCGCTCTGTTGCATAGATTCGCAATTTGCATTTTTATTATCAAATACCTCCACATTTGCTAAATACTACTTAGGGGGAACAAACCCTAAATACATTTTCTATAACATTTAACACTTTGGTAACACTTTATTTTGATGGTCCATTTGAGTATTAATAGACTGTCTACTTAATACCTGTTGACACTGACATTTAACAGTCCTTCAACAGACATTTAACTGACTATAAGAAACTTTGCAATTACATGTCAACTTACACAAACCCTAACCCCAACCCCAACCCTTACCCCAACCTAACAGTCTACTTATAATCTAATGATAATTAGTTGCAATGTAACTTAAATTCAACAAACGGACCGTCAAAATAAAGTGTGACCAACACTTTATACAAATAAATCTACTTTAAAACGTTCTGTCTCTCGAGCATCCGCCTGTTGTTTGTAGCGTAGCTGCTAGCACCGCTAGTCAGCTAAAGCTACCGACTGCTTTCATTTCCTAATTTTCTCACTTACTGGCTTTGCTCGTTACCCTGTACGATGTTGCTTGTGTCTTCGTCCTTGTGTCCAGGAGAGACATCGATGGAGGCGCTGGACATGGAGCTGGAACAGTTGGAAGAACGCATCCGTCTTCTGCAGGTGAAGCGGTCGCAGCTCAGGGCAAAAGGGCCTTGCTCGGTGTCCCCCAGGCTGCAGCTCGCTCACCTGAGGTAAGTGCACAATACAGCCGTGACACTCCGTCTACCTCAACCCCTCGTGTTCCTCTGTCCAGGCCCAGCGCACCTAGGCCGCGGTTCGGTGCAGCTGCGTAGGGTTATCAGGAACCCCCGGGGCAGAGAGTCTCCTCCCGCGTTCGAGATCTCCACGGACAAACGCTTCACGATGTGGCTATCATCGGTGACTCCATCGTCTGCCACGTCCGTCCTGCTTCCACTTCAGGTAATAAAGTATGCACATTCTGCTTTCCTGGTGCTCGCGTTAAGAATATTTCTACACAGATTCCGAGTATCCTGAGCGCTGGCGAGAGCCTCGGTGCCGTTGTCCTCCATGTGGAGACGAACGACACCGGGCTCCGCCAGTCGGAGATCCTGAAGAGGGACTTCAGGAGCCTCATCGAGACGGTTCGACACACCTCGCCCGCCACGCAGATCATCGTTTCTGGACCGCTTCCTACCTACCGCCGAGGAAATGAAAGGTTCAGTAGACATTTGCTCTGAATGAATGGCTATTAACATGGTGTAATGAACAGAAACTGCTCTTTGCCAATAACTGAAATCTTTTCTGGGAGCGTCCTAGGCTTTTCCGTCCTGACAAGCTGCACCCTAGTCGAGTTGGAGCTGAACTGCTGTCGGACAAGATCTCTAAGATGCTTCATTCTGTCTGACTAGTAAGTAAAAATTCACATTTTATCCATATAGACTCTTGTTCGTCCCACTTAAATTACAGTAATACATGTCTAGCTTACCCCATAGAGACTGTGTCTGTTCCTCGTGTTATTAGATCAACAATTAAACGTACTGTGTGAAAAAATCTATTAAGAATAAAAGCTGAAAATCCAATAAAACATGATAATACAAACTTCGTAAAGCTTGGTCTCCTAAACATAAGGTCACTAGCACCTAAAACGCTTATCATAAATGAAATAATAACAAATAACAATCTAAATGCATTCTGTCTTACTGAAACCCTATGTTATCTCTCGCTATAATCACCATATATAGACCCCCAGGACACTATGTCAATTTTCTAAAAATGTTTTCTGATTTATTTCTGACTTACTAGTTAAAACTGATAAAATACTAATTGTAGGAGACTTTAACATCCACGTAGATGACTCCAATGATACACTAGGGCTCGCCTTTATGGATCTACTACATTCACTTGGGATAAAACAAAATGCTGTTGGTCCAACCCCTCGCTTAAAGCATACATTAGATCTAATATTGTCTTATGGAATTGAGGTCTTTGATGTAGACATTAAACCACAAAGTGATGATGTTACGAACCACTACCTCTTGCTATATAAGCTGCGTTTTCCTGAAATTAGCAGATCTGCACCAATATACCGCCCTGGTAGGACTATCGTTCCGTCCACCAAGGATGAATTCATAAATAACTTACCTGATCTTTCTTTATTTCGAAATACACCCGCAAACGCAAATGACCTTGACGTAGTAACCAGCAGTATGGATGCCATCTTTACTAGCACACTTAATACAGTGGCACCCATCAAATTAAAAAAGGCTAGAGAGAATAAAACTGCCCCATGGTACAATAATCATACTCGCGCTCTCAAAACAGCAACCCGTGCTCTGGAACATAAATGGAAAAAAACTAATTTAGAGGTTTTTAGAATTGCGTACAAAGACAGTATGTCCAGCTCTAGGAGGGCTCCTAAATCTGCCAGGGCCGAGCACCTCCACAAACTGATAGAAAATAATCATAACAATCCGAGATTTTTATTTAACACCATTGCTAAATTAACAAATAATCGATCATCTTTGGAACAAAATGTCCCACCGCAAATTAGTAGTGATGACTTCAAGAATTTTTTCAGTGATAAAATAGAACGCTTTAGACAGAAAATAGAAGATGTTAAACTTTCTGCACCACCTTATACTCCAGATACAGTGAACATTCAACTGAATCAAAATATCCTACAATGCTTCAAAACCATAGAACAGGAAGAGCTAGATAAAGTTATAAATAGCTCTAAATCAGCTACATGTATGTTAGATCCAATTCCAACAAAATTACTGAAAGAATTGATACCTATTATAGGAGAACCTCTCCTTAATGTTATCAACTCTTCTTTATCTTTAGGCCATGTTCCAAATCCTTACAAGCTAGCTATTATTAAACCTAATATTAAGAAACCACAACTGGACCCGAGCAACTTAACTAATTATAGGCCCATTTCAAATCTTCCGTTTATGTCTAAAATACTAGAAAAAGTTGTTTCTACCCAATTATGCTCCTTTCTGCAGACAAACAACATTTTTGAAGTGTTTCAGTCAGGTTTCAGGCCTCATCACAGTACAGAAACCGCATTAGTAAAAATAACCAACGATTTACTCTTAGCTGCTGACCAAGGGTGCATCTCACTATTAGTTCTACTTGATCTTAGCGCCACATTTGACACCATTGACCACAATATTCTCATAGACCGCTTAAATTCTACAGGTGTCCAAAAACAGGCTCTTGAATGGTTTAGGTCATACCTAGCTAACGGTTACCAATTTGTGAATATTAATGGACAGCTTTCACAAGTCAGGCCAGTAAAGTACGGGCTCCCTCAAGGATCAGTTTTAGGCCCCTTGCTGTTTACAATATACATGCTTCCCCTGAAAACACGGGATCAGCTTTCATTGCTATGCAGACGATACTCAATTATACATTTTAACTAAACCTAACGAGATGTCTGAACTGTCTAAGCTAACCGAGTGTATCAAAGATGTTAAAGACTGGATGACCAACAATTTTCTTCTCTTAAACTTAGACAAAACAGAATCATTACTTATTGGGCCTAAATCCTGTACACAGCAGTTCTCACAACTGGACCTGCAACTAGAGGGATACAAAGTTAGCGTTAGCTCTACTATAAAAGATCTGGGTGTCATATTAGACAGCAATTTAACTTTCAAAAATCATATATCCCATGTCACAAAAACTGCTTTCTTTCATCTGAGAAATATTGCTAAATTGCGAAGTATGCTATCCATATCAGATGCAGAAAAGCTAGTTCATGTTTTCATGACTTCTAGGCTGGACTACTGTAATGCTCTGTTTGCTGGTTGCCCAGCATCCTCTATTAACAAATTCCAGCTAGTGCAAAATGCAGCTGCCAGAGTTCTTACCAGATCTAGAAAATATGATCATATCACCCCAATTTTATCCTCCTTACACTGGCTGCCTGTTAAGTTTCGTATTGAATTTAAAATATTACTCCTTACCTATAAAGCTTTAAATAATCTAGCTCCTGTTTATCTAACCAACCTCCTGTCTCGCTACAACCCAACCCGCTCTTTACGATCTCAAAACTCAGGGCTTCTGGTAGTACCTAGAATATCAAAGTCGAGTAAAGGAGGTCGAGGTATGGCCCCTAAACTCTGGAATAGCCTTCCTGATAATGTCCAAAGCTCAGACACACTCTCGCTCTTCAAAACTAGATTAAAGACCTATCTTTTTAGCAAAGCATACACTCAGTGCAGTACATAGCGGTATGACGCATGATGTGCCCCACACATGATTTTGGTTCTCGTTTATATACACTATGAACCGCAGCTACGCTAATTATTCTCCTTATTCTGTATTTCCACCTGGGGGTACTCATCTCGAGGCCCTCAGACTATGCAGTGCCACTGATGCGATCCGAGATCAGCGACGAGATGATCCCAAGGTTTTCTGGACCAGGCCGTATCCTGAGCAGCTGCTGTGGTGGTCATCGTGGAGTGAGAGCATGAGACTGACTCCTGTGATGCTCCAAGGACAGACAAGTCTTCGCTGAGGTCCAGCTTCCTGCGCCTAGACTGCAGCTCTGCACAAGACGTTTGGCCATAGGGGAAATGGTCGTGCCCAACTGAGCCAGGTTTCTCTAGAGGTTTTTTAAATCTTCGCTTTCGACGCTGTTTCAATTCACTATAATCTTCCATGTGAAGCTGCTTTGACACAATCTACATTGTATAAGCGCTATACAAATAAAGATGAATTGAATTGAATTGAATAACCTAATATTAACGTCTCATGATGTTGTGTGCCTTCTGGGCAATAACTAAATGCACTATAGAATGTTACGTTTACACACACATGCACAAATTACACGTAAACATATCAGCTTTTGACAGCATAATACTCACTACTCTTTAGTACTTTTAAAAGGGCTACTTTTTACTCATACTTTGAGTAATATTTACAACAGATACTTTACTCTACTCACACTACATTTTTAGGGAAGTAATGGTACTTTTACTTGAGTATGATTTTTCAGTACTCTTTCCACCTCTGATTATTAGTACCATTATGATCCATCACATACCGCCTGAGAATTTCCAACTTGACCTTTTAGCCTGCCGTTTACCATTTCTGTACTGATCCTTCTGATACTTTTCCGCTGCTCTCACAATTATTCTTATTATCTCTGTCCTACTTTCTGTTTGAGTTGAACAAATTACTACCTCCGCTATAAAAGCTATGAATACTACTTTATCCACTTCCAAATTGTCCTTCCCCACTTCTTACCTGGTTTCTTTCCTTCTTTCATATGTAACAGTTTCCTTCTCTTTTCCTTTCGTATCTTGTTCTACTTTCTTTAGAGCCTTTGCATATGATACCCCTTCTACTCGGATGTTTTGTACTTTTAGCATTTTATTTTTTACTTGTCATCCTCGTACCCATGCTCTTTTCCGCAATTACAGCATTTTGGTTTTACTTCATGATCACATTTCCCATATTCATGCTTCCCACCACATCTAGTGCATCTTATCTTTCCTCTACATTTTGCCGCAATATGTCCGTATCTCTGACACTTGTAGCATCTTAATGAGGGTGGCACAAATGGACGGACCGTGTATTTTATATATCCCAAACATATCCTCTCTAGCAGTTTCGCTTCATTGGATAGAATCATCACAGATAAGCTATCCCTTCTATGTTTGTCTTTAGTGTATTGGAGTCTTCTTACCTCCCTCACTTTTGTTCCTAAGATGTTCACTCCCCTTACCTATCTATTCCCTTCTGGAATTGTACAGTTCACTTTTTTCCCTAGAATCATCTTTAGTTCTAGCGCCCTCTTGTGTTGTCTGCTATCCTTACAGAACATTAACACTTTTCCATCTCGCAGAGTTTTTGCATTTTTAATTTGTCTCGTCATTAATTGCTTTTGTTAATTTTAGAGGGTTTATTGTAAATGTTGCCCCATTTAAACGTTTCATCATTACCTTGTATTTCTCCTGTTTCCTCCTTATTTGTTGTCTACCTCGCTCACTTTCCGAATCAGATACCTGAACCCAATTCTTCTTTCTTTTCTTATTTTCTACTTATTCCCATTAATTTCCTCCATCCTTATCATTCCCAAACATTTCATTTTCTTCCATTTCCAGATCACTTCCGGGTCCCTCATAACTTCCTACCATCCACACTCCACTCACAACTCAGCTGTTGCTTTACAGCCAGGGGTACGCATCTCCAGTTATCTGCCCTATTATTAGTACTAAACGAGAGTCGTTTTTAAATGCTACTATGTGTCACAGTCGCTGGAATCACCCAGTTCACCAGGACTCTCACACCGTTCCCAATCACCTTATCACTGATTATTACCATCACCTACGCACAGACACACGCACACTTGCTGTGTCCCAATTCGCATACCATCTGTCCTAAATAGTATTTGAAAAAAGAATTAGTATGTCCCAAATTGAAGTATGTTGAAAAGAGTATGCCAAAGATTTCCAGATGGTTTACTATTTCTGGTCAAAAAAATTAAGTGTAGAACTATCCATACTCTAACTGCTGATATTGCCCACAGTACTTTACTGTACAGCGTGTTAGATGTGAATTTGATTCGAACTACAAATGCAGGTGAAAAGTGTAAATTAACTACAAACATGATGGACGCGCGAGACCAACCATCAAGTAGAGAGGCTTCGGTAAAGATGTTTGTATAACTGTTAATTAATATCTAGCCAACTGTAAAATAAATCGCATTTTCCGTGTTATATTTCTTCTGCAACAACAATGTGAACGTACATCAAGATATGTTTGGACATTACCGTCTGAATGCATAATTATCCAAAGACCTGAGGAGATTTCTCTGCATGAAAGACTCGTGAATGGGAGATTAATCTGCTGCAGCTTCTAGTAAGGTAGGAAATTAAATATGAAAGAAATGTGGATGATGTGTGGATGATTGACAGGGCTCATAACTAAGCAACACAACGATCTTTTAATGAGGAAGTAGTATGTGCCAATGCTTGCATACTCTTCTCTTACGCACTCAGAAGTATATATTTTTCCTTCTGTTATGCCTGGGCCTACTGTGTTTCTCTCTATCCCTCTCTTCCTGTCCTGTTCCTGTTTCCAGGTCGCCCCGCCCTAATTGGACGTGCTGTGGGCGTGCGCTGTGGTTGGTGCTCGGAAAACGCAGCATCTTTTGAAAAGGAGACAGACAGAATTGGATAGAAATTGATTCAATTCAATTCATTTTTATTTGTATAGCGCTTATACAATG
The DNA here is from genome assembly GCA_903798195.1 of Danio kyathit. Lineage (NCBI taxonomy): Eukaryota > Metazoa > Chordata > Actinopteri > Cypriniformes > Danionidae > Danio > Danio kyathit. Next base: position 21,931,194 of record LR812537.1, on the reverse strand, counting down.
TAGATTGTGTGAAAGCAGATTTACATGGAAGATTATAGTGAATTGAAGCAAAGTCAGTTCAGTTTTCAGAGATTAAGTTCAGTTCAGTTTAGCTCAGTTCAGTGTGGGTTAATAATCACTACTGAGAGTCCAAACACTGAAGAGCAAATCCATCGATGCGCAGCTCTACAGATCCCGAACCATGCAAGCCAGTGGCGACAGCGGCGAGGAAAAAACTTCACCAATTGGCGAAAGCGAAGATTTAAAAAACCTCGAGAGAAACCTGGCTCAGTTGGGCACGACCATTTCCCCTATGGCCAAACGTCTTGTGCAGAGCTGCAGTCTAGGCGCAGGAAGCTGGACCTCAGCGAAGACTCGTCTGTCCTTGGAGCATCACAGGAGTCAGTCTCATGTTCTCACTCCACGATGACCACCACAGCAGCTGCTCAGGATACGGCCTGGTCCAGAAAACCTTGGGATCATCTCGTCGCTGGTCTCGGATCGCGTCAGTGGCACTGCGTAGTCTGAGGGCCTCAAGATGAGTACCCCCAGGTGGAAATACAGAATAAGGAGAATAATTAGCGTAGCTGCTGTTCATAGTGTATATAAACGAGAACCAAAATCATGTGTGGGGCACATCATGCGTCATACCGCTATGTAATGCATTGAGTGTATGCTTTGCTAAAAAGATAGGTCTTTAATCTAGTTTTGAAGAGCGAGAGTGTGTCTGAGCCTCGGACATTATCAGGAAGGCTATTCCAGAGTTTAGGGGCCATAAATGAGAAGGCTCGACCTCCTTTACTCGACTTTGATATTCTAGGTACTACCAGAAGCCCTGAGTTTTGAGATCGTAAAGAGCGGGTTGGGTTGTAGCGAGACAGGAGGTTGGTTAGATAAACAGGAGCTAGATTATTTAAAGCTTTATAGGTAAGGAGTAATATTTTAAATTCAATACGAAACTTAACAGGAAGCCAGTGTAAGGAGGATAAAATTGGGGTGATATGATTATATTTTCTAGATCTGGTAAGAACTCTGGCAGCTGCATTTTGCACTAGCTGGAGTTTGTTAATAGAGGATGCTGGGCAACCAGCAAGCAGAGCATTACAGTAGTCCAGCCTAGAAGTCATGAAAGCATGGACTAGCTTTTCTGCATCTGATATGGATAGCATACTTCGCAATTTAGCAATATTTCTCAGATGAAAGAAAGCAGTTTTTGTGACATGGGATATATGATTTTTGAAAGTTAAATTGCTGTCTAATATGACACCCAGATCTTTTATAGTAGAGCTAACGCTAACTTTGTATCCCTCTAGTTGCAGGTCCAGTTGTGAGAACTGCGGTGTACAGGATTTAGGCCCGATAAGTAATAATTCTGTTTTGTCTGAGTTTAAGAGAAGAAAATTGTTGGTCATCCAGTCTTTAACATCTTTGATACACTCGGTTAGCTTAGACAGTTCAGACTTCTCATTAGGTTTACTTGAAATGTATAATTGAGTATCGTCTGCATAGCAGTGAAAGCTGATCCCGTGTTTTCTAATAATGTCCCCCAGGGGAAGCATGTATATTGTAAACAGCAAGGGGCCTAAAACTGATCCTTGAGGGACCCCGTACTTTACTGGCCTTACTTGTGAATGCTGTCCATTAATATTCACAAATTGGTAACGGTTAGCTAAGTATGACCTAAACCATTCAAGAGCCTGTTTTTGGACACCTGTAGAATTTAAGCGGTCTATGAGAATATTGTGGTCATTGGTGTCAAATGCGGCGCTAAGGTCGAGTAAAACTAAAAGTGAGACGCACCCTTGGTCAGCAGCTAAGAGTAAATCGTTGGTTATTTTTACTAATGCGGTTTCTGTACTGTGATGAGGCCTGAAGCCTGACTGAAACACTTCAAAAATATTGTTTGTCTGCAGAAAGGAGGATAGTTGGGTAGAAACAACTTTTGGGAGAAACGGAGAGCTTTCCAAAGAATGCTTGGTTCTTATTCAATAACCTGTTGTAGTGTTTTCTAGTTGTTCAAAGTTGTAAACTTTAAGGTGCTCTCCATCTTTCTTCTTCTTCCCTCCTTGTTGTGACTGTCACACCTATTGTCTCAACTGAGCGCAGTGGGGGCTGAGTGCCATTTATTTTGAACTGACTTTTTCTCCTGTTTCTTGGTTTAGTTGGTAAGTATGGGTAGTATTTGTAATTTATTTGCTGCATTTCATTTCGTTCTATTAGGTAAGTTATCTTCAAGGTGGAGTAAATTTTTTTGTTTATTATTTTGGCCTTGCTCAGCCCTGAAGCTATTTTTGTTTGTGCTCCTATATTCTTTGCTTTCTGTAAAATACAAACTTTCCCCCCTTTTCTTACAATAAAAGAACCTTAAGATCATTTAAATCATAACCTGTTAACTGTTTATTTATTTATTTTCTTTAACTTTTGTTCAACCTCAGCCCTAGACATTTTGGGGTCGTAACATAAATTGGGGGCTTGTCTTTTGGGTTGTGAGAAAAAAAGGAATTAGTTTTGTATTTGACTTTTTGCAGAAACTGGAATGTATTGACTGTGTGGAATTATCAGCTGTTTCAACCAACTGTCTTGTGACTGCATGTGGGAGGTAAGTCTCTCTTTTGTCTATCTGGTCTCTTGTGGTTTGGTAAAGATAATTCAGATTGGGTTATGGAGTTTGACTTTATTTATTTTACACTGGCTCCAAACACAGAACAATTTAATCACTGCTGCGAAGATGATTTAATTAAAATAGTTGAATTTGTCAAAATTCCTGTGTCACATAATGCGTCTAAAAAGCAATTAAAAAGTATCTGCATGATGAATTGGTTTTGCAATGAATTCTACCCGCGGAGACGGTAGAGGGTGGTGCAGAAAGGAGCACTGCTTCATCGGTCACAGCCAACAAGAAGCCTTTATCTGCACCATTTTCTCCCGCCATGTCCCGTATGTTGCCGTCCTTAGCGTAACCCAGTAGTACAGTGTCCGCATCAGATCCAATGTTGGCAATAAAATTGAAGGAACTGGAATTGGTATTGGAAACGGGCAGAGACTGGGAGTGAAAGGCTTAGGCTAAGAGAGTTGAAGCTGGAAATATAGAAAGAACGGCTCTGAAGAGATCATGGCCTGTCTCAGCAGGTCAGGATTTTTCCGGTAAGTTCTCCTACCTCTCTGTAATTTTCTCAGCTACCCAGTGGCCCTGCACTAGCCTCATCTAGTCCTGCTATCATAACTGATTCTGTAAGGTTGCCAGCATTTGATGTGAGTAAACATATTAATTTGGTTCTGCCATTTAGAGAGGCAAAAGTAGACAGCTAATTTACAGCGTTTGAGCGTGTGGCAGCTACATTGCAGTGGACGAAAGAGATGTGGGCTCTCCTGCTGCAATGTAAGTTAATTGGAAAATCACAGGAGGTGTGCTACGCGTTGCCAGTGGAACAGAGTTTTTTTATGATGTTGTTAAACAGACTGTCCACCATGCATGAGCCAGAGCCGGAGGCATACAGACAAAAATTTAGAGCTCACAAGAAAACAGACAGACAAACATTTGTAGAATTTGCAAGGGAAAAACAAAGTTTATTTCACAAATGGTGTGCTTCAAATAAAAGCACAACTTTTGATCAATTGAAAGAACAGGTTTTATTAGAGGATTTTAAGAGCTCTGTGTCCGAGAGCCCCGTAATTCATTTAAATGAACAAAAAGTACTGTCCCTTTTCTCAGCTGCTGTAATGGCAGACAAGTTTGTGTTAACGCACATAACAGTTTTCTTTCCTGTGGTCAAAGGTGGTGATAGGGCTGCTGTCCAGGGTGCTGAAGTGCAGATCAGCGGGTGGACAAGTACTGCTAAGCCGGGCGAGGGGGTGGGTTCAGCAGTAGAAGAACTTCTCAAAATCGTTCCGGGGATGGTAGGGTGTGTTTTTACTGTCTGGATGCTGGTCCATGATAGCAGATTGTGAGGCCTGAAAAAAGAAAATGTCTCAGTCAAACCTGAAAGTGTGGGGTTTGTACATGCAGTTACAAACGAGACAGATTCAAATTCAGATCAGAGGGGGTTTGAATCTTTTATGCTGTCAGGGTGGGTGTCACATGATGCTGAAAGTGTTCTTAAACCAATGACTATCTTGAGGGACACAGGTTCAGTTCAGTCTTTGATGCTTTGAACCACTCTAAATTTGTCATCCGATTCTTATACTGATTCTGATGTCACACTAAGAGGGGTGGGATAAGGCTGTGTGATGGTTCCCCTGCACATGATATATTTGCAGACCGAATTTGTGACGGGAAATATATGTGTTGGAGTGTGTTCTGACCTTCCGGTAGAGGAAGTTCCGTTTATTCTGGGCAATGATCTGGCAGGTAGGAAAGTTTTCCCTATTTCAATTGTGGTTCATACCCCAGTCATTAATGAAAGATCAGATGTATCTCTTCAATTCCCAAATGCATTTCCTACATGTTTAGTGACCCAGGCTCAAGCTTGTAATGAAGGGAAGGAGATAGATTTATCTGATAGTTTCATGCAGATGTCTAGTGAGGATAGGTCTGAAGAAACATGTCTTAACAGTAAGCAAGTTAGAAATCTGGCTAAAATACTGGCTGGTACTGATGTTCACTTACATGTTGGGCGTGCACAGTTGACAGATGCCCAAAGAAATGATCCTTTACTGCGAGAGTGCATTTCTGCAGCGTATAAGGGAACTATCGTTAATGGCAAAGTTCAATACATCTGGGAGGAGGATTTGCTAATGCGTAAGTGGGAGGACGATGATTGTGTTCATTAAATTGTTGTGCCTGTGGGTTATCGATCACAAATTCTAGCGCTCGCACATGACCAAGTTTTTTCTGGCAATTTAGGTGTTAAAAAAACATACGACCGAATATTGCAATATTTTTTTTGGCCAGGACTTAAGTCAGATGTGTCTATGCACTGTCGTTCGTGTCATTCGTGCCAGTTAGCGGGCAAACCAAATCAGGATATACATCCTGCACTGTTGCATCCAATTCCTCTAACAAGGGAACCGTTTGAACGCATATTGATTGTGTTGGCCCATTGCCCAAATCTAAAGCTGGACATAAATATATTCTCACAATAATGTGTGCGGCTACAAGGTATTCAGAAGCAGTTGTGATACGCAATATTAAAGCAAAAGCAGCTCGTCAAGGAATTTATTACATTTTGCTCCACTTTCAGTTTGCCAAAAAATAACCAAACAGATCAAGGCTCTAATTTCATGTCCACTTCATTCTCGCAAGTATTGCGTGAATTAACTGTTAAACATCAGCTTTCGAGTGTATACCATCCCGAGTCCCACGGCACATTAGACCGTTTTCTTCAAACGCTAAAATCTTTGCTGGGCACATTTTGCATGGACACTGGAAGGGACTGGGATGACAGGTTACCGATGATGATGTTTGCAGTACGAGAAACCATTCAGGAGTCTTTGGGTTTCAGCCCCGCGGAACTAGTGTTTGCCACACTTTATTTTCATTGTCTGTTTGCTGAATTTAATGACCCGTTTCCACTGAGTGGTATGGTACGGTTCGATACGCTTTTATGGCTGTTTCCACAGTCAAAAGCATACCGAACCGAATCGTACCTTACCACTTTTTTGGCACCCTTTCGAAAGGGTACCAAAGACGAGAAAGGGTACCAAAAGGTGGAGCTACACGCGTCACTGAACGCTGATTTGTTTACAGAGATACGTCACGATCTCATGGAGCTAGCCAGAATCAAAACAAAAGGAACCGCCATGTTTTTTAAATACACAGCCGAGACAACTATATGCATATAATAACAATCCATGGATGACCCGGGATCAAAAAAAACCTTGTCGTTGTCTTGATGAACAGCCACAAAGCCAAGAATCTGCCGTGTCCTGTTGTTGTTTTACGAGGCCGTCTAAAAGTGCCAGTGGTTTTCGCTTTCTCCAGGGAGCTCGCGATCGCGTCTTTATTTGATATAACAAACTTCTTGAGCTGATGATAATAATGTGTGTGTGATTATTGAAGCGTCTTCGACATCTGATCCATTCAGAAAAAAAAGGAAAAACGCGAGAGTGAAGCACGAAAAAAAGGAGAAGCCTAACAAAACACAGGAGCAAATAGTTTCGGCAACCTGAATCATGAACAAACTGCCATGTTTATCATAGCCTTTTGGACTATTATGAACTCGGAATGACAGAATTACTCTCTAACAGAGGCTACATGTGCTGGTGAAGGTTAAAGATACAGATGAGAGGTTTGCTCTGACTGTGGGCTACTGTATATGTTGCGTGTTGATTTTGAACTCAAATAAGGACTAAATGTATAAGTGGTAACATATTGGAGAGTGTAAGGGGCTGTGTGTGTTCATATATGTTGCATTTATATATTTATTTTATATAATTGCAGACCTTACAGTAGGCTGTAACACTGTCACACTGTCATTGATCTGCAGTTATAATCAAATCATGTTCATAGAAATGTTAGTAATAAACATTTATACAGAAGTATTTATATGTTTAAAGCATCTGTTTTGTGAGAAGAGCTTCTCATAAATGTGAACGACCTGTGCGGCTTTACTGTAGACATTTATTCAAGCGAGAATGACGTCGACTTAAACTTTCTGTCGTACACCGCGCCCACCAAAAGGGTACCCTTTGTAGTGGAAACGCAAGCCTGATAAAGGTCACCCGTACCGACCCGAACCGCACCGTACTGTACCACTCAGTGGAAACGAGCCATAAGTTACATTGCAACTAATTCTCATTAGATTATAAGTAGACTGTTAGGTTGGAATTAGGGTTAGTGTAAGTTGACATGTACTTGCTAAGTTTCTTATAGTCAGTTAAATATCTGTTGAAGGAGCAGTATCAACAGATATTAAGCAGACAGTCTACTAAAACTCAAATAGACCCATCAAAATAAAGTGTTACCCTAGTGTTTGGCCACACTTTGCATGGCCTGCTAAAACTGCTCCAAGAAAAGCTACTAAGCGCCAGTTCTCACCCTATGTCTGTTTTCGACTATGTGAGTAAAATGTGTGAACGTTTGTATTGTGTGTGTGTGTGTAAGACAGCATGAACAAATTTGCCTATGAAAGAAGAAAAAATTAAAAAACATTTCGATAGATGTAGTGCTGACAGAAGTTTTTAGGTGGGCAACTCTGTGTTAGTATCGGTCTTTGTCAGTCACGTGCGTTTGTTGTGTGTGACGTCACACCTGCGCCATTTTTGTGGTATCGCTTCCCGAGACAACTTGAGAGACACATAACAGAAGAGAGATACATGCCATAAAAAGGTCAAGCTAGAGAAGTACAAGAAAATCGAGAGTACGCAGTAGCGCAATAAACTAAACAAAGATGCCAGGGATCGTATTTTTGATAAACTGTCTTACATTCAGAATATAGATCCGTTTGAATTAACTGCAAACCTACGAAGTGCGCTGCCGCCAACTTCTCATGTGATACTGTATATCATCAATGTCTTAATATACATTGTTTTAGTTTGAACACCATTAAACCACAGTAAGTTAGTTACATCCAATATTTACATTTAAAACTGTTAGACAGATGTTTGTATCCAAAGCATTTTACAAACATGAACAATAAATGTACTTTAAAGCAACAGAACAAAAAAATTGTTAGTAACTTTAAACTATCTATTCAGTTCAAACTACTGATTGACCTAAATAATAATAATAATAATTCCTTACATTTATATAGCGCTTTTCTAGACACTCAAAGCGCTTTACCTAATGTTTAACTCGAAGAGCAAAAGCACTTGTCTCAGTTTTTTAAAGGATTATTTAGTTCAGTAATAACTGCTTACCTTGTGTTTGGTTCTAATGTACCAGTTTTGTTATTGTGAAGAACAAACAATAAATGAGTAAACAACAAATTTTATGTCATCCTCCATTTATTTACTTTTATACAAATTATATTTTTATTCAGGCACTGAGGGAAAAGTCAAGGAATGCATCATATCGTTTTCATAAGACAGGATGAAACATCAGCAATACACACTCATACACACTGTGGAAGAAACATTGTTACAAAAATGTAAAAGAATTTGCAAAATTTGCAAAGAACATATCAGTTAAGCACAGAATGCATTTATACACCTGGGCTTTTAACTCTTATTGACAACTCCAGCTCTTCTACACTACAGTTGGACATTGGTTTGTTTGTGCACAACAGACAGTTACAATCCTGTGCTGTAATGTGACATCTTCACCTTCACAGGGGAGCATCATGTTGATGGGTCAGTGCTTATTAAGATTGTGTTTTTTTTACCGATTAGTACTTTTTAGCATCATTCTTGTTGCAAAATCCATCAGACATCCTGTATTCTTCAAGTTCACACAGCAGCTGTCAGTTCTCCTCCAACAGGTGGTTTACTTCTACACATCTGTCCATACACAATTTACACTCAGTTTGTCTCGGCAACCTCCTTAGTGTTGTCTGTCTCCTCATCAGTGTCTCTCACCATCTTCTTCAACCTCACGTGTCTCCTCTGCATGTTGATATATTTTGCGTCTCAATGCAGCAGGCCAAGACACACAATGCATCTATTATTAGCACTACAGTCTGTCAATATCCTTTCTTTCGAAAGGGAAATGTAAAATATCTGTCGTCGTGATAATTTTTTTTACCCTTTCGATCACGTGATTTACTATTACATCCCTTAACACAACAAGAACGTAAAACTGTATTTACTCTGCGAAAGACGCTACGACTCGGATACAACACAAAATGGCGGCTATGTCCCATAATGCAACTCGGTGTTTACGAGCGTGACGTCACCTGACAAAGACCGATTATTGCCTGTCCCAGGGTCTGATTTGCAAGCACGGTTTTCTGGCCTGAATCCAGTAGAATGGAAACTGTGACACCGATTACAATATTTGTACCCTGTATCATATAAAGAAAACTTGCGTTTGCCACATTAACATGCTTAAAGTATATGGAAGCAAATTCAGATGCTCTAAAAATATTTCTGCTGTCTAAATTGTGCCTGTGTTGAGTCTGAATTGGATGGATGGGTTGCTCATGAGGTAATGACAGTATTCAATTCAATTCATCTTTATTTTTATAGCGCTTTTACAATGTAGATTGTGGCAAAGCAGCTTAGCATAGAAGATTATAGAAAGTGTGTCAGTCCAGTTTTTTGTGTTTAAGTTCAGTTTAGTTCAGTTTAGTTCAGTTCAGTGTGGGTTAATTTTCACTGCTGAGAGTCCAAACACTGAAGAGCAAATCTATCAATGCGCAGCTCCACAAGTCCCGAACCATGCGAGCCAGTGATGACAACGTCGAGGAACAAACTTCACCAATTTGTGAAAGTGAAGGAAAAAAAACCTCAAGAGAAACCAGGCTCAGTTGGGCATGACCATTTCTCCTATGGCCAAATTTTTTGTGCAGAGCTACAGTCTAGGTGCTGGAGGCTGGAGAAAGCTCCACGTACATCGTGGAGAAGCTGCAGGTGGGAGGGGCCACCGGCTGGTGCTGGCCCTTCAGGATCAATGCGAAGACTTATCTGTCACTGGGGTCTTATAGGAATCAGTCTCATGCTCTCCACTCCTCCATGCCCACCATAGCAGCTGCTCAGAATATGGCCTGATCCAGGATTATGGAAACCTCTGGAATAATAAAAAAAAAGGCAGATGCCGTTCAAATTCTAATGTCTTTTGGGAAGTGTTCCTGGCTCTGGTTGCCCTAAATAATGCAGACTAACAATCCCTTAGAGAATTTGGATTTTAAAAGCATTTGTGTTGTATGCGTATGCTAATGCAAAGAGATGTGTCTTTAATCTAGTTTTAAACTGACAGTGTGTGTCTGCTTCCCAAACTGTTCTAGGAAGGCTGTTTCAGAGTTTAGGTGCCAGATATGAGAAAGATCTACCACCTACAGTTGATTTTGATATTCTGGGAATAATCAATTGTCCAGAATTAATTGAGCGTAGTGGACGTGAGGGGTTATAATACACCAGGAGCTTCCTCAAATACTGGGAAGCTAAACCGTTCAGGGCTTTGTAGGTAGTCAATAATTTTTTTTAATTTATAAGATATTTAAAAGGGTTTATATTTATATTCTTTGGTTTTTAATTAGCTCATTTCATTCAAAACTCTAGCTAGGGTGTGACAATAAAACATCTCAGTTCAAATGATAATAAATAATAATTCCTTACATTTATATAGCGCTTTTCTGGACACTCAAAGTGCTTTACACAATGGGGGGAATCTCCTTATCCACCCAAAGCATGGCTGTGTCTATTGTCTAACAAATGGCTAGGTAACACTTTCAAGCTGGTTAAGTGCCAGGACGGGTTCTGACTCCAATACTTCATTTGCACTCTTTGTTTTAATGCTAAAATATATAATGAATGGGTACTATATACTGTATACTGATGAGATTGGGGCTGTTGAAAGGCAATTTACCCTACTGACAACAACACTTCATTTACATGCTTTGTTTAGTCATCTCCACCTAGCCACCCCCCTCCTCCTAAAAACATATTACAGACTCACTGCGTTTTAGACTTGCTTTCAGAATCAGAAAGAGCTTTATTGCCAGGTATGTTTACACATACAAGTAATTTGTTTTCGTGACAAAGCTTCTACAGTGCAACAGAATTACAGAGACAGGACAAAAAACACATAATAAATATATTTTAAAAATAGAAGTAAGTGAATGCAAATCTACAAACTGACAAGTGTATGTACAGGTATATTACTATATACAACGTTGTATGTGCAGCTGTTATGTCCAAATTGGCATGTAAAGTGTGTTGTTAAATAAGTGTATATGTGTATAAAAAGTGTATAGCAAGTAGTGATGTTGGTTCCACAATTATTATCATCAAGTGTTCATGAGATGGATTGCCTGAGGGAAGAAACTGTTTATGTGTCGGGCTGTTCTGGTGCGCAGTGCTCTGTATCGTCGACCAGAAGGTAAAAGTTCAAAGAGGCAGTGTGCTGGGTGTGAGCGGTCCAGGGTGATTTTGGCAGCTCTTCTGCTCGCTCTGGATAAGTACAGTTCTTGGAGAGTAGAGAGGGTTGTACCAATGATTCGCTCGGCAGTCCGAACTATTCGACAAAGTCTTCGGAGTTCGGATTTGGTAGCTGAGCTGAGCTGACAGTTATTGATGTGCAGATGACTGATTCAATGATGGAGGTGTAGAACTGTTTCAGCAGCTCCTTTGGGAGCTGACAAAGAAAGTACAGCCACTGTTGAGCTTTTTTGACAGTGGAGTCAATGTGACTGTCCCACTTCAGGTCCTGAGAGATGGTGGTGCCCAGGAACCTGAATGACTCCACTGCTGCCACAATGCTGTCCATGATGCTCAGTGGGGGGAGAGCAGGGGGGTTTCTCCTGAAGTCCACTATCATCTCCATTGTTTTGAGCGTGTTGAGCTCCAGGTTGTTGTAACTGCACCAGGCAGCCAACTCCTTAACCTTATGTCTGTAAGCAGACTCGTCACCGTCCTGAATGAGGCTGATAAGTGTGGTGTCGTCTGCAAACTTTAGGAGCTTGACAGAGGAGTCTTTTGAAGTGCAGTCATTCGTGTACAGGGAGAAGAGTAGTGGGGAGAGGACACAACCCTGGGGGGGCACCAGTGCTAATTGTGCGGGTACTGGATGAGAATTTTCCCAGCTACACCAGCTGCTGCCTGTCCGTTAGGAAGCTGTAGATCCACTGACAGACAGAGGTGAGCACAGAGAGCTGAGTTAATTTGGCCAAGAGAAGTTTTGGGACGATAGTGTTAAAATCCAAGCTGAAGTTGTTGTGGAAAGTTGCACTGGATCTCGACAAACATCTTCAAGTTTCAAAAAAGAAGCTGAGGTCTTCGAAGTTCTCAAGTTGAAGCAGTTTATTGTTACAGCAGAGATAATCAATCTCTCTCCTCTCAATGTTCAAAAACCCACAGTTTATATACAGTTTCTTATACATAGTTATCAGATGTGATGTAGCATCATGCCATTACTGGCTCCAATAGAATCCTAGCTTTTTAATTGATTGCTGTCAGAGGTGGGACCAAGTCATTGCTTGGCAAGTCACAAGTAAGTCTCAATTCATTGCCCTCAAGTCCCGAGTCAAGTCCCGAGTCAAGACAGGCAAGTCCCGAGTCAAGTCCCAAGTCAAAGGCCAACAAGTCTCAAGTCAAGTCCAAAGTCCTACGGTTTGACTTTCGAGTCTTTTTAACAGAAAAATAAAATGTATACAGATTATGTATGGTTGTAAGATCTGTATTTATTACAAAACCTTTTTTATGAAAGAACATTGCTCAGATACATATAAATACAAATGTAATTTTCTGAAAAAGTGCTGAACAGTGCTGCGTCTCGTCTCCACGGCACATTCCACAAGAACGAGTTTCACCACAATAGAGTCCATTTTGCCTCACATCACACAGAAATTGCAGGTCTACTGCTGTCTAATTCATTAAGTTTAGTTGTGCTATGTTATGTCTTCGGTGATCAACTTGTGATTAACCAAAATTACATAAACGACCTCATTGAGGCAGCAGTAGACCAACAACTCCTGTTTGCTGCAAAGTAAAATTGAGTGAAATTGGTATTTTGTCAATTGAATCTCGTGTATGCTGAAGAGATTAAGATGCAAATCCGTCTAGCATCAATCTAAAATGTTAGCACATATTCTCAATGAAGTAGGCTACTTCATATAAACAATAACGTTGTTTTCTTCACATAACGTTGAAGAACTTTCTCTACACTCTTTACCTTGTGTGATGCTTGTGCACCGATTTCCTCTGTTTGTGGACAAAACTGCTTGCGAGCTCAAATATACGCTGCTCGCGCGCAAATTTTCTCACTCTCTCAAATATGCACCGCTCACGCGCAAATTTTCTTGCACATTCTCAGAGATTATATGCAGACTCATAATTTGTGTCTTGTGTTCTCCTCTTCATTTAGTGCTTTTTGACATGATTTATATTGGTGCACTGTTTATTAACAATAACCAAAATACTAAAATAGACTTACATATAAAATTTTTAATCTAACAAAGCATAACATTTTTGGCTGTGTTATATGATGAGATATTTCCAGTTTCAAACACTTAAAGCCCCCAGAAAATTTTCTTAGGGGTGGCCAGAAGAGGCCGCACCAAATCTTGGGGTGGCACACAAAAAAAATGTATGAATTCAGTGTAATGTTATATATTTGTTTCTGGTAAATTATGGTTTTAATTCATTTAATTAAATACTCTTGAAACATTGCAATTTACCCCCCACCCCCCCCCCCCCCCCCCCCCCACCCCCAAAAATATATAAATTCAAATTCAGTAAAATAAAAAAAACATTTAGTTTTAAAACACGTATCATATATATAAATAACTTTTCAGTTATTTTGACATACTTTTATTGTACAGCATACGGTATATACCATGTATAAAATTAATGAAGAATAATGAATTAATAAAACAAACAAATGAACAAAAGGCATTACTATACACACACACACACACACACACACACACACACACACACACACACACACACACACACACACTATACAGACTCTAATAATATCATTTATCCATATTCCTTTTTGAGCCACATTATTATTAAAACAGATTTTTCTATTGATGTACCTTAGGGTAAATAATAAATTGCCATTGCTCTTTATTGAAGGTGTGTGCGTGCTGTCAACGACGATCGGGGAGGGGGGTGGGGAAGTGAATCAGCTATGTTAGTGGCACCAATCAATCCACAATAATTCAGTGGCTGCTATTTATTTATTTATTGAAATATTGTGCATTTACATAAGTACATTTAAATTAATAATGTCAACAGCATAATCATATTGGGGTGGCCACAGGGCGGGCTAGAGTTCACACAGGTGTGGCCGTGGCCACCCCTCGAAGGCACCTCTGGAATAGACGTTGAATGTAAAGAATACATTTTATTTTAAAAACATTTAATAAACATCATAAAGGTGCACCATACTAATAAAAAAAACTTTAAACAAAAACGAACGCAAGCAGAAATGTAACTGTGATAAAAATAAGGAAAAACTTAAGCCTACTGTACTATTCACTCTTAAAATAAATGTCACTATCAATCCCATTTTATCATGGCAACTAAAATAAAGTGAACTAGTCTCTGCTGTCTTCCACATTGTTGATGAGATTGTGGAGGACATTTTCCCTGTCATCCTCTTCATTTTGAGGAGAAGCTGTTCCACAGGGCCCCTGAACATGTATATTGGCATGTGCAGTGTTTTGAACAGTCAAGTACTTCGATTAATCTGTTGTGGTAATACTATAGTTGCTATGGTAACACAACATTCACTCAATAATTTTCTTTTCGGCTTAGTCCCTTTATTAATCTGGGGTCGCCACAGCGGAATGAACCGCCAACTTATCCAGCAAATGTTTTTACGCAGCGAATGCCCTTCCAGCTGCAACCCATCTCTGGGAAACATCCACACACACTCATACACTACTGACAATTTAGCCTACCCAATTCACCTGTACCGCATATCTTTGGACTGTGGGGGAAACCGGAGCACCCAGAGGAAACCCACGCAAACGCAGGGAGAACATGCAAACTCCACACAGAAACGCCCACTGACCCAGCAGAGGCTGGAAACAGCAACCTTCTTGCTGTGAGGCGACAGCACTACCTACTGCGCCACTGCGTGGCGGCAACACAACAAGTGTAATATAAACAAATTACCCAGTGCTGTTTTTTTTTACACTATAGGGTATATTATACTACAATTTACCACTTTACTGTAGTAAAACTACACTATGTACACTCTCAGAAATAAAGATACATGAGCTGTCACTGGGGTGGTACCTTTTCAAAAGGTACAAATTTGTACCTTAAACGTTTATATTAATACCTCAAGGGTACATAATAGTACCTAAAAAGTACAAAATTGTTCCTTTTAAAATTTGTATGTACTAATATATACTTCTGAGGTACAAATATGGACCCTTCAAGTACAAATGTGTACCTTTTGAAAAGGTACCACCCCAGTGACAGCTCATGTACCTTTATTTCTGAGAGTGTAATTCATTTTATGAGTTCACTATTCTTAATACTACAATATGCTGAAGCATTCATTAACAAGTTGTAAATAATACTAGCCTAAAAACATAGGCAGTATACCTAACACTCAAAAACACTAGAATGTATTATATAATTTACCTTAACCTTTCAAGTTTTTCGTGTATTGTTAATAAATAGTGTAGCAATAAAGAAACCATATCAACATTCTTGGGATAACCAATTTAACAGGAGGATCTCTGGAGAGCAAAAGCACGAATGGTATGAGGCACCAGAGTGGACAAAAGTCAAGCGAACGCAGAGAGAATACACGCGTATAAACTGTATAAACTAGGCTCGGTCTCTCTGCGTTCGCCTGATGATGTCGAATCTAAACAATATACGGTGCTTTGATTGGATGTTGTGCTGAATGCGCGCATGCTCTCTGTCACACACACACACAAACAGAGAGAGAGCAAGAGAGAGAGCGGGCAGGGCGGTCCGTGTCAACATACTTTTTATCTTTGGGCTTTTTATGGGAAGCAGCAAGTCTTCACAAGTCAATGGGCGCAAGTCCAAGTGAAAGTCATTTATGTTCAAGTCCAAGTCGAGTTGCAAGTCTTTTCATATTTTTTCATATAAGTCGAGTCTAAAGTCATCAAATTTATGACTCGACACCTCTGATTGCTGTATGTTTTTCGGTTTTTAAAGGTCATATAGCATGTGCTTGCAATCATGTGTTTGCATATGATCATGTTGTTTGTTTACTTTCTAACGATTCTCCTTATCAGTTTGGTGAGGGTTGTTTTTGTCTTGCGCAATACATCCATTTATATAAATGTATTGCATACGCTCTGTCTGCATTCTTTCTTAGGCGCATGACCTGCCTGTGTGTCCTCTGCATAACTTGAATCTATGTATTTCTATTTTTTAATAGTGGCAGATTATTTAGTGATTTCTTAATAAAAGTTTCTCTATAATTCTCCTATATAATCCCCCCTCAGGGACTTAATCAAAAAGTCCCTTTCCTAAATCTCTCGCTGAAGGGCAACTTAAGAATCCAACATCTTGCTAAGTCTTAAAATACTTGTGCAACCAAAAAGTTGCCCATCTACATCCTTATAAATTGTCAGCATCCTTGTGCCGCACTTCAGAGGAGAAACAGAACCAAACATCTCCCTTCACTTTTGGCTTTAGAAGGAGTAAAAGATCCTTTGCTCACAGCAGTGGTTATATAACATATATACTTGATTAATCCACACACTTTAGAAAATATCAATATTTGTAGAACATTCATGGCGCCGAGAACAGAACTATATCTGATGTTTTTATCCCACGTCGCCAGAGGTTCTTTTGAGTACTGTTTGGTGTTGGAGCAGACAGTGGGTTTTTAAACCTCCAGTAGAGTCTGCTCTTCTTCTCCTTTCGTCATTGGATACTGAGGTGTTCCTTGATCCGTCATCATCTTCCTTCTTTCCCCGTGTACCTTCGATATGAGCTCCGACAGCTTCGATGAACTCCTAAATACAAAGAAATTTAAATTAGTAAATAAGGCTTCAAATGATCACACAATCTTTCAGTCCACTCTATTTGCATTTTCCTGTATTAAGCTATTTATGCTTAAAACGCTTATCTTTGAATTTAAAACCTCTTAAAATTAGTAAAAGCTATTAAAAAATTAAAGATAAAAAGACATTTAAGGTAGTAATTATTCATTCATTCATTCATTCATTCATTTTCTTGTCGGCTTTGTCCCTTGCGGGGTCGCCACAGCGGAATGAACCGCCAACTTATCCAGCACGATTTTACGCAGCAGATGCCCTTCCAGCCGCAACCCATCTCTGGGAACAGTAGTAATTATTATTATTATTATTATTATTATTATATATAGTTTTTTAAAACTCATCCAACTGGTACAAATTTGGCCCAAAGACTTCATAGACATGGTCTCTGTAGTCACGCTTGGCAGCAACTTTGGCTATCGATCTAGGAAGAGGCACAACACAACCAAAGAGAGTGGCAATAACAAATACTGTATAGCGATTCTTATTAATATTTCAATCTTAAGGAACTATTGTCCTAGTGATTCATATATGGAAGCAAACTAGTCACTAAAGTTCTTATCTCCTCCAGTATTCTCTTTTACTTCTTTTCTCATATTTTACCAATTTTCGTATGGCTTCCACCTAGGGCAGTATTATTTGCAATATAGGTGCAGCAGCAAAAGCCAATTATTGTCCTAATGCTTTAAGGGCATCATTTGTGTAATTTATCAATCTTTTGTTGTAATAAATGTAGTTAATCCATTCAAAATTTTTCATTGCAATTATCCACACTATTATAGACTTAAGTCATGCTTTTACTTTATCTGTAGCTTTTTTAATTAATCCACTAGGTTGGCCAAGTGCATCTACAGTATGTATGTGAACTTCTGAGTCATATTGTCTCTTAACTCAATGCTTCCAATTCTACGGTCTTTGTATATAATTTTGCTCTTTAGCCCAATTAGTTACTATCCCTTCCTGTATTATTTTAATTCTAGTGCAAATCCCTTTCCAATTTAATGGAATATTGGGGCGTAAAAGTCCCCTTCCACAGGCCAAGTAATAGTCTATCGGTTCATCTTGTTGTATTAAGGGAAATCATCTTACGAATTGGACATTTCATCCAATGCAAATACCAAGTGTGCAGTTAGTTAGTTTTTAATACTTGCAACTTCTGAAACTGGCAGCATTTCATTTGTTATTGTAGCATTAGCCATTTGGAAGGTTTGCATATAAACATTTTCTTTTCCCTTACATTTGTTGATCCGCTTGTTTGATTATAACATTCATATTCTAATATCTTATCTTCATATTTTGTGGAAATCTCTCTTATTGGTGGTTGAACTCTAATGTTCATTTTTTTACATTCTTTTTTAAACCAATCATTGTTCTGTAATGTAAATTTGGAGTTTCCTATAATATCCAAACGAACCTGGCAAAACGGGGAGTCACTATACAGTATATTGCAGTTGCTTTTTCTTGAATTTTGCACAGTGTCTGTAATCATGAGGATTTACGACCACTATAAGCTTTTTCAAAGGTGATGATGAACATATTAAGCAATTGGATATTTGTAATTCTGCAAATGTGTATTTTGCCCAACGATACCACTCATTGTTATTAGCTGCTTTTAAAAGCTGATCATCTGAGATCTGGTCATAGTCAATTTCTTCATAAATCACATATGTATCGGTTGGATTTTCATGCATATCCTCTGGGTCGACATTTTTTTTTTTTTTGATGATTGTTCTTTACCTTCATTTTGTTGTAGGATATTCACCCCTATCCAAGAAAATTAAGAAGTCATTTGTTGGTTACCTTTGTCTGACTCCATGAGACTGGGATAATCCTTCACCTTTGGAGAAATTACCTCTAGGCTTTCACTCTTTTTTTTTTTTTTTGCATCATCCTCAGCAACAGCAGGAACATCTTCCAAAACAGCTTCTTCCAGTCGTTCCCTGTCTGTTCCTGTGAATGAATAGCTTCATACATGACAGTTACTTTTTCTTACAAGACCACAATTCTTATTTCCCAATGTATTAGACAGGACATTAGCATTCCATCCAAGTTAAGTTCCTGTTTCTGTTAGTTTACATGTAATAACTCATTAAAGCATCCATTTACACATCAATTCAGTGTACTTATCTAAACTCAATTTAGTTTAACGTTTTCATATATTTTTAAAAAGAGTTATGGCCCTTACGCCCCATTCACACGGGGCTTCAGCGTCAACGCTTGACAGAGGGCGCGGATCCACAATGCAGTTCGGCAACGCCTGACGTCACCCATTCAAAGTAAATGGGAAGCGTTGAAGCTGACGCCTCGTGTGAATGGGGCGTGACACGGGGCGTCAGCTTCAACGCTTCCCATTCACTTTGAATGGGTGACGTCAGGCGTTGCCGAACTGCATTGTGGATCCGCGCCCTCTGTCAAGCGTTGACGCTGAAGCCCCGTGTGACAGAGGGCGTGTCTGAAGTTGGGGCTGACGCGATCGTCATAGCAGCGTCAGCCAATGAAATTAGTCAGCAATAGGCCACTGTTGGAGCTGGTGTATTTGCATACAGCGATCTGATTGGCTGACGCTTCCGTCGGCGCTTGAAAAGTTGAGCATGTCCCAACTTCTGCAGCGAGCAACGCCTCTGAAGCGGCGCCGACGGATCCACAATGCAGTTCCGCAACGCCTGACGTCACCCATTCAAAGTGAATGGGAAGCGTTGAAGCTGACGCCCCGTGTGAATGGGGCGTGAATGGGGCGTAATAGATCTTCTTGGTGCTTTTGACCAGTCCTTGTGATTGTGCATGATACATTCACTCTAGCCTTTCATTTATTCATAATTAACAGTATTTCTGTTTTGTTTACTTATTTATTTATTTATTTAATCACTTATTTACTTATTTAGCTATTTTTTATTTATTTTAATTACTCTAAATACTTTATTAATGCACAGCCATTAATTGAAATTATTTCTGATGGTATTCCTAATCTAGGAATTACTGTACCTTTTTATTAGAAATGTGATTAATTACCACAACCTGCTTTTAATCATAACCTGTTAAGTAGTACAAACATTCATTTCTTGCTTTGTACTCATTTTAGTATAACCTCAAAACCCTTACTAAATGCTTGAATGTCACTTCAGGTACTGGTTGCTGTTCCTTTGTTCACATTATATTTAGCACAGATGTTACATGGACAAAACTCACTGAGCACTACTGTTTAAATAACAAGACCAATCTCCTTACTGTTTCATTTTTCCTAGTACTTTACCCTTGATCAAAATTACGTGCATCTTTAATAAGAATACTTAGAGATGCTGTTGGTGCAACAGTTAGTCCTTTATAGGCTATATACTGTACTAGGTCTTTTCCTCCCTTTCATGCTAGATTGTTCACAGAGATCTGTTTGTCGTTTAATTTTCACAATGTTTTTTTAATTGAGATTGTAGCTCTATAAGCACTATAGGTGTTAAAGTCACTTATTTAACTTTTTCAATCTGCTGTATTGTTTCCTTTAATGACAAACTAATTTTTCTTTTATACTCTCAAATACTTTTATTGTATCTGTGTTTCCTATTAATTCAATGCTGAATTTGTGCAGTTCTTCCTGTTTCATAAATTCTCACCAGTGCTGTTTTTGTAAAATCCTCTGTTCCATCAATGCTAAAATCAGTCATTCCTAAAAAAGTCATCATGTGTTTTTCTGCTTTTTAACTGCAGCTAGAGGTTAATGGAGCTGCAGATAATTAAATCAACTACATATTGTAACAAACTACTATTCATCATAAGATCTTCAGACACATCAGTATATATATATATATATATATATATATATATATATATATATATATATTTTTTTTTTTTTTTTTTTTTTTTTTTTTTTTTCACTAGCAAATGTAAATACTAATAGGTACCCATCCTATTTGCTAATTACCTGAAATTGGCTGAACAGAAATCAGTTACTAAACAATATTTGACATCAGGAGGAACATTTGTTCATAAAATGTAGAAACCTCAGCTGGAAAGTTTTCTCTAATTGATTGTTCTTATATTATCTGCTTTTTATCTGATTTGATTACCAGCATAATTAAAGTATTTTACTTCAAATTAAAATCTTACTAGTTACATACACCGTCATACCTGAATTGAAATATAATCTAAATAGAAATATCCAAGGACATATTGCATATTATAATCACTAGGGGTTAATACTCCTTCTCTTAATAAAACTTCAATATTGTTTTTACATATACCCATTTCAGCATTTTTCTCCTTTTCTCTGCAGATGTGCATCTGGTTTAATGTTAACTCTCACTGTACTGGTTAATTTTCTAATTCTAACTCTGAGTCCTGCAATGATAATAATTCTTTAAATATTTAACACTTTACTTTTTTAAATCAGTTAACTTCTGAGCTATTTGTTCATTCAGATGTTGCATTCATTATTTTCTCTCTCTCTCTCTCTTGATATTTACTTCCTACGGCAAGCCCATCTAACTGATTGTATACATAGCTTTTATGTAATTTTTTGTAAGCTAACTGAAAATTCACTGGATCTTTTTGGTCTGTTTTGCTTTACTCATTAGTCCTCAAAATTTTGTTCCCATTTTTTTTTACTTATATGGCTATATTTGAAACAAATCTTTTTTTCATACACTTAGAGCTTCTCACTGTTGACCTATTCTGATGTACTGTTCTTTTCCTTCAGTTTCTTCCTGGTATTAATTTCCTAAGTCTGAATCTCTTTCAGGATCATACTTTTATGTGCAGTCAATAAAATCTGCTTTTTACTATCCATGCTTCAGAAATGTTTAACTAAATTTATTTTTCCCATTATTAATTGTCTTACTTACATGTTCTATTTAATAGATATTATCTATTTATTCTATAATTCTCTTTTAATTGCAATTCTTTTTACTGAATGTGTAGTAGGCCTACTAAATTATATAATGCCTTTTTTCCTAACTTACTGACAGGAGTCTAATTTGATACAAGAGAGGGTACACTTTTGCTTTAATTTGCAATGTACTTGATTTGGATCATAGTTCTATTGGGCTTTTGGGATGGGCTATATGCACGGCGGCGCGTGACGCATTTCCGGTAAAATGTGAGGCCGCTGGACAACTTCTGCCGATTGTACAGTACTGTGCTACAACAGGAGTGCGACTGATCAAAACAACTAACGTTTTGGAAAGTTGTCTAAATGTTTTATGCCATTTTAGCCCACTTATATATGCTTATATCAGCTACATAAGTATGACATCTAAACGTTTGAAAGTGTCATTTTAAAGACGTGAGAACAGTACTTCTACCTACCACTGCCGTGTTCAGCAAGGTACAGCATCAGAAATTGAACTCTTACCTCAGTTTCCACACGTTTCCAAAAGACAAAGTCGTGCAGAAGAGGTGGGTTGTTAATACTCGACGTGAGAATTTTACAGTAACAGAAAAAGACAAGAGTGTAGCTGACATTTCCATTATAGCAACCTGATCGAGGCTCAAGTGCCAACCGCATGCAGACATTTAAAGAAGGGAGCTTTAATGGCAAATAATAGTTTATTTTCATTGCCTTTAAAGTGAAAAACAAACGGAACATTAATACTGTATACATAAACATTTCTTAAGCTACTAGAATTTTTTTTATTCAGAATAAAGACCTTTATTCACTGTACATATTAAATATTATTCACTGTATATCATTTGAAATTAAATAGTCAAAAAAATTAACATTTTGAAAAAATATTTAATTCAGATGAACAGAAACAATAACATTGAATCTCAGCACGGTGCCTCTTCTGTAACTTGTGCATAGAGAGGTATTTGGGCATATACGCATTTAAAAATAAATAAATAAATCACCCCTCTGTTTAATGGAACTTAACACGTAATTGATCCATTCCAAACCATTTTTCATGGTTTATGCAACTTCTGTTCCGTTTGGGTGCAGGAGGGACAACAGACATTACACGTTTCAGAGTAATGGGCTGTGTGGAAAAGCAAGGCAACCAAATGTTTGCATATCCCACTCTCAGCCACACAAGAGAAGGAGCTAATAACTAGCAGATGATGGCATGGATTTTCTGATGGATGTCCGCTCCAGGATGGAGTAACACGTATAATTGTCTAGCTCTGAATCTCATAATGTTACCTAGAAAACAGAAACAAGAATATTAATGGGGTTTTAAAGAGAGTCATTAAAGGCAGTTCACCCAAAACTAAAAATTCTATTTACTCATCCCTTGTTCCAAACCTGTTTGAGTTTCTTTCTGCTGTTTAACACAAAAGAAGATATTTTGAAGAATGCTGGAAACTTGCAACCACTGATATTTATAGTAGTTCTTTTTCCTACTATGGAAGTCAATGATTACAGGTTTTCAGCATTCTTCAAAATATCTTCTTTTGTGTTCAACATGAGACGAACACTCATAAAGGTTTAAAACCACTTGAGGGAGAGTAAATATTAATATTGGATGAACTATCCCCTTAAGCAACACATTTAGAACCTTATCCGTCTATATTTGGAACAGGTAAAGACAGGAACAGTTTGAGGTTGAACAAAAGCAGTTTGAAGGGGTCAGCTAAGTGAATTGCGTTCTGCATTCTCACCAATATCATAAGGTTAAACTACACTGTAAATCATTATTTTAAATAATTTAAAAGTAACTCCCAGTAGTTACACATTAAAATAAGTTTTCATTAGTTAATGTTCGTTAATGTATTTGCTCACATGAACTAATAATAAACAATACTTGTACAGCACTTAATCATAGTTAAACTAATTTACTAATGAATTAAAATCCAAACTCATGCTTGTTAACATTAGCTATTACACTGTGAGTTAACAAGCACAATGAATAGGCATTTGCTCATTAACGTAAAAAACTAATAAATATTGCATTAGACATTTAGTTGATGTGAAATTACCTAATACCACCTTATTATTTTGGGACACCCTCCCATTTAATTACAATGTTATAGACTAAATAGAAAGCATGTCATCTACACTGTTACACTGCATCTGTATTGCCACTGTTTCAGCATTAACACAGTGCTATTTGTCTGTCGCGGATAGAACTGCATTGTATTATTTTATTCCTAAAATAATTTGCTCAATAATCATGCTGACAAGCTAAAATATCTTCACATTTATGCTATCCTACTCTCAGCTGGTGAGGAGACTCCGATTTCTTTATAGATCAGTGGTAATGAGCTCTCACTGAGATCTCTTTCCTGCCCTTTTTTTACCTAACACCTAGAGACAGAATTACGTACACATGTGATATTTTTTACTAACGTGATAAAGCTGCAGATGGACGGATCGTAAGAATAGTATTAACGTTAGCTTACAGGCTAGCTAAACTTACCTTCATAATTGCACAGGTACGAAGATGCATAAAACTTGAAACCTTTCTCTAGTTTGCTCTGCGGTGTTGTAGTGTACATCCGAACAATCATTTGCACATCGTTGACCGTAATTCCCGCAAACAGCGAGTAAATTTTGACGACTCTGCCATAATAGTGTTTACCTCCGCTTAAAATCACCCAGACCGGAAGTTGGGCAGTCTTAGACAAACGCGGAAGTAATGCGTGCATATAGCCCATTGAGTTTGCTAGGCCACAGCCAACCTCTCTACCTCGCACTCCGAGGCAACTGTTCCATAGATGGTGCAGTCTTTGCATTGTTGTTTTCAGGAATCCCCACATTTCCTGCATATTTAAGGAGTTAAAGTGTAGATCATTGCTCCTTCCTCTTGGAGCTGGCTTCTCTTTCACTTAGCTGATGTTGCTGGACAGCTTAGCTCTTTTTGATCAGTTCATCAGTCTTTTGTTCCTCCTTCTTTAATGTCTCTTGAACATACATGGATGGATCAAGTCTCAGTAGTTCTCTGTGCAGTGCCTGGCTCACTGCTTTTAGTTCATGTAATAAGACCACAGTCAACAATTTGCTCCTTGTGTTTTTCCAAACACCTTATTCTATTTCCCAGTGCCTTCAGGGATGTCCGGCAGTTGAGAAGACTAGGACCCTTCAAAGTCCATCTCAGTGAACCTTAATTTAATATAAATTTGCTTACTTAATGATCTAAGCATTTTTCCATGTTCCCATTTTTCCTTCATCAAATAAGACTCCTCTCATCTATTTTCTCCTCTTTGCTGTCTAACAGCTGATTTTTCTTAATATTTATCACTAAGTCGTCTGTATTTTTTATTAATTTCTTGTTTCTTTAATTTTCTTCTAATTCCATTTCTTTAGGTTCAGCTTGTGCTTTACTTATTTTTCTCCTAATCTTTTCTAGTTTTCTTACTAGTTGGTCTTTCTTTACATTGTGTTTGAATTTCTCTAACATTTTTCCATACCTGTTTCAATTCTGCAGTACATATTTTTTACTCTTTATTTTACACATTTATCTTATTAGTTTTTTATCTCTCTCTCTACTGGCTTTTCATCCATCTTAAGTTCTTTTGCTACTTCCATAATTTCCTTCTGTACTGGCCATTGCCCCATAGTCTGCAGATACAGATGTAGACAAAAAACATTTGATCTCTAGCCTTTCCCCTCTCTCTCTCTCTGTCACGCTGGTATACAAGGAAGACAGAAATGGTTATCTTTTCATTAGGTTTATTCAACGTAAGTAACAAGGGGATATCACACAGTGCAGGGCAATGGAAGATCATCCGAGGAACACCTCACAAGTCTTCGCCTGGTAAACCTGGCGAGAGTCAAGCATGGGTTAACAACCCAAAACCTCCGTTGGTGGTAGTGGGCACAAAGTGCATGTAGGTGAATACAGATCTTCAGATATGGTAGGATAATCAAGACACTTCCCTTTATCAGTGCGATGGTTACGAAGACTCAGAAGGAACATCCATGGAAGAAGAGAAGACGAGGGAGCTTGGATGAAGATAACCATGAGACTTCAATCCCGGACGAAGAGTAAACGGAGAAGGTGAGTGTTTATAGTGTCCTGGCTGATTAGGAACAGGTGCAGAGGGTTAGTAGTCAGGGGAAGGTTCTCGTGATTGGATGGGACTGGTGTGAGATGGTGAGACTGGATTGGGTGAGTGGGAACGAGCCGGGGATGTTACAGTAAACCCCCGCCCCCCACCCCCCCCCTCCACGGGTGACTCCTGGCACCCTAGATCGACGGCGGGGACGGCCACGTCCTCGTGGAGCTGGACGACCGGGATGTCTCTGGTGGAATTCTTCGAGGATGGATCTATGATGTCATCACAAGGGATCTAGGATCTCTCCTCGGGGCCAAAGCCCTCCCAGTCTACGAGGTACTGGAGCCGACCGTCCCGCCGCCGAGAATTGAGGATTTTCTTAACTTGATAAATGTTGTCGCTGATGACTTCCGTTTGGTCGGGAGGGGGGGGGGGGGGGGGGGGGGGGGTTTGGGTTCAGGTTCTGCAGAGGGAGGAGAAACAGGATTATTGTATGGTTTGAGGAGGGAGACATGGAAAGATGATGAAATGCGGTACTGTGGTGGAAGGTTGAGACGGTAGGTGACAGGATTGATCTGGGAATGGATGGTGAATGGTCCCAGGTAGCGGGGACTCAGCTTTATGCAGGGCAGCCGGAGGCGGATGTCTCGGGTAGAGAGCCATACCTTATCTCCTGGTTGGTATATGGGATTAGGTAGCCGGTGACGGTTGGCTTGGTCGGTGTACCTCCGGACTGCCCGCTGAAGATGGACGTGAGCTGAGTCCCAGACCCTCTCGCTTTCCTGGAACCAGTGATCAACCGCGGGCACTTCTGATGCTTCCCTATTCCAGGGAAACAAGGATGGTTGGTAGCCTAGGACACATTGAAAAGGGGTTAGTCCGGTTGAGGATTGACGAAGAGAATTTTGTGCATACTCAGCCCACGGAAGATACTGGCTCCAGGTATTTTGGTGGTTGTTGCAATATGAGCGTAAAAACCGGGAAATCTCTTGAATTTTACGCTCGGTCTGACCGTTGGTTTGAGGATGATAGCCAGAAGACAGACTGATGGTGGTACCCAGAAGGTGGAAGAACGCCCGCCAGACCCTGGAAATGAACTGTGGTCCCCTGTCTGACACAATGTCTTCGGGGAGACCGTAGTTTCTGAAGACGTGGTGGAACAGGGCCTCGGCTGTTTCAAGGGCTGTGGGAAGACCTTTGAGAGGTATTAATTTGCAAGATTTAGAGAACCGATCTACAACCACCAGAATTCTGGTGTATCCTTGAGAGGAGGGTAGATCTGTGGCGAAATCAACACCTAGGTGAGTCCAGGGTCGGCGGGGAATGGGTAACGGTAGTAGCATTCCCTCTGGCAGCTGACGTGGAGTAGTAGTGATGGCACAGACCGAGCAACCCTTAACGTACTGGGTGACATCGTGGGCCATTTTAGGCCACCAATACCTTTCCTTGAGAAGTGAGAGGGTTCGTCTACTACCCGGGTGTCCTGAGCCGAGGGAGGTGTGCGTACTATCCAGGAGCGGTGTACGGTATCTCGTGAGTACATAGCACAGGCCTGGAGGAGCAGGTTCTTCTAGTGTGGCTAAACGAATATCTTTGTCTATTTGCCACAGGATAGGAGCCACGAAGATCGAAGGAGGAAGAATAGATTCCGGGGAATCGTCACGAGGATCAGGTGAGTGTATTCTTGACAGAGCATCTGCTTTGACGTTTTTATGACCAGGTTGGTAAGTG
This sequence comes from Danio kyathit, assembly GCA_903798195.1. Taxonomy (NCBI): domain Eukaryota; kingdom Metazoa; phylum Chordata; class Actinopteri; order Cypriniformes; family Danionidae; genus Danio; species Danio kyathit. The sequence goes on along the minus strand of LR812537.1, from coordinate 21,904,021 downwards.
ATATTGAAAAGGAACCGTGCGAAGAAAAGAGACCAGCGAGCTTGACGGGCATTCAGGCGTTTGGCATCTCGTATGTACTGGAGATTCTTGTGATCAGTAATGACAGTGAAGGGATGCTGGGCTCCTTCAAGCCAGTGACGCCACTCTTCAAGTTCTAGCTTGATGGCTAATAATTCACGGTCTCCAATACCATAATTTTGTTCCGCGGATGTTAACTTCCTGGAGTAGTACGCACAAGGATGAAGGGCTTTGGGTTCACCAGACCATTGAGATAATATTGCGCCTACTCCAGTGTCTGCGGCGTCAACCTCGACGATGAAAGGGAGATTGGGATTAGGATGACGTAAGATGGGTGCTGTGGTAAACTTAGACTTAAGCTGGTCAAAGGCATGACGTGCCTCTGGGGTCCATGTGAGTACCTTTTTACCTCCTTTGAGTAGGGACGTGAGTGGTGACGAGAGGATACTGTAGTTCTTAATGAACCGTTGATAGAAATTGGCGAATCCCAGAAAACGTTGAAGTTCTTTTATGGTTTTCGGGTGTTCCCACTTGGACACAGCATCCACTTTGCACTGCTCCATACTCACACCTTGGGGGGTGATGACATATCCCAGGAAGGATATAGTGGTTTGATGAAACTCACACTTTTCGGGCTTGAGGAATAGATGATGATCTCTCAGACGTTGTAGTACTTGTTTCACATGGCCCTGATGCTCTTCTAGATTGCGAGAATAGATGAGGATATCATCTATGTAGACGATGGTAAAACGATGAAGGAGGTCTCTGAAAATCTCGTTCATGAAGTTTTGAAAGATGGAGGGACTATTGGCCAGCCCATAGGGCATAACGAGGTACTCATAGTGGCCGGAGGGTGTTACAAAGGCCGTTTTCCACTCGTCCCCCTGGCGGATGCGAAGGAGATTGTAGGCGCTACGCAGATCCAGTTTGCTGAACACCTTGGCTTCTCTTAGTTCTTCAAGGGCAGCTGGAACTAGAGGTAGGGGGTAGGCAAACTTGATGGTAGCAGCATTCAGTACTCTATAATCGATGCATGGCCTTAGTCCTCCATCCTTTTTTGAGACGAGGGAGAAACTAGATGCTGCGAGAGATGTGGATGGTCTAATGAACCCTTGCTGGAGAGCTTCGGTGATATAGTCTGACATTGCCTCATGCTCAGGACGAGATAGTGGGTAAATCCTTCCATGTGGTAACTTGGCGTCGGGCAGCAGGTCGATACAACAATCCCAAGACTGATGAGGGGGTAATTGGGTGGCTCGTTCCTTGCTGAAGACGTCAGAGTATTGTGATATACCGATGGAGAGGGATGACTGGAAGGAAGAGTGACTTGTACGACGGTGTTCTGCAGAGGCAATGGAGAGGAATGACCAGTAGAGGGGGTAATATGACCATTGATTCTGCACTTAGATCCCCATTCGAGGATATCTCCAGTTTCCCAGTCAATGCTAGGTTGGTGCTGAATAAGCCATGGTCGTCCCAAGATGACATCCACATTTGCACGAGGAAGGATAAGAAGGGTGAGTTTCTCTTGATGGTTCTGATCCAGGCGAAGGGTGATTGGTTTGGTACGGCGATTAATTTTACCTTCTCCTAGCGGCGAGCTCTGGATTGTGGTGATGTGATACTGAACTTCATTTCTCACAGATGGAATGTTGTAGCGGGAGATGAAGGTGGAGGATATGAAGTTCCCAGCGGCTCCAGAGTCCAACAAGACATGTACCAGGAAAGTTTGAGACTGTATTATTAACTCTGCTTTTAAGTGAGGTATGGAGGAAACTGTGGGAGTGAGAATGACTTTACTCACCAATAGCCGAGGTGGGCGGATGGGACAGGTGGCTATCAGGTGAGTTGATTCACCACAGTAGAGGCAGAGATGATGACGAATACGCCGCTGGCGTTCAGAGGTTTCAAGCCGATAGGAGTCGGTCAGCATAGGCTCTTCAGGGTCCTGCGTAATCGGAGGAGACTTGGATGGTAATGGAGGGTTATCAGACAGAGAAGAACAGGCAGATAGGTGTTGACACACACTAATGGATTTCTTGATGAAGGTCTCAAGATTGGCATTATCGTCGTAAATAACCATCTGTTTGCGTATAGAAGGTATTAGTCCTTTACGGTATGCAGCCAGAAGCGCCACAGAGTTCCACCCGCTGCTGGCTGCAAGTGTCCAAAACTGAAGAGTATATTCATGAATAGACATTTTTCCTTGGTTAAGGTTCATGAGTTCGTTGTGCACTGATAAAGGGGTAAGTGGAACTGAAAATACCTCCTTAAAGTGGGCGACGAAAGAATGGGTGGTGGTTATCACAGGACTGCGAGTACTCCACAATGCATCTGCCCATTGCAAGGCTCGACCTGAGAGATGGGAAATAATAAATGCAACTTTGGAAAGTTCATTAGGAAATTGCACAGTGTTGGCTTCGATATACAGAGAGCATTGTAGTAGAAACCCATTGCAGGTGCTTGGATCGCCAGAATAACTTGTTGGTCGAGCAAGTGGAGTACTCGGTGTCACCACCAGGTTGGAGCTAGCGCTCATGGGTGCGGAAGGCAACGTCTGACGCATGGTATGGACCATACCAGCGAAGGGGTCTGCGTCACTTCCGGGTAGCGTAGCGCTAGCTTCCATGTTGTTGTTGTTGGGTCCGGGATTCTGTCACGCTGGTATACAAGGAAGACAGAAATGGTTATCTTTTCATTAGGTTTATTCAACGTAAGTAACAAGGGGATATCACACAGTGCAGGGCAATGGAAGATCATCCGAGGAACACCTCACAAGTCTTCGCCTGGTAAACCTGGCGAGAGTCAAGCATGGGTTAACAACCCAAAACCTCCGTTGGTGGTAGTGGGCACAAAGTGCATGTAGGTGAATACAGATCTTCAGATATGGTAGGATAATCAAGACACTTCCCTTTATCAGTGCGATGGTTACGAAGACTCAGAAGGAACATCCATGGAAGAAGAGAAGACGAGGGAGCTTGGATGAAGATAACCATGAGACTTCAATCCCGGACGAAGAGTGAACGGAGAAGGTGAGTGTTTATAGTGTCCTGGCTGATTAGGAACAGGTGCAGAGGGTTAGTAGTCAGGGGAAGGTTCTCGTGATTGGATGGGACTGGTGTGAGATGGTGAGACTGGATTGGGTGAGTGGGAACGAGCCGGGGATGTTACACTCTCTTTATGCTTCTTCAGTATTCTTTTTTTTCTTCCTCTTCTTCTTCCTTTTGCCTTTTACACTTTTCAACGTCTCTCTTTCATCTCTTTGTACTTTTGACTTTTTTTTTTCATTCCTTTGATTTAGAATTATTAGGTTGTTTATTTTTTCTCAGAGTTTCTGTTTCCTCACACACTGCTTACATCAAATGTTCCTTCCTTTTGCTATTTGCCAATATTTTCTGTTCTGTTCGCTCTTTTATTATTCATATCTTATATTTATCTATTTTAATTGTAATATTTCCTATGAAGTGTTATTCCTCTCTGTTCCCAAATATTTAACTTATTACTTTATTATTTTATATAACATAATTTTTTTTCTTCCAAATTTTATTATTTTATCATATTTATCTTATACTCTTTTGTAATATACACTTTTACACCTCACTAATATTAAATCAGATGCTTTTATTCACCAAATTTAATTATATTCTAAGAATTTATTTTATGATCTCTTTGTATCTGCAAATGTCAACCTATTATATATTTCTCCTTATATCTTTTTAATATATTTCTCTTTATATATTTCTATCTGAACTGAATTCATTTATTTCCTAAATATTATAATCTCTTCCCTAAACTGCATTAGTCTATCTTCTAATTTTTCTTTATCACACAATATTTGCAGTCCATCTTTTATATTATAATCTACAATAATGATACTTATATCTCTCTTTATCATAAACACACTACTAAACACTTAACACTTAACCACACTCTCACATTCTAGTCCCTCAAATTTAGAGGACTCATTCACTCAACCTTTGTCCTTTTATTTACAGGGCTCATTCAGTCATTCATTCCTCTCAGTGTTACACAGAGAGTTCGTCTCTGCCGTGTCCCCCTCAAGGGACCGTGCAGGAGGGGCGACTCTGCTTGTCCACTAATATGGAATTTTACACAACCATTCACACAGACACACACAACACTAAAGCAGTAGCTACAGGAATTTCTTTGCGTACGTCATTATAATCCAATCGGCTTTTAATCTTTTAACTGTCACCACACATTCAGAATTCACTCTTAAAATCTAATAATGCTCTATGCATATTCTACATCATTAAAAAACTTCCCAAATCTGAGTAACAGTTACTAGTAAACGTTTGTCGCTATCAAGGCCTCTTAACGAGCAAACACAGATCATTTGCATGCAAACTATTCTTTTTTCTTTTTTTCTTCTAGAATCAAAACCTCCCTTTATTTCTTTTACTTGGAAGGAACAGTTAAAGTGTCTTTACCATCACAAGCAGATCCTGGGAGACAAAACAAACTTTTTTACATGCAAAACTGCTTTTCTTAATTGTTGTGCCCACTTTGTTTGCTTTGTCCCTCCAGCCCAGCATGTGCAGTTTTTATTTTATTCTCAAATCAATTAATATTTTTACCTATATTTCAATCTCTTATTATAATACTCATTTTCTCTCACACTACGCCTCAGTAATTTCTCTCTAACACTCAACATTCTTAAAAACACACCCTTTTTCTCATGCTTTAAACTTTCAAATCTCTCACCACATGCATCCTCATACACGAATCTCTCAGCATTTGCATTCTCATCTAATCTCATTCTCTTTCCTAAAAACATTCCCCATTCTCTTTGGTCCAGACCACAAACATAAAAACACAACATATAGACTAACAAGACTAACTCAGGCCAGTCTACTGAGATCCAGCCCTTCCTGTAAGTGCTTTTGGGGTCAGATTAAAGGCCTCCTCCCAATTTCCCTGTCTCTATCGGACGAGTTTGACTCTAATCCACAGGCGAGTACAGAGACGCGGAGCGCTCCTTTGCTCCAACCACACTTTACAGAAAGCGATCACTCCAGTGCTGCCTCGCGCGCTTGCTCACTCCTCTCGCGTAGCACATGCATGTAACTCTCTTTCATTCATTCATTCATTCATTTTCTTTTCGGCTTAGTCCCTTTATTAATCTGGGGTCGCCACAGCGTAATGAACCGCCAACTTATCCAGCACGTTTTTACATAGCGGATGCCCTTTCAGCCCCAACCCATCTCTGGGAAACATTCACACACACTCATTCACTATCGACAATTTAGCCTACCCAATTTACTTGTACCACATGTCTTTGGACTGTGGGGGAAACCGGAGCACCCGGAGGAAACCCACGTGAACGCAGGGAGAACATGCAAACTCCACACAGAAATGCCAACTGACCCAGCCGAGGCTCGAACCTGCGACCCTCTTGCTGTGAGGCGACAGCACTACCTACTGCGCCACTGTGTCGCCATCTCTCTTTCATATGCATATAATTTACAGCTATTTGTTAGTATATAATACAAAGCCATTTGTTAGTGCAGAATTTACAGTCATTTGTTAGTACAAGCACATACCTTGACAACCTGGAAGACCTCTTTTTCTTATAAATTGTTTACTTCACTATTCTTTTATCACATTATCATTTACTTTATCATTTAATGCATTTTGTTAATTTATAGATTCTTTTCAATGGTGAGGTATATAAATATATTAAGGTGTCTGGACCACCTCCCAGCACTCTCATCAGAGCTCCAAAAAATTATTTAGGCAGAATTCTGCTTACCTCTTATAAATTTGTGCACTCTATTTTTTTGGTCTCTGCATGAGGATCAGTCCTGTCGACACCTTCCTCCTCAGTCAGCCTCAATCCAGCCCCACGTTTTGAAGGCACCAAATTATGTTGTGGAAAGTTGCACTGGATCTCGACAAACATCTTCTAAGTTTCAAAAAAGAAGCTGAGGTCTTCAAAGTTCTCAAGTTGAAGCAGTTTATTGTTACAGCAGAGATAATCAATCTCTCTCCTCCCAATGTTCAAAAACCCACAGTTTATATACAGTTTCTTATCCATAGTTATCAGATGTGATGTAGCATCACGCCATTTCTGGCTCCAATAGAATCCTAGCTTTTTAATTGATTGCTGTATGTTTTTCTGTTTTAAAGGTCATATAGCATGTGCTTGCAATCATGTGTTTGCATATGATCATGTTGTTTGTTTACTTTCTAACGATTCTCCTTATCAGTTTGGTGAGGGTTGTTTTTGTCTTGCATACGCTCTGTCTGCATTCTTTCTTAGGCACATGACCTGCCTGTGAGTCCTCTGCATCACTTGAATCTATGTATTTCTATTTTTTAATAGTGGCAGATTATTTAGTGATTTCATAATAAAAGTTCTCTATAATTCTCCTATAAAGTCAACAAACAAGATCCTCACTTAGGTCCCTGGTTTGTTTAGGTGTTGCAGAACATAATGGAGTCCCATATTGACTGCATCATCCACAGACCTGTTTGCTCTATAGGCAAACTGAAGAGAGTCCCAGTGAGGGTTCAGTGATGTCCTTCAGGTGGGCCAGCACCAGTTATTCAAAAGACTTCATGGCCACAGATGTTAGCGCCACCGGTCTGTTGTCATTTAGTCCTGTAAGTTTGGGTTTCTTTGGGATGGGAATGATGATGGAGTGTTTGAGGCAGGAGGGCACTTCACACAGCTCCAGTGATCTGTTGAAGATCAGGGTGAAGATGGTGGCCAGTTGGTCAGCACAGGATTTTAAACAGGCTGGTGTTAGAAAATCTGGGCCTGGTGCTTTTTTCTTCTTCTGTTTCCAGAAGACCTGGCTCACATCATCTTCCCTGAACTGCAGGAAGTGCAGGTATTGGGGAGGCGGGGGGTGGTGGAGGTGTTAATGGTGGCGTGAAGAGCAGGTCAGAGTGGGTGTGGGGGGTTTCCTCAAATCGGCAGTAAAACTCATTCAGGTTGTTTGCAAGTCGTTGGTTGTCTACAGTGCTGGGGGATGGTGTCTTGTAGTTTGTGATGTTTTTCAAACTTTTCCACACGGATGCTAAGTCGCTGGAAAAGAACTGACTACTTAGTTTCTCAGAGTAGTTCCCTTTTGCAACTCTGATCTCCTTTTCCAGTGTGTATTTGGCCTGTTTAAACAAGGCCCTCTCCCCATTCCTGTAAGCAACCTCCTTGGCCTGACGTAGCTATTTGAGGTTACAGTGAACCATGGTTTGTCATTGTTGTGTGTGAGTCTAGTCCTGGAAGGAATGCACACGTCTTCACAGAAACTGATATAAGATGTTACAGTCTCTGTGAGCTCATCCAGATCGTTTGCAGCAGCTTCAAAAACACTCCAATAAGTGAGGCCGAAACAGGCTTGTAGATCCCGCTCTGTATCGTTAGTCCATCTTTTCACAGATCTTAATACAGTTTTGGCTGTTTTCAGTTTCTGCCTGTAGGTTGGTATAAGATGAATCAAACAATGGTCAGAGTGCCCCAAAGCTGCTCATTGGACAGAGCGGTATGCATCCTCTATTGTGGTATATTGTGGTACATGGTCTCTTGTGGGACATGTAACATGCTGTCTATATTTTGACAGTTCACAAGATTTTGCTTTGTTAAAATCCCTGAGAATGATTAAAACAGAGTCCGAGTGTTGTTGCTCTATCACCGTGATCTGATCAGCTAGTTTCTGTATCGCCAGGCACGCGTGCACGTGCGGAGAAATGTAAACACTGATGAGGATGAACGAGCAGAACTCGCACGGTGAATAGAAAGGCCTACAGTTAATAAACAGTGCTTCTAGATCTGGACAGCACATCTTCTTTAAAACTGTTACATCTGTACACCACCTTTCATTGATGTAAAAGCACGTCCCGCCACCACGCGATTTCCGCGTCAATTCTTTGTCGCAATCTGCTCTGAACAGCTGATAGCCCGGTAGGTGAAGCATGTTGTCCGGTATTGTGTATGTCACAGTTGCAGGTTTGTGCGCTATCCGGAGTGTCTGTTTTGTCATGTGGTCATCCACGTGTATTTGTTATGGTCGGCCACATGTTTTGACAGTACTCAGCTGTTTTGATTAGCCAGCCAGCTGAGACTCATGACCTTGTCTATATCTGGGCAACGCTTCTATGTTTTCTTGTCAGTTCGTTGTGGTTGCTAATGTATCTCTGTCTGTGCTCAGGACTGTGAGGAGTGGCTGCTGGACCCCGTTCGTCTGTCTGTTTCCTGTCTTCCATAGACCAGTGTCCCTCGTGTCTTTGCACATTATCCCCACCCTGTTGGTTTATTCTGACTGTGTCAAAAAAAACTATTTACTTGCATATTGGATCCTTTCTTAGTATCATTATTCACTTGTGACAAAACGAACTGACCTTATTATGGATCCAGCGAGTATCTCACAGATCTCCGAATTCATCACACTCAGCAACGCCAGGATTGATCGGCAGGATGAGGCATTGGCTACCACTGCTCAGGCCATTCAGACTTTGGTCGGCCAGGTTTCCTTGCTCACCACTCAGGTTCAAAAGCTGGTTACTGGAGCTGTGCAAGGAGAAGCCGCACCAGCTCCAGAAGTGTTGCCAGCACCGGTGGTTGCTAGCCGATCTTTTGAGCCTCGCCTTCCTCCACCGACCTGTTATGCTGGAGAGCCTCACTTATGTCGGTCCTTCTTATCCAAATGTTCCCTTTATATAACGCTGCAACCATCTTTGTTCTCCACAGAGCAGTCTAAGGTCGCCTTTGTTATAACGCTCCTTTCCGGAAAGGCGGCTCTGTGGGGGACTACAGCTTGGGAACAAAAGCTGCCTTGCTGTTCCACTTTTGAGCTGTTCTATAAGGAACTCAAGAAGGTTTTTGATCGGGCTGCAGTGGGACATGTTCCTGCATGGATTGTCTGATCATCTTCAGGACGAAATTTATACATTGGACCTTTCTAAGACTCTGGATGAGCTAGTAGATCTGGCAATCCGGGTGGACACCAGACTACTTCGCAGAGCAAACCGCACACAGCAAAGGAGGTTTTCGGATCCAGTTTCTGACCTTCCTGCTTTGGCTATGGGGGCGGAAGCGAGTAATGTTGACCCGGAACCAATACAGGTGGGCAGATCCCGCCTGTCCGTGCAGGAGAAACGCCGACGGAGAAACGAGGGACTCTGCTTTTACTGTGGTGGCGCGGGACATCGCGTGGCTTCTTGCCCGGTAAAAGACAACACCCATCAGTAGGTAAGAGGTTACTGATGGGTGAAATCAATCTGGATAAACCCTCTGCGACGGCTACCTTACTGCCCGTTACCTTGTCATGGGGTTCCAGAACTCAGAACACCCATGCCCTTATTGATTCCGGGGCAGAAGAAAATTTCCTTGACTCTAGTTTTGCTTTCAGTTTTAAACTTCCGGTTATTGCTCTTTCTCAACCCATTGCAGTACAGGCCCTTAGTGGGCTTTCTCTTCCCACCACCATCACTCACTCACTCACTCACTCACTCACTCACAAGGTTTTAGGTCATCCTTGGTTGGTTCTCCATAAGCCTCATATTAATTGGCGTCTTAATGCGATATTTTCGTGGAGTGAGAACTGTCATGTGTCTTGTCTTTCGACTACTCGTTCTGCTGTGTGTTGTTTTGTGTTTCAGGAGGAACGCATGGACCTGTCAAACGTGCCCAGTGAGCGAGTGCTTCAGAGGCTGCTAGAGAATGGACATTTTGTCAAGGCGTAGAAATGCGTGCTCCATGCACAGTCTGTTCCCTTTCTAGGACACATTGTGTCAGTAGAGGGGGTGCGCATGGATCCAGAGAAGATTCAGGCTGTGGTAAATTGGCCAATTCCGGAGTCTCGTAAGGCCCTGCAGAGATTTCTGGGCTTCGCCAATTTTTACCGGCGTTTTATTCACAATTTCAGCCAGCTCGCTGCCCCTCTGATGTCCTTAACCTCCTCCAAGACTCCTTTCAGGTGGTAGAGTGCTGCACAAGCAGCATTCACAAAATTAAAGCAGCTTTGTTTCAGCCCCTATTTTGGAGACTCCTGATCCCTCCCGGCAGTTTGTCGACGATGCATGTTTTTTTTCACACCGATTATCTCCCGCAGAACGTAATTACTACATTGGTAATAGGGAGTTGTTGGCTGTCAAACTTGCTTTGGAGGAGTGGCGTCAATAAAAAAAAAAATCCAAAGTAAAAACTGTACCAAGAGTACAGTATGCAAATCACAGGGCAATTGGCAATCAGAGGGCAATTGGCAGTCAGAGGGCAATTGGCACTTGTGGCAGTGTTCCTATGATATGGCAAATGATGACAGACTGATACTGGGGCGAGCCATTTCAATGGGATTCTATTGCCATGGCATTGATGGCAGTATGACAGATACTGTACTGCAAATAGGCTAGCATTTCACAACATATGTATGCTGTACAGGTGGCCAAAAGGTCTGATTCTGTCCATTGTGACTGTGTATGTAAGGGACTAGCATTGCATGACCACAGCACAGCACAGTGCTGTGCATAGAAGCTGACCGACCCAGGTGGGAGAATCATTTCTTCTTCGCATTTTTGAGCACACACATCAGGATGGGATGGCCTCAGTATCACTGCCACAGAGGAAGAACCTCTCTACGCCACAGACTTTGGCCTGGCTTCAGGAAATTTCGGATAATGGGAGAAATGTCATGATGGACAATTTCTTTATTTTACTGTCACAGACTGCTGCAGCACAGCAGTTCGACGTGAACTTCCTCAACTTGCAAATGACACTGCACAGCAAGAGGTATTCTCCACTTCAGTGCTTAGAGGTGGCAGTGTCTCCTTGACAATTTATGCCCCTAAAAAAAGACTGTGTGTGTTCTAAGTTCCATGAACCAAAACATGACGAAAAGGAAACCCAACACGATAACAGACTATAACCACATGGGTATGTAAATCAGTGCCAGCTTTTACCTCAAGCATTTCTCTCAACCTATTCTCTCTTTCTCTCTCTCTCTCTCTCTCTCTCTCTCTCTCTCTCTCTCTCTCTCTCTCTCTCTCTCTCTCGTCCTGTCCTGTTTCTGTTTCCAGGTCGCCCCGCTCTAATTGGACGTGCTGTGGGTGTGCGTTGTGGTTGGTGCTCGGAGAAGCACAGATGGAATCAGATCGTGGGGGGAGAGAGGAAAAGCTTTCAAAAGAATGCTTCTTTGTTATTCAATAACCTGTTGTAGTGTTTTCTAGTTGTTCAAAGTTGTGAACTTTAAGGTGCTTTCCGTCTTTTTTTTCTCCCCTCCTTGTCGTGACTGTCACACCTATATATTTTGTATTATAAAGCTGTAAAACTGAGCGCCGTAGGGGCTGAGTGCCATTTATTTTTAACTGACTTTTTCTCCCGTTTCTTGGTTTAGTTGAAGAGTAAAGGTAGTTTTTGTAATTTATTTTCTGCATTTCATTTGGTTCTATTAGCTAAGTTATCTTCAGGGTGGAGTTAGTTAATTTTTTTTGTTTATTATTTTGACCTTGCTCAGCCGTGAAGCTATTTTTGTTTGTGCTCCCATTGTTTGTTTTCTATAAAATACAAACTTTTTCCTCCTTTTCTCACAATAAAAGAACATTAAGATCATTAAAATTATATCCTGTTAACTCTTTATTTATTTTCTTTAACTTATGTTCAACCTCAGCCCTAGATTTTTTGGGGTCGTAACACCTTCACAAAGAATTATACTTTTAGAGCGTAGTATAAGTATGCGAATTAGGATGCAGCAACTGAATAAAAAGCACGTCCATTCAATCTGCCACTGTTGGTCCTGAAACTCACACCCTGAGCATTCAACTTATCCATCTCCAGCATCTCTGTGTTTACATTGCTGTATGGTTTCCTGGATTCCCTCTATGTGTGTCATGTGTCTGCAACGCAGTGGTGGATTTAAGCATGGGCAATATATAATTTGTAAAATCAACTCTTTAACATTATTTTTAGTGATCTCTGACTGACATAGCTAGACATTATTAGCATCGATGTAGATAATGATCTTACTGAACTTACGTTTATATTTAGCTAGCACTTTTGAATTTGACATTATGTGAGGCACTTTGGCTTCCGGCAAACATTTCCTTATGATGGCTGGTGTCTCTATTTGCACATTCAGTACAATGGGGTCACCAATTACTAGGGCACTTTCACCAGGTTTCTCAGTGGGTGCATCACTGAGGAGGCTAAACCTGTTTATTGTCAAAAAGGACATGCAGTGTTTTCTTCCACTCCTAGGGCCTCTAACAGCAACCTAATCATACTTCTGTGAGGATGCAAAAATTGGAGCCGTTGTTGCAAATGTCCAGGCAATGCCAATGTTGACGGAGCCAATGTACTGGGCATATTGGGCTAGTCATATCCATAAACTAACACTCTTACTATCCTCAATTAAAAGTTGTATTTGTGTCTCGAATTTTAATCTTTTCTGTCAGCCTGAATATACAATATAATCAGCCTGATCTCACACGGAAACATAAGTTTTTTACGTTTTGTCAGTTTAGTGGCTAATTCGTATGAGTTCAGTCGTGCGAAAATGTACAATTTTAAAAAGGAGGCATGGCACCTAACCCCCCATGTAGCCCCAAATGGCTTACAATACTTACAACTGGGCAGTTGAAATTCTGTATGTTAGCTGCGATCCTATCATGATGTGCTCACAGTGGTAGTGTTTAATATTTATGGAGCTAGTAATTAAATTGATTCGCAGAGTTTGTTTGCAGTGACTAATAATTACATTTAGAATAAAAATAGAGTTTCAAGCAGAGCATGGCAAGCTAGCCACTACTCCACCTGGGTGCAACATTAACAAGGTTATATAGCCACCATTCAGTCTTTCTCTGCAAAATGTGAGACTATCTTTGAAAAAGTTTAATGTACGGAGACAACTGTGAGAAACAATGATCATGCCATTACTTTTTTGAATGAATCAGTGGAAAAGCTCATTAAAGATACCTCAAATCATAAGAGAATTTTAACACTTGAGAAAAAAAAACACAGACTTGAGTGAAGAAAGTAAACGGCTCAAATTTCAAATGCTGGAGGCAAACAGTTATCAAAGAAGATGGGGATTGAGACTGCAAGGCATGAAAGAAGAAGATCAAGAAATCACTCTGGATTTTGCGATCAAAGTCCTTGCAAAGTTTCTCCCAAAATTGCTCAGAAATTGTCAGAGGTAGTGAATTCCATGCACAGTATTGGAAAAAGGAAGAACGGTTACTCACCATGAGGCGTAATTATTCAATTCAGCTTGCAGGCGTCACTTTCGTGATATCATATGGAGGGATGCAAAAGGCTCGAAATTCCTGGAGGAAGCACATGTCAGTTTAAAAGAAGACCTGTCATACAAGGAAAGAGCCTGGCCTTTGGTCAATAAAGCCAAAGAAGAAGGCAAGAGAGCATCATTTGTTGGTGCCTTTGCTTATATCGAAGGTAAAAAGGTTAACATTGACGTCTTGCAAGTAAGAAAAAAAGAAGAAGAAAACATTTTGAACACACGGACATTTTATATTTGATGTTCTCTTTGGACAATTCATTACCCTAAGTTTACATTGTCTGTTGACATTTTGTTGCATGTAGAGTTCATGGTGAGTCCAATTTTCATTGTAAAGAGTAGCTTAGTTTAATTTAAGAGGTCTTGTTCATTGTTCTTTTTCTTTTATTTTTGGATAACAGAATTAAATTTTGAGAAAATAGACTTTATTTCTCTTAATGTCAGAGGCCTAAGAGATATTGATAAAAAAGGGCACTTTTTCTTTTCATTAAACAAAGAGAGGCTCAAATTATTATATATTAACAAACCCATTCCTATGATAATGATGTAAAGTTTTGGAAATCGCAGTGGGGAGATTAAGCATATTTCTGTCACAGAACAAATCATTCTGCTGGGGTTGCTTTTTTCTTAAATAAATTTAACCCTTATGCCGAGTTCAGACTGCATGATTTTAGCCCCGATTTTGACTCACCAACAGGTTTTGAGAAATCACCGACAAATGCCTGAAATCACAGGCAAATCGATGCTCGTTCACGAGAGTAACAATCACACAATGTGAACTATCAAAGATGCGATCTAAGAGAATCACAGATGAGTCGCCGATGCCCGTGAGATATTTGGCATGCTAAATATCTGGACCTGTCGGCGATTCAAATCATGCTGTGTGAAATGAGTTTTGACTGAAAATAACATCATCGTTTACCTACAGCCAATGAGAGAGCAGCATTCACTAGTGTGGGTACCTGCAGGCCAGCGGGAGGTAGGTGGAGAAGTTAAAAGCACTCATTTTCAGTTTATTTGGACCCAAGAAATGGAGGAAAAACTAGTGGAAATTTGGCAGTAGCACCCGTGTCTGTTTGACATATCATGTGAGCAATATCACAACCGGATCAAAAAAGAAAAAAGTTAAGGAGAAATTGCTAATTCCCACAAACCCAGGTGAGCAAATATGTTCATTTTCTACCCCATTAAAGGTTTCTTTCTCATTATGTAGTTAATAACAAAAGATATACTACGTGTTTTTGGTTGTGAGACGTAGTTTGGACAAAGTTGTCGGCGATCTTCCTATTGTAAAGTCATGCAGTGTAAAACCCCCTGTCACCGATCCATCGTGCAGTGTAAATAAAGCAGCGACAAAACGCTAGCCCAGATAATCATGGAGTGTGAAAACATCTGTGACATGATTACTTTGAAAATCATGCAGTCTGAACTCGGCATTAAATTTATTTAAGAAAATTGTGACCCCAGCAGAATGATTTGTTCTGTGACCGAAATATGCTGAATCTCCCCACTGTGATTTCCAAAACTTTACATTACATAAAGGGACTAAGTCGAAAAGGAAATGAATGTTATTTTTTCAGTTTTTTTTTATTTTTAATACATTTAAAAAAAAATCTTTTTTTGCATTGTCATTATGGGTGTATTGTTTGTAGAATTTTGAGGAAATAAATGAATTTATGAATCAATTTTGGAATAAGGCTGTAACATAAAAAATGTGGAAAAAGTGAACCGCTATGAATACTTTCCGGGTGCACTGTATTACAAAGTTGCTATGGATAATTTCCTCATTTATTTAAAAATAAATAGAAAACATTACTTAAATCATATTAACTAATGCATTATATATATTTTTTTTTTACATTTTATAATGGCCCTATTATAATGAAAACATAATTCCATTTATAATTATTATCCATTTAGTTTAATGCTGAATACACTAAGCTGCCTTTGCCTTGATTTGCTCACTGACGACTTCTAAATTGTGGTCTATACATTAAACAACAGTATGCAAATTCAAAAATTGGATTCATCTACAAAATTTAATTGACATATTTGCTTTTTTGTAGCTTAATAATAAAATAAACCCGTAAAAGGTTACGTTAAATTAGAAATGACAATGTGTATTAAAAGGCAACCCCCACCCGTCCCAAAATTCTCCCTCTCTTCTCAGATGGGGTGTTGGGCCAAATCAAAGGTTACCATGGGCCAATTTTGGGCCTCGGGTCCTAGTTTGGGCATGTCTGAGCTAAAGAATCTCTTAACACAAAGAAGGAAACCTATTATCTAAATTGAGAAATGAAAAAGATGACTGTTACCTAGATCTAGAAAAGGGTGCATTTATAAGATCGGAGGCTAAATTAGAAATAAGAGAGAAAAATGCCAGTTATATCTTTGCATTTGAAAAAAATAAATATTAAAAGAAATTGTATTTCGGCTTTAACAATTAATGGCAATATAAATAAAAATCCCAGTGAAATGAATGCATTTGTATATTCCGTGCATAACAAAATATATTATTCCAATTTTAAAGAGAAACTTGCAAGTTCTTTTATACAGCAAATCAAACAATCAACTCCAGTAATTTCTAAGAAATTCAAAATAATTTGTGATTGTTTCCTTAGATGAACTTACCAAAGCAATGCTGTCTATGATGAAGGGTAATTCCCAGGCTCAGATTGGCTAACTATTGAGTTTTATGCATGTCTTTGGGATCTGATCAAGACATCTTTACTTAGAATGTATAATTAGCTGTAATAAAATTCTATCATTAGCTCTTGAAAAAGATTGAAATCAGGATTAGTGAAAGTAATTAATGAAACTCAAAATGGATTTATGCCTAAAGGTCATATATGTTGTAATACTAGGCTAAATTTGGACCTCATAGATTATGCACACCACAATAACTCTGATGCAATTATATTATTATTAGATTTCTACAAAGCATTTGACACTATTGAACACAGGCTATTCATTTATTTTCTGCTCTAGAATTGTTTGGATTCGGAGAGAAATTCATAAAAATGGTCAAAATGATATATAAGGATATTAACAGTTCAGTTCTTTTAAAATGTAACACTTCTAATAGGTTTCTTATAAGAGTTAGAAAAGGTTGTGGAATCTCATTTTGTTTTTATTAGTAGTAGAATTACTTTTTAAAAACGATTATAAATTATCCAGATTTTAAAGGATTGACAATATTTGATCGTCAGCTTAGAATCTCTCAATTCTCGTATGATACAACCCAACGCAATCTCATGGCAATTCGTAACTTTTTGATTTAGTGGCCAATTCGTATGAATTCGTACGATCTAATTTGTACAAATTAGTACGATTTGCTCATCACCCAATGATGGTTGGGTTTAGGGGTGTGGTTGGGTGCCACGCCTCCTTTTTAAAATCGTACATTTTCGTACGAATTAGCCACTAAACTGACAAAACGTAAAATACTTACGTTTCCTCGTGAGACAACCCTGTTTTTAAAAAAACACAAATCAGGTAACTAAAATCCTTGAAATTATTAATACCTTTTCAGTGGCTTTTGGTCTAAGACAGCAGTAAATGATTTTCCTATTAAAGAAAATATTAAATATCTTGGTATTCATATTTCTAAAAACACTTCTTTATGACAAGAACTAAGGTTCCTCCCTAAAATTAAAAAAGCAAAACAAATACTTTAAAATTGGCTTCAGAGATTTATCCTGCCTTGGTAGAGTTCTCCTATTAAAAGCTGAAGGGTTGTCTCATATTATTTATCCTTCTTTTTCTTTATTTGTTCATGACAATACATGTAAAGAAAAAATGTATAGTTTATTGTAAATTATTATTATTTGGATAAACAAACACCAGCATCTGAAGAAACACATTCTCTGTGGTAAGAAAGCTGATGGTAATTTTAACATGATTTATTTTTTTTTTACATCAATTATATTTTCAAAGTAAATTGGATTAAAATTGTCTTAATTCTCCAGATTTGAGTTGGTACTTTATCACACATAATATCTATAAAAAGGTTAGAGGTCTCAAATTTTTATTAACTTGTTTTTCTCCATCCAAACTCCCTATAAAACTCTCTAAATTTCATGAACAGGCTCTTTTGTGATGGAAATTATGTTTTGTTCACAACTTCTCTCTGCACAAAGTGATGCTATGCAACGAAAGCATCTTATAAAGATATTAATTATCTTTGTGAATAACTTGATCCACATTGGAACTTCTATTTATATGGTTATTTTATGGTTAAATATAATTTCTCTGTTATTTATAAAGAATTTCATACTTTGATTAAGGCCATGCTCATTTAATAAAATGCCACTTGTCATTCGAAGCGATTGTTAAAAAAGAACCAAAGTTTTTAGTTGAAGACAAATGCATTTACGACCTAAAATGTTGTATTAAAAACATAAGAAATGTGTTTCAGGCAAAGAAAAGAATCACTCCAAGAGGAAAATTTCTTTGGAATTCTCTAATAGATCAAATTAATTGGAAAAAAAGGTTGGCTCTTACCTTACAAATTCTGTGTTCCAAACAAAGTTAAATAATTACACTTAAAAGTGTTACACAATATGTGTTAAACCACAAATGAGATTTTATCCAAATTTGGTAATCCTATTTCAAATGGTGTCTTTTGTACCTCAAGTATTGAATCGATTGATCACCTTTTGGTCAAACGCCCACATTTTGTTTCTAAATTATTGTTTTTTTTTTACATCAAAATGTAAGTTTAACATTGATTTTTCCATGTGTGATATAATTTTTTGCCTTTCTCGTGACAAACATAAGATAGAATTTATAGGCAATTTGTTTTAATGAGTAAATATATTTATAAATGTAAATTTTCTTCATTCATTAATTCATTTTCTTTTCGGCTTAGTCCCTTATTAATCTGAGGTTGCCACAGCGAAATGAACCGCCAACTTATCCAGCATATATTTTACGCAGCGGATGCCCTTCCAGCTGTAACCCATCACTGAGAAACACTCATACACTCTCATTCACACACATATATACACTACGGATAATTTAGCTTACCCAATTCACCTGTAGCGCATGTCTTTGGACTTGTGGGGAACACCGGAGCACCCGGAGGAAACCCACGCGAACGCGGGGAGAACATGCAAACTCCACACAGAAATGCCAACTGACCCAGCCGAGGCTCAAACCAGCGACCTTCTTGCTGTGAGGCGACAGCACTACTTACTACTACTATTATTATTATTATGATTGTTGTTATTATTATTATTGTTATTATTCATTCATTTTCTTTCGCTTCATTTTAGTCTTATTAATTTTCTTTATTAAATTTCTTTTTTCCTTGTTTATTATTTTACATCTTGACAAGAGGTGCTAAATCAGTCACCAGGTCTGCGCCACCCTATGGGAATAAAATGCCCTTATTCAGATTATTCAGAAAAAATACAAATCGAATGGATCTCCACAAAAACAAAATGTCAAAATGTTAAAAATAAAAATTCAAATATTTATGTGATGTTATTTAGGGATATCCATTTTCATTTTATATTACTATATTACTAAAATTTTAGGCACGAATGAACAAATGGTGTATATATATATATAAATTGCACCTTTAGATTACAAACATTTCGTCGTTCTTCAAGTACAGTATTTTTTAGCTTGTTTCATAAATTACGTACTTAAATTTTTGCAGACAAACAGTTTTATTGTGTGGTGGGATTCTGGCAACAGAAAACTTTGTATTTTTCCCCCCGAAACTTGCTGCATGACGCTGTACGACGCCAACCAATTATTGGTTAAAATGACGGAACCTCTGATTCTTTGCCATGCTATTGGTCGAGTGGAGCTATAGGGGGTATGTCGCCATGCGGATGGTGTAGCCGGACGGACGCTGCGGCTGTTTGTTATTGAATTAAAATCCTTATGTCGCAATATTTCTAATTAGCACACGAAACAAATGTTGTATTTGTTCGTGTTATTTATTAACTTATAATATTATTCTGTATTACCATGTAATTACGCTGCTTTCGCATGTTTTTATGTTAAGGAGCTAGATAAAAGTCTTAGTTACACTCCTAGGCCCCGAGTAGGCGTCGGTAGTCGATTTTAACAATAGCCGAGGAACAGTCACGTAAGAAGCGGCTACACTTCTTATATGAGACCTGCCTCCAGAAAGTCATCTACGTTACAAGACATTTAAACAAAAGGAAGACGAACCATAGGAACCCAGTCCGGATGGTGCCTGGCGTTTGAGACGTTTGCAGATTGCATATGGACAGTTTCTGATCGTTTTTCTGGCCACACACAATAGAAAATGTCTAACGGTGCTGCGGGGAGCGGGGGCTTAACATGGGTGGTAAGTCACACATAATTACTAACGTTGTAATTAATGTGTTATTAGTACGGACATTTGCGCGTATTGAATACCTTAGTCCCCGTATGTCCGCTGTATTACACATGTTTTAGCAGCAATATTCTTCTAGTTTAGCATATAATCTTACCGATTTTCCGTACTCTTTATTTCTTACGCAGTTTACACTTAACGTGCACGTTTTAATACTTTATGTTAAATCATTGTTTTGTAAATGGTCATGCAGATTTATGAAGCACTTCATGGTGATGTGAAAGAAAGTTCTTTTGTGTTGGTTTTCTTAAGTTGAGAAATGACTCTGGTCATTTCAATTTCATTGTTACAGTCGTCTTAAGGTAAACGTGCAGATGTAATTTATACAAACACGGGCTTTTACTTTAGTATAATCCAAAAGCCCTACACTGTATACTAAGCTCAAAATAGGTATTTAAAAAATACCAAACCCCACAACAAAGAGCAACCCATAGTGAGGTAGCCTGAGCCAGTACTATTAAACTAGAGTAGCTACTACAACACACTATGGCAAGCTATTTTAACATATAAAACATGCAATTATATATTCAGATGCTTCTGGTGCTTTGTTTTAGATACTAACTTTAACATGTTTACCGTTAAATTCCTGTACTTAGTTATTTATTAATACTTGTGCATTAGCAACTACTACTTTCTTAAAATTCTTTAGATAATGTTACTAGTATGTTTTTGATAGATGCTAGTTTTCATTCATTGAATATGAGCATTTATTACTCAAAAAAACAGTACTGGTGCCAAAATAGTTCCAGAACCGATAGTTTAAATATATATATATATATATATATATATATATATATATATATATATATATATATATATATATATATATATATATATATTGTACAATATAATTTTTACTCTTTATTTCTTTCCTCAAGCACAAACTTTTTATGCTAAGTATTTATTATTTTCATTAATAATAATGATAATAATAACCACAACAACAAAAATAGCAACATCTCTAAATCAAAATTGTTTTTAAATAAATAAATAAAGTCCCCTAATCTAAGGTTTATTAAAATATTTAAGGTTTATTTAAAATATGGAACACTTGACAACTGCAAGAAACATGAGCCACAACATCGATAAAAACATAAACAAAACTGTATGTGAAGCACTACATCCGCACCCCACCGCCAGCTAAATGACAAATGATTGACATTAGTTCACAGTCTCCAGATAAATAATTAATTTGACTAAACTAAAAAAATGGTTATTGCTTTTATTGAAGAGAAGATGCAGCCACTGTCTAACGCTACTGTAGATGTGACTACGTTTTGTTATATAGTAAGATTTTTTCTTTTTGGGAAATAGTTACCACATTTGTTAAGGCCACATGAAGAAATTTATTCATGTATAATGCTTTATTTTGATTTGGGGGATGTTTAACATTTTAAAGGTTATAATATGTATTTGCCTTAATAAATTATTTCTTGTTAGTGCTCTTAGGCTTTATTGCAGTCTTTATCTCAATGGACAGTGAATTTACTTAAATAATAACACAAAACATTCAAAAGTAGCAAACACATTACATGCTGTCATTATTCTGTATATACAGCATGTATAGCTCTGGGTTCAGAAAGTTCTCAAAATATAGTTTTATCCAAATTTTTTGTAAAGGAAAATGAAGGTATAGGTTATATAGGGGGTTGTTAAATGCAGAGCTTCTCGATAAAAAAGGTGAAAAACATCTGCTGAAAGAGATCAAACCTCAGCCAGGGAAAGAAAAGTAATGCAAAAGTAACTCAAAAGCAATATAACTCTTATCGCACTTAGTTACTTTTTTGGGGGAGAAACTCAATGTTGTAATGCACTATGTTCATTCCGCTGTGGCAACCCCTGATGAATAAAGGGACTAAGCCAAAAAGAAAATGAATGAATATATATATATATATATATATATATATATATATATATATATATATATATATATATATATATATATATATATATATATATATATATATTATTTTTCATATTAGGTAGCCTACTATGTCAACTATGACAAATAATGCCTATGACAAATAATAAAAATAAAGCTTCTTTGTCAAGACAAGATCTAAAACTGAAATAAAGGGTAGGGATTAAGCTAAAGGAAGGTTGTGTGACTCTTATTCCACGATCTTATTTTCTCTCTCAGATTTCACTCTGCATCTGAGCATCTGACATCATGTACCTCACTCAGGACATGTGTTAGGGCTTCCCCTATCGTAATACACCTAAAACTGGGATTGCCGTAAATCTTGGCAATGGCAGGGAAACATTTTCTCTCGTCAATGACAGGGAAAGAGTTAAGCGAAATCATTTATCGATTTGATGCACATCATAATAGGCTACCAGCCATACATGTAAAGCACAATTAATGTCCTTCAATTCGATCATGTCCAGCAGCTGTCATCCTTGAACCAATCTCTATCATTGTAAGCTGCTTGCTTTTCTGTCTGTTCCATTGCTCTGTTTGTTAGATGTTTGCTCACACTTTCTTTTGCAGTCTGACATATTCTTTTGCGTGTCAAACACACAAAACACCCAATCGGGGCATGTTATTCACTCGATTTGCGCTACAGGATGTCTAATCGCATCTTTGCATTGACTTCACATGTAAATCTCCCGCACTTTATCTGCGTTTGCTTACCATACCTGCCAACACTCCCGTTTTGTCAGGGAGTCTCACGTATTTCAGACCCATCTCCTGCCACTCTCCCCTGTAAATTTTTTTCATCCCACACACTACACACCCCAATGCCCCAGGCTTTTGGTACAGTCTGAAACACCGCCAGGTCGCCACCTTTGGTATAGATTATATGATTTGGAATTGGATGTTTTATGAGATTTACATTTTTTTTGTGTTGGATTCAGCGATTGCCGAATCACTAAAAACTAGGGGGTCTGGTTTATAATTGCCATTATTGATTATCAAAAAGACCAAAAGAGATGGCTGTTTCGTATTTCACTATTTCCTTTGATAATTATTATTGTATGCACTTAGCCATTAAGCACATATTGCCAAAACTACACAGTTTAGACTTTAGTTTCATATAGGGCTGTGACGGTCACTGTGACAACCGCGTCACCACCACGGTTGTCCATGCCACTTGGGCGGTAATACGTGAGGTCATGCACTCTAAAACACACATTGCCGTTATGTTGCCAAGTATTACATTTCTGTTAAAATATAACGCTAGGCGCGATTCAGCAGGTTCAAGTTTAACCATATGAATCTCGTTGGAAAACCAAATGTTACATCGCCAATCTAGGAACATTTTGGATTCGAGAAAGACAAACCAATAATGAAGCTATTTGTAGGGTTTGTTTAAAAAAATTGTTAAATTGGCAAACACGTCGAATCTCCAGAGCCATCTCCAGTCATATCACCCAGCCACGTAAAATCAACTTCTGTCTTCTGAATGCAAACGCCCAGCTAGTCAGTGAGGTATCACAGAGGCCTTTTCAAAAATGGCCAGATACAAAAGAGAAAGTGATAAATGGAAGACATTGACGAGAAATGAAGCAACATATTTAATAGTTGAGAACGCGAATGGAACAATAAAGCAAGATACCCTCTCTTGGCCACGGTTGTGAAAAAGTATCTGTGCATTTGTGCTACAAGCACACCGTCTGAATGTGTATTCAGTGCTGCTGGAAACATTATAACCCCAATTAGGTCTTTGCCTAAACCAGACAAAGACAGCATGTTAGTTTTTTTCTGGCAAAGAATTTAAAATATGAATAGCAAACCAAAGGTGGACAGTTAACGCTGTTTTTTTGAACATGTGACTTGTTACTAGGCTAATATTTTTGTTCTTTTTATTATTATTATTTATAGTATTATTGATTAGTAAAGTGTCATTTAGGCTATTTGTGAAGTTCTTAAAAATCTAACGTTTAATTATTATTATACTGTTTCAAGCAGTTAGTTATTTAATATTTAATTGCTTTTTTATAGGCTGTATTGTGTTGTTTCAATAATGAATGTTCAAAAATAAACACGTACATTTGTATGGATATTTTAGCATCATTCTTTTTTTTTTTGCTCTTTGTTATTTTTAAATTTTTACATAAAATGGAAATTAACTTAGGTAGGCTACTTGTGTACACACAGAGGCGTAATTTATTGGTGGTACGGGAGGAACATTTTGACAGTGAATATTGTCCTCACCACTTGAAAAAAAAATAATTAAATAAATAAATAAATAAAACACCTTACCGAAAGGATGCAATGAAGGAAAAGCATGCTCTCAATCATTCTTTATAATCTGATTCGTACATACAATAAACCTATATTGCGCCAACAATAACAAGCTCTAAAACGTAAAGTCTAAAGACAGAGGAGTTATTAATATGTTATTACTAGTTGTTAATATTAATGATTATCAGCACGAACTGCGATCAAATGATAAACGCCGTCACGGTGTCGTGTCTGCGATCTTTTCTCGTTGAAGAACAGATAATCCATGTTATCGCCATCGCATTTCGTTTTCTTGTACTTGTACATGTGTAATGACAATAAAGTTGAACCTAATCTAATCTAATCTCCCCAGCCAGGTTTTCATCCACAGTGTCCGCTTTTGTTTCTTCTCGCAACAAACAATAATGTATCACTATAGCAGGCCAGGCACCAGGATGTCATAACTGAGGGGGCATCTTAATCCCATAGGGGGGCACTTGACCTGACTGATTTAGGTCTGTCTAGTTCCTTTCATTTAGGCTATTTATTCACTTATTTATGACTTTGCATTACTGCCCAAGTTACTGACTTAGACCAGTACTTTTTATAGTAATAATAATAGTCTTTGCACAGTTTTCTATTACTGATTTTATTAGTGAAGGTTAGCAACAATACCGTTTATTAACGCAGACACGGATCATGGCTTCAGTGCAAAACGAGTGGTTTAAATTAGATTTTATTCTTCTTATTTCTTTCTGTTTTATTTCAAATAACATAAATGTTTAAAGATTTTTAGGTAAATTTTAGGTAAAGACGTCAAACTATGCCCACACATGTAAGCTAACCCAGTATCATATAACCGGTAAATTATTCATAACCGAGTCATCACTAGGCATGGAACGATGACCGTTGTCAAGGTATACCGCGGTATGGAAAAGTAAAGGTTTTAAAACCGCCTAAATTTTCTACTATTATGTTTCTAAGGTATGTGTAAGTTTTTTTATTTACATTTTTTTTTTTAGAAAAGATATCAGATGTCATTTTAAATCATAAAGAAAACAGTGTTTTTGAAACAAATGAAGAAAGCAGAAGTCAATAATTTATTTGAAATATTTAGCCTGACATGTTTACTGCTCCAAAATATTTGATATGTTTCTCAAAATAAAATATATTGTGTTCAAAGTGGATAAAAGTTATATTTTTTTACCCAGACATTTAAAAGAATATATATTAGAGCAGTAATCACAATACTGTAAAACCTTAATATTTTTATCCAAGGTTATCATACCATCAGAATCTTATACCGGCCCATATCTAGTCATCATGCTTCATTACCACACCAATATCAGCCTTAGGAAAAAGTTAAATGTTACAATTTAATGTCATTTACAAAATAGTAGCTAAATGTGTTACTTAGTTACATTTTAAGGCATTGGTGTAGCAAAACAGAGAACTGTCTACCCTAGATTATCATGCAGCCTACCTGCAGCGCATGTGAGAGGTGGATCAGCAGAAATCCACCTAATCACGCACTATATATTTCATTTATAACACTGTAAACTTGACTTCGCAGGCCGATCATCTTTAAACTCAAAAGATATTTTTTTAAGTGTCCTAACCTGAGACTGCTGCTGCATAATGGGATGTTTCTTAACACAACTGTAAAAGTGCGCTTTAGCGATGTCAAAATAAAAGAAGATATTTTTAAGGGTTCTGCGTTTTGTCAATTTTATAGCTTAGTTTTAATAACATTGATGATAATAATAAATATAATAAATTTTAATATTATTTATAGTGTAGACTACTGTGGGACTGTGCAGTGTCCAACTAAACAGTTTTATTAGGCTACTCTAATATTAATCCTAACTGAAAAACTGTGAAAATGACTGGCGGTTGCGTCACTGCTAAAATTAATTTAACGGCAAATTTCTTTAGCGTTTTTTCCCTTTGGAGCTTGTATTTAAAGAATTAGTTAACCAAAACATGTAATGAAACATGTAATGAATTGGGCGGCTCGCCTTCATGCCATCCACTAGTTTTCTCCCTTATGAGTTTAGAGTGCGCCTCTGCCGCTGTGTGTGCGCTTTAAAGGCTATATACGGGTGCACCTGACTTGACGCAGGGACCAGATCTCTGGGCTTTAATTTCACAATTTTCATAATTTAATTGCTTTTTCATATTAAAAAATATCTAAATTTGTGTTCTGAGCGATGGAATGACGGGAGCATTAGTAATTAATAACAGAAAGAATTTTTACTTTTGAGTGAACTTCTGTCACGGATATTTTACAGCATAATTGACCCAACCCCCCACCACGACTGCAACACAGGTGGTTGTTGGTGACTTCCCAACGTGATAGTAAAAAATTGTCACCGTCACAGCCCTAGTTTCATATTTTTCAAAGAAAATGAAAAGAGGCATTTATGTTATTAATAATAATAATAATATTTCCTTACATTTATATTTCACTTTTCTGCACCTGGATGACGCGACGGCAGCCATATTGCGCCAGACCACACACCAGCTGATTGGTGGAGAAGAGACAGAGTGATGAAGCCAACTATGTTAACTAGTCTCCATTTTGTTATAAATTTGTATACAGTGAAGATGACAGTCATATGTTAAACCTAGCCTACATAAAAGTACACTGTCGTTACATTTAAATATTTACCTGTCGTGTCCTCACTTCCTCTGGAGTTCGTTTTTTCTAAAAACCTGCAAAGTCTGAGCGTTGTGCACTGTAAAAAACAACCTATAGAATCTACCCAATAAAATTGAGGTACCAATTTGCATTAGGGTAGATTCTATCACAAATATTTGAGTAAATAGCATCTCAATTTAAGTTTCAACATAACAAAAGAAATTAGGTAAGATATAACTAATATTTCTCATTAGTATAAAATTGAGTAACATTTACTCGACTTTTAGCAGCAGCTGCAGTTCTTCTACTACATTAATAATAATAATAATTAGCCAATAAAAATATTACATATTATATTTAAATATAACTTTTTTGTGAAGGTTGAGTTTAGTAAAACATTGCCAAGACAGGGAATTACCGGATTGAATCATCCCGTATTTGAATCGATTTTCAACCGGCTCACTGTGAATTGTTACAGCCCTGCTCACTATCCTATGGCTAACTCCCTGATTTATCAGGGGTCACCACAGAGGAATGAACCACCAATTACTCTGGCATATGTTTTATGCAGCGGATGCCCTTCCAGCCACAACTCAGCACTGAGCAACACTCATACACTCTTATCATTCACACACATTTATATACTTCATCTAATTTAGTCTACCCAGTTCACCTATTCACCTTATTCTCCGCGTACGAGCGGGCGCAGCCATTTGAATAATTTTGGCACGAGACTTCCGGTCTCATTCACTTCCATTAATTTTTAGACGTTAAAAACAGCTCGTTCTGCTGCTTGATGTTGCAAACTGAGGTTTTCACATTATATTATTCTATTTTGTCTGTATAATCATACAAACACTTGTTTGTAGAGCAAGTAGTTTGACCGTTTTCAGTCGTTTATTATTCCTAGTCATTTCTCCCATAGGCAACTGAATCGGAAGTTCTAAAACAATCGCAAAAACGAGCGCACTTCCGCATTGAAGAATAAGGTCAATACCGCATGTTTTTGGACTGGAGCACCCAGTGCAACACGGGGCATGTACATGCAAACTCCACATAGAAATACCTTCTGGCTCAGCCGGGACTCTAACTAGTGACCTTTTTTAGTCAAAGCATGAAACTAAGTATATAAAATTTAAAAGGTAAAATAATATAATATAAAATTATAAGTTGATTAAACATTGATGTCAACTAATTATCATTGTCGTCTTGGTTGATTATACAGATGAATTGCGGAAGCCCAAATTGATATTTATTGTTATTTTCTGTGGTGTTAAATTAAAAGTTATTATTTTTTAAATTAAAACGTTTAAAGTTATTGATCTGCCCCGCTTTACATTTGATTTGATAGTCATTAGCAAGTTTAACAAAATTGCATGGATGTATCTAACAACAGACCCTCTTTGACAAGAACAATGGTGCGAAGAAAGAGGAAATGAATGGCCGGGGAGATGCAGGAAAGAGTGAGGTGGTGAAGAAGGAAAGTTCTAAGAAGATGTCAGTGGAGAGGATCTACCAGAAGAAGACCCAACTAGAACACATCCTTCTCCGCCCAGATACATATATTGGCTCTGTGGAACCTGTCACTCAGGTGAGAGAAAATTTATCAGGATGAAGATTTAAGATCAGGGGTCCATTCTTCATACGTGGATTGCTCAATTAGCTGGATTTGTTTATTGATGATTTGACTCGATCTAGGGTAGTTTCGTTCTTCAAAATTCATCCGAAAGCTGTCATAGCAACAGGTCTGGAAGCTCAAACCTGCTCAAGAGCAGGCTTATTTCATATAAACAGAATTAGATTGTGTAATTTCAAGCAAAGGTGATATTGAAAGTATGTAC
The DNA here is from genome assembly GCA_903798195.1 of Danio kyathit. Lineage (NCBI taxonomy): Eukaryota > Metazoa > Chordata > Actinopteri > Cypriniformes > Danionidae > Danio > Danio kyathit. The sequence continues at coordinate 21,875,727 of LR812537.1, read as the reverse complement.
CAACTGCTGATATTTTCTTACAATAATAACCTATAGGTTATATATACTGTATTAACTTTGAGAAAATAGCAAAACTTAAAAAAAAAAATGCTGGTGATTGGATGTTTCACAAAAGCTGCAGATATCTTTCCAATATCAAAATGCTTTTTTTTTTTTTTAATTAATTTAAACAGCAATTATGACACCACAGGATTAAGAAACTTGAATACTATCCTAAAGAAAATCCACTCTAAAAGTACAACTAAATAAATTGCTAAATACTCTTGACACATAAAAGTGTAAAGCCTGCAGCCAACAACAAATGTGGAAAGTTATTGTGTATCATATTTACCAAACCATTTACTATGAATTGTTTGTAATTTTGATCACATGAATGATTGAATATTAATCAGATGATATCAGTATGCTGCTGTTCTGTCGGTCAATCATGTCATTCTGATCATGATTTTGAGGATGGGTAGGTCTGTCCTCCACAACAAGCAGGAGCACAAACAGCTATTTTAGATCAGTTCATTCAGATTTTTAAAATCTGATTCATAAACTTGTTTGAAGAACCAAATTAGCCAGAGATCAGCTATCAAGATCAAAAGATCCAGGATCTGCCAAATCATATTAGATCATTTAACAAGGTACGAAGAATGGACCCCTAGTCTAAAATTAAGGCTGACATTTATCATAATAATAAATAATCGATAACATGCAAAGACAGAAATTAGTTTAGCAGGTTTTGCTTTTTAAGTAGAATAACTGTTAAAGGTGCTGTATGTAAGTTATGGACTTTTCTAAAGCATAAAAATACTAAAAAAAATACTTTTGCAGATATTTAAGAAACATGTCAAGTGAACATTCTTGTTTATCAGGAAAACAATGCTGAAGTCAGATATTCTGCTTTAAAATTGTGTTTTTTTTGTTTATGTTTTTTTTAACCTGCCCCATGCCAGCTTACACAATTATAATTCAGCACCCCAGGTTGCCTTGTTGGAAAACCATATTTCCTTCATGGACTGATTTCACACGACCCCCATTATTAACAGCGAAATCGAGGCTGCGGTGGGAAGAAACCCGGAAGTATCGCCTGAGTCACACAGGAATATTATGTACCTGGCTGTATATCTTATCAGCGAAGAGAAAGTGACACAAATTTATAATCTCACCGCCTTCCGAGTGACCCGAAGGTCCGTTTTGAATGAATAGTGAAAATTAAAAGGGATATTTGACCTCATTTTCAGCTAAGTTAAGGGAAATGGCACTACTTAGCTAAAGTTTTATTTTCCAAACACACATTTTAGATGGCATTCATCAAACTCAAGTTAATGAACTGATTCTTTACTATATTAGACCTGTCACGATATAACATTTCGGTAATGAAACAAAAAAGATGCCCATTTCTCATTAACATTTAAGCACTGTTGATGGCGTTCTTAAAAAGCGGTGCTGATTTGCCATTGTGTTCACGTGCTTAACAGAAAGTACTATGATTGGCTGTGAAGGTCATCAGTTCACCAAACTCACCACTGTTAACCGAGTGCAAACACAGACAAGCAATCCACTGATGAATTGACTGATCTTCACGGCTTTAAAATGACCAATGTCTCAGCGGCGCTTAAATGTTAGCGGGAAATGGACATTTTTAAAATTTCAGTACCGGGGCAACACTGTTACAGACAACACGAGGATGTGCTACAGAGGACTGCATTGTTTAATCGCTCACAGAGTTACATACGCTGAAGCAGGGAAGCATCCCCAGGGTGTTTACCTGCTGCCATGAGCGGAAGCCTAGGAGGACACTTAAGCGTATCGCTCTTAAAGAGATTGTGATGTTGTTTGATGGCTAATATGCTTTTAATTGTTTAAATTAAACTGAACGGAATTATATTAAAGTGATGTTTACATAATTTCTGCATTTTGAAGTCGCAGCAACAGCTGGAGGTTTGTACTAGTACACAGCAGGTTGATGCAATGTTTACAGTGCTGATCCTATACTTCCGGGTTTCTTCCCACTGCAGCCTCGCTTTCGTGTTTTAAAATGGCAGTCGCGTGAAATAAGCGTATTCAGACAGGAAGACTCTCAAAGCATGCGTCCATGACTGAAATGCGACCTCTGGTGGACAGTAGCAGACTCCGAAACAAGATGCAGATAGAGTTCCACATGAGGTTGCTAAGTAGCAAATAAATATCAAGAATGTAAACATTAGGTGAGCAGGTTACATTGTAACCGGTGGGCTGTTTGCACCA